>JANFOE010001020.1:0-529907 GCA_025667525.1 Glebionis coronaria
TATATATATATATATATATATATATATATATATATATATATATATATATATATATATATATATTATATATATATATATATATATATATATATATATATATATATATATATATATATATATATATATATATATATATATATATATATATATATATATATATATATATATATATATATATATATATATATATATATATATATATATATATATATATATATATATATATATATATATATATATATATATATATATATATATATATATATATATATATATATGTATATATATACTATATAGATATATATATTATATATATGATATATAGTATATATATATATAGTATATATATATATATATATATATATATATATACTATATATATATATATATATATATATATATACTATATATATTATATATATATATATAGTATATATATATATGTATATATATATACATATATACTAGTGGCAAAACCCGTCCGATGGACGGGTATGACTTCTGATTATCGTTTTATTATTTTGTTTCTTAAAGATAAAAGTTAATGATTTAGAGAAAAATGACGATGTAAATAGTGAATGTGTCTAAAAACCTTTCACGACTCTAACTATATAGTATATTTTATTTTTTAAAGGGCTGCTACAATATATAATTTTGTGAAAAAAGTTATATATCCTTTTGTCAAAGAATAATATGTAATAATACATATTATAAAAAAACTCATATTGTGATAAAGATGAAATATTAATAATATATTATTTGAGAGAAAAGTTTAACATATATATTCCTTTTAGTAAAACCAAATCAACAAATCACAATTACTTATCTTTTTTTCATCTAACAAAAATATCTATTTTTTAAAAAGTAAATATCTCACATAGTTTGTCGAAAATATATACATATGTCCTTCGATAGAAAGATATTTTAATTCTAGTTGTAATGGTGTATTTTTACTCACTGGATGATTAACCGTTTCTTAGATATTGAATTTTTAAAAAAAAAGTGGAAAGTTCGTTTGAATAAATATGATTGGTTGATGTAGTTTATGATAAATTGAAGGTTTACATTATCTCAACTCTATCATTTGAAGCATATAACATCTCGAACGAAAAACATGCATAACACATATTCGATACTATACTAATCCAAAGCAGAAGCGGACCCATGATATTTTTTGGGTGTTGCCCAATTTTTTTGGAGGCGTTGCATATCATTTTTTTATCGTACAAATGTTTTAGCCTAAACCAAAGTAACATAAAAAAAATTTTTGGATGTTACACATACTACAAAATCAATAATTTTTGGAAAAATTTAGACTTCGTAGCCTCAAATCGGGTGTGGCCCGTGCCATACCCGGCTCTCATGTGAGTCTGCCCCGCTCCAAGGTAATAGTTTTTGAAAAAAAAAAGTTCCAAGATAAGTAGAATCTACCGTACCTTTCTGATGTGGTATTAGTAAAAGAGCATGTTGTTATTTATAAAAAGAACCACATATATAGATACAAGTATATTAATGTGTTCTTATGTGCACCCTTTGCGCATGTACAACATTATTTCTTTGAAACACTTTAAAACAAAAACAACCATTATATAGGTAGGCGAATATAGTTAATTAGTAAAACATTTACTACACTTAAGCTGATTAGTTTCACTCATTTGCGTCATTGGAGGTAATATTAATATAGTACAGTAAAAATAACAACAGACATGATAAACCTTGTAGCAAACATGTTTTTTTTTAAACAGTGGAGTCATTTTTTATTTCATAACTGAAAATCAATAATAGAACTCCACATTATGCATAAAAATAAATCCCTAGAATCGAAATAAAATAAGAACCTATACTGGATAAAATTAGAACATACGAATACAAAACCCCATATTGGAACTGATCATTAACTGTAAAAAACATTGATCAGAAATCACGCGTGATTGGATCTGGGTCTATTATATTGAAAGTTATATTATTGTAGTGTACGAACCCCACACCTGATCTTTTTTTTTGGTTAAATGATCATCCCACCTGATCTTATATTTACTGTTTGTGCGTTTGCTCTTGTTCAGAGGTGGAAAAATTTTCAGGTTGGACGAAAAACAACCTTTTGTTCCAAAAATAAAGCAATTTATTACATTAAGTTAGAGTTCCAAATACGATTTAGGATTTTTTAAGTTTGGTCGTTCTTGTACTTTGCTTGACGGGTTTTCTCTTGATTATCGATATTTTGATTTGACCTCTTTGATCAACCATGGATATGATATAACAACAAAATCAACCTTGTAATGGGTCGAAGTTGCTACCTGTACGGTATTTCATTATGGCAACATAGTTGTTGCGCATGTTTCAGAGCTAAAACAGAAGGTGTGTCTCACAAGCACACATCATGTGAACTGGAAGAGATAAGTAATTGTATATCTCCTGAAAAAAAGAATTTGACCATAGTCAAGGGAACTGGTGACCAAGGCTGCTCTCAAGCATATTGTTGGTATTTGAAAAGGAATGCAGATTAATATGACATCATTGTCATCCCTGCATGTATACTGTGGCCAAAATCTATTGCAGCCGAATTAGTGGTCCCTTCGATTTCAATGGGTAACCCCATATACATTTCTAGATTCATGTGCGTTGAAACGGGCAGATTGAAGGTGCCTTAAGGCTTCAATTTGATTCAGGACAGACATGTGGATGCATAAGAGGAAGAGGTGGTAGTGTGATTATTGGAGCATGGCATTGGTGATGTTGATGCTTCAGATAATGAACTACAATTGAATCGAAATTTAATCTCCCAAAAGTGGAAGTGTAAGGGTTGGGTGGAAGAATATGGTTTTGTGCAGTCTGATTGTTGTCTAAGTGTTCCAACTAATAATCCACAATCAACCCACAACGCAACTTCCATGGTTCCTTGTCTATCTTAACTCAATTCAATTCGTTCTATTCATAACTGGGAGGAAATATGTGAGTAAAGAAACATAGGTATAGCCGTATAGCTTAACGAAGATACTACTGCTTTTTATGTAAAGAGAGATGAGCGTGAAGTAGAGGATAACACAAATTTGATTAATTTTAAACCATAACACAATAACACGATTTGATTGATTTCCAAATGAGGTGAGCATGAAGTTGAAGATATCGTTAGTTCTTTCGTTCACATAATTTAGATAAATGTGTTTCTATAAATTCTTCCAATAATTTCTGACCAGCATAGTTCAAAGTCATAAGTTTTGTAATGATTGCAACTCTTCGTAGTAAAAAAACGACCACTACCAATAATTATTCACCCAAATCAAAAGTTGTCCACAACCTGCACCGAGTCGGTTTCAACACAATTTTCCTCAGACAATGAAAAAGGTTCATGTAAATGTTGCATTAATAACTTGACGATTCAAGTAAGTATCGATAAAACCAGCAACAAAATCCTTAGCAAAACATAATACTAATTGTCTGCAACATAAGTTCACAAATTATGCGTTTTATAAAGAACGACATAACCATCTACCATAAGTACTCCGCTCTCACAACATATCTTTGGATCAGATTTATGCAGCACAATCAGAAAAAGGTACCTGTCAGGACTTATGTAGGGAGGCGAATATGGGAAGATCTTGTCCGTTCCTTCCTTGATCCACCAACATAGTAAGGCGAGCACCTAGGTGTTAAGTAGTCACACCTACCACATCTATATGGCGGTGTGGACCTCCTTGGAGGAGGAGAGTAATCACGACCTCCTCCCATATAGTGGTGGGGACCTCCTTGGAGACCTCCGGTATCCATAGATAGTCATCCCGCCTAGAGCCACCATGATATCTACCTCTA
Organism: Glebionis coronaria; assembly: GCA_025667525.1. NCBI lineage: Eukaryota > Viridiplantae > Streptophyta > Magnoliopsida > Asterales > Asteraceae > Glebionis > Glebionis coronaria. Next base: position 3,811 of record JANFOE010001020.1, read on the forward strand.
TCACCACCTCTGTGACAACCATCAATACAATACGATGTTGTATATATTAATGGGGCCTGTTCTAGCTCATACATATGTTGCCCAGTTCTTTGGTTTTTCAACCTTTACTTGTTTCAAGTTACCAGCAAGCATAAGTTCTACATTGTGTAATTTTGGTAAATAAATTGACATTCAATGTAATCACATACCTCCTTGTCGAATTGGTTTTCAATTTAATGTCAAGTATCAAATAAACCATCTCCAAATAGGACAACTTGCATAAGGTTGCCCATGATTTTATTCTATTCCACTTTTTCCACTGCATATTAGAAACAAGATACCTCTTTCAAGGTTGCTCGCACACAATTGTTAGCACTTGTGTTGCCTCTACTAAAATCCGCCATTGGTTGTGAGTCCACCACATGTGATTCATTAATAACTGAATAAACAAATAAGCAAACCTAAACACAACCTTTATTTAGACACACCCCCAAGTTTTTATTTGCAAAGTCTACTTTGAGAGCTTTCTTCAACTGTTCTTTTATCGATCCCGTTCTTTTATAGATCCCGAACTGCAGGGATATTAGAACAGAAGATTGTAGTAAAGTATTACTCTATTAATCTAAACAAACAGTAAAAAAAATTAAAATGTAGACAAATTATTTAAACATATCAATATCATCATGGATTTTTAGACATTTCTTCAATCTTCTTTCGAGTTTTTATTTAAAGACAGATGAAGAGAATGAGAGGGGAAATGAAAAATATTGGCCCTTTACATAAACTTGGCATTGCCATCCTACATAATATCCTAATCTGAACCACAAACACAGAAACTATGTATTTCCCACTTGAGCTACACCTACGCACACAAAGCCGTACCATCTGATATAGACCTACGCTTTTACATTATGCACAGTTACTTGTGATTTTGAAGTAGAAAAAATGTTGAAGGTTACTCACATAAGAATGCAGGGCTAATTGAAACATGCTCTATAGTCTATACAAACTATCACAGGCTCTCCGCCTTTCAACCTTTTGAAACGCAACGTAGCCGCCTTGACCCCTTTATCTCTCCGCTTATTCCTACTCTCATCGACCCAAATATCTTCAATAACCTCGTCTTTCTCTAACCTGTTCCCTCCATTAACACTCTCCTCACTCATTGCCATCACCACCTCCTTTCGTCTCCTCTCCGACACCCCGCCACTCTAACTCACATATTCAAATCTTTCCAAACATGTTCTTTCTTCAACCCTCTTTGCAAAACCTAAATTATATCATGTTCAACTAAACTAACTTCCAAAAGAATTCAGTAACTGCAAGAAATTTCAGCATAAACTCCTATGTCTCTTCCTCTATGTTCTTCATCCATATTACTGAATACTGGATTGACATTTACACATCTTTTCCCATATGTTAGGAGCTTCTTATAGATTAGATAATGTATTGCTTATGATTACACTACGGTTCATAAAGATAATCTACGTACACTAATAGCATAATAAGGAGGTATGCATTCAATAGACATGTAGATAGATTTCATCCCTTTCAGCCTGTAAGTTCCATTTTTGGGTATATAGTTTTACTTTGTGTGTTTGAGATTTAAAAAAACAGCTTCACCCATTCAGAGATAAATGGGTCAAAACTGCAGCATCAGTAATGAACAATGTAACAGCCTTTATAGAAACATATAATTTATCAGCTTCTATCTTTAATAAATACTCGGGCATCACTTAATAGCTTCCCGTCACATGGATAAAGGAACAGACACCAAATGTATCATTTATACCATGGTATTTGGATGTGTTTTTCAGAATTGGTACACAATTAAGTTCCTCAACTGATTAAAGTTAGGGAGATTATAATTTTACATCTATCTCAATCATCATTTTTACAATTAGTCATCATCTACTCTTAATCTAATTACTAAGTGGAAATTTCTACCATTCAGTTATCTCCTCCCTTGTCAATCCAGCAAATGCTTTTTATAAGTGAGACAGGAGCTCAGTGTGTGTTTCGTATTGCGTTTTGAAAGTGCATTTAGATGACAGAGTCTTTTTCATAATATCAATCTCAAGAACACAGAGAGTGCATTAAGAATAATGTATTTGTATACTGATTGCCTAAAGAAACCTTTAGAACTACGTAACTCATCTTACCTCGTTATTGTGGTTCTACAAAACCTTCTCACATCTTGATTACTGAAATAAAATTAAAATGCAACTTCCTGATTAGAAGAGAAAAAATGAGTGCAAGACCTAAATTACTAAATCACACAGATTTAGAAAATGAAGAATGAACTTAACTTATTAGCTGAAGCACTAACAACCATCTGACCATCGCCCATAAATTTAACACTGGTTACCTAAGCCCAAGTAATAAAAACCGGATTTTAAAAATAAGCTAACGACATCTAAACATGACAACTGTAACTTTTAAACAAATATGGAACATCACCTTCTTGGAGTGGCCAATGAGTGTAGATATATTCTCCCCTGTAGATCGATTGAATACTCTAGCATTCGTAAGTAGCAATAATATCCTTAAATGCAAAACAGACTATTCCTATGGTATTCAAATTGGAAGACAAGGTTGTGTTGATCAAACATGTTTTACTAAAAGATCTGATGAAGGCTCCAGAACAACGCAAGAACTAATTTTTGTTAGTCCATATCTAATTCAAACTTCAGTATTACAAATATCAAAGGAAAGTGAAACTTATCTTAGGAATTCTAAGCATGTCATTGGAGTACTACACAGCAAAGGGGAGCTTGTGTGAAACAGGTGGTACTAAAACATGTAACCTGACATGAAACCACAGAGCTTCAAAGAAACCGAAATGTGTTCTCACCACTATAGGTCATCTAGAGGAAAGTGTTATCACCAACTAAAGCTAAGTTGCTCGTAAATCCTACAGCAAACGATTATAGATGTAAACTTGAGGCAGATGTGAATACACTATCCTATAGCAAACATAATTTTACAGCTAAACTTGCACATGACGCACGCTATCCTATCTCAATAATGATATTATGCATAAAGGCATGTTTATAGATAGACATAAACATTAAAAGTTAATTTCTTTTACTGAGCTAATTCTTTCGATCCTATGTTGTATAGACGTGCTCAACTAAGACACACACCTAGGCATGGTTAACATGAAGAGCTTGGATCAATAATATAAGTACTTGCAATAATAAACAATTCATAGCTGATGATAAACAATAATACTGAATTAAGATAAACATGCGAAACTTCACTCCCTGAGCTAACTGTTTTGACCATATAATAACAAATTTCAGGTCATAGATCGCCAAACACATAAGAGATAATTAAGGTCCACTATAAGGTGGGCTAAAGATGCTTTAATATTATACTCTGTCGTAAAAAATATGCTTCTTAAGAAGCTGCCAAGTCTCATTAAACAAATAATCCTTATGCTGTAGTTAGATAAATACCTTATTTTTACTCATTTACATCAGAAAACATTGCTTCCTATTGTTAAATGTTTTGGGAGTCTTTTACGGCTTGAATCTACAGCTCATTTCTCATTTACTATTGTAGCAAATCTCGGTCATCAAACATTGCAGCAAAAAAATGTTTATCACCTAATTAAAATACAAGTATATTATATAACCAATTTGACCATCAACATCTTTGTTGCAGCTAATAAGAGATCTGGCAAGGTAACTTTAAAATATATTATGATCTTGGCTAGAGGACTCCCATAAAAGTAAGATCATCACCTAAAAGAGGAGATAAAAGTAAAGCTGCTCAATTCTTTTCTGTAAATTCCCTATATTTCAAATAATGTTATCTTGATTTTTTGGCACCCACTCGAAATCAAATAAAATAGATTAACAGCAACTAAATTGCATACTTATCAACTTCTAACAGAGCAAGCAAAATTATTATAACACATCCACCCTTGTTCCAAACACATCAACCGGTACTGAGATCGCCTGAGTTATCGTCCTTCCATCTTCATACCTTGAAGTGATTGCTACTCAAAATATTTAAGTGATTGTTTATTGAGATAAAAAATTTATCTGCTGATGTATAGGATGGTTTTAGGAGGATGTTTTTAGTTTGGTCGACCGTTACTTATGTCTATTCCCTTGGTTGGGCTTTTCCCTACTGATGTGTCTCTACTAACTGGAATTTGATTTGTGATATATCAATTCCTAAGTTTGTTGGGTCTAAACACCATAGAATTAGATGACTTGACTTAACTTTTTTAATCATATTGTCTATATCTTGAGTGAAAAAGTAATCTACTATAGTAATCCTACCCAAAGTTATCATCTCAAAGTAACTTAAGTCCTGAACCATATCAATCACATTCAAGAAAACCTTACTACAAATATAAAGGAGTCCACTTACATTGTCCTATAGTATCTATACAACCTTTGCTTTTCAAAGAATGTCCGAGAGACATGCATAATCGCAACTTATCTGGATCCATCCTGCCACCATTATCTGCAGCAGATAATGGGAAGAGTGATTGACGACAAAGACAATATGAGTGGCTTAAGGTTCAATTTTGACCAACTTACCTATGAGCAGGTTGATTTGAGTTGTGTTTTATCTTATGTAGGCTACATGTGTTAGATCAACTTAGCTATTATTTAATAGGCCTAATAGATCTAACGGTAGGAAATAACCTTCTCTTTCTTTAATCATAATTAACACAAGACCTTGTATCTTTTTGGCCTCCCATCCCATTCCAGCGACTTGTGAGACTTGCAAGGCGGCAACCAAAATGATTATAAAATGACTCAAAGTTGCTGAATCGGATAGTAGGAAATGATTAAACATATTACATGAAACATGTTTGTGGTGCATATAAAAGAAAGATTAAATTTACACTCTTTGAGAAAGACTATTAATATAAACAATAATCAGATATACTTTATATTAAAGCGATATAGAATTGTGTGAGCATCAAAAAGTTAAAATCCATTGTGGTTGATTTTTGACACACATTCGACCATCCCAATTTCACCTAAATGGGTCAAAACTGTTTTACATCTATAGAAGAAAGTTTGTATGTGATATGGTTAACATCGGGGACCATTCCACCAGTATCTCAGAGTGTACTTTTCTTTTGGAATTTATGTCAAAGGACAGAAGAAAGAGTTTCGCCTAATGCAGCAAAGTTTCCAAGGGAATGGATATATATTAAATAGTCAAGTAGATTGATTGGGTTAGTGGAAGTGAGCTTTCACATTCTAAACATATTGTTTTTTTAATGAAGATTTTCTGATCTGTAGCATTTGCACATATATAAACTTAATGAGTATCTAGGAGAAAATATTCCATACAACAGACAACCTCATGTGTGACCATAGGCTGTTGTGAAATAAGTATTCAACTACTTTTCGTGTGTATTAAAAGTGAACCTTCTTTGTAAAGAAACTATGGAGTGTTTGGAAGACCTTATTTATTAGCTTACAAAGTTATTGTGTTATCAACATGATACGATGAAAAACTTAAAAACGTCTGGGCAGAGGGGCTAATACATATCAGTTTGGGGCATAATGAACACTCCCGACACCAGTATACAAATATTACAAATCCAAAATAAGCCAGTGCTAAAACATGATGTAAACAGTGAACAAAGAATTAGAAAACACCTCATAATACGATCTTGGAATTTAGATGCATACTGCTGCGATCCTCCATGTTCACCTTCAAGAGCTGGCCTTTTTTACTGGTTTTAATTTCATCCCTGCCATGGCCATAGTTTTTACCGTGCTTACTTGCCAGTTTTCGAGCAGCTTTATGATAATGAAACCAACCAGCAAAAGCATTAACGCTGCAAAGACCAATGCACCAATTGCGGTACAATAGAGCTGTAATTCGCTAGTTATTCCAGATGCTCGCCAAATCTAAAAAAAATGAGAGGTTATTTTGTTATATCATGACTCCACATTGAGGAGCATCTCTTTAGGATACACATGGGCTGAAGTAGTGACAACCTACATAGTACATAAAATGTATCCGGAAACCATGTAAACCTCCACATTAGAAAGGCCACTCTGCTTATAACAGCTAAGATCTGGTGTGCTAATTCGTCGTTACTTTAAAAGGACTATTCCCCAACCATTAAATTTGGGCAGAATCAAAATCAGTAATCACCTAAAACAAATCTTATACTGCTATTCTCATAAAGTTGAAAGAAAAAATAAAGGGACGAATGATCACACTTGAGCAAACATCCTTACAACACCAAGACCATTATGTGTGTCTTCACTGCTACCCATGGGAAAGCCCAACATCAGTTTAGTGAGCCCTCTCCAATCTCTAGTGATAGTCGGGGAAATACCGTGAGTCACCATAAAAGATCATTAAATCTGGTCTTTATCATCACGTGTGTTGCAGAAAATAGGGTTAATAGCAATTGATATGGAAGAAACAAATAGTTAGTATGAACGTAAAAAACATTAGGGTTAGTAGCAATTGATTGGTTTACAATAATAAATTGGAAAATTAAATATTTGATATAAACATTCGATTAGCATGCTGGGAACAAATATCAATATGGATTATATCTTGTGTAAAGAAAAAAGAAAAAATCATAATGGTGATTCAAAACAATAATTAAAAAAAAAGTTATTACCTGTAAAACCAAACTTCTGAGAACCAAAACCAAAACCAAAAGAGAGAGTATTTTTTTAAGATAATATGAGTGAATTAGGGTTTACTGGAAGAGAAAGAGAGAGTCGTATACTTTTTGTGTGAACTACGAACATAATAAGAATGTAGATATGCGAATATGTGATTTTCCAAGCCCAAAACCTAAGCCCGACTGCTGACTGGGATTAGTGCCTTGATTGATGACGTGGCAAATCCCTCCTCTTATATATAATGTAAAAATATATATATATATATATATATATATATATATATATATATATATATATATATATATATATATATATATATATATATATATATATATATATATATATATATATATATATATATATATATATATATATATATATATATATATATATATATATATATATATATATATATATATATATATATATATATATATATATATATACATATATATATATACATATATATACATATATATATATATATATATATACATATATATATATATACATATATATATATATATATATATATATATATATATATATATATATATATATATATATATATATATATATATATATATATATATATATATATATATATATATATATATATATATATATATATATATATATATATATATATATATATATATATATATATATATATATATATATATATATATATATATATATATATATATATATATATATATATATATATATATATATATATATATATATATATATATATATATATATATATATATATATATATATAATATAATCTTATAATAAAAAGGATAGAGTGAATTGTGGGGGTGACATGTGTCATCCTTTCAAATTATTATTTCACATTATATTGTCATGTCAAGTCATCTAACTTAAAAAAAAATAAATTTTTTTAAATAATTTTTGAAATAAAAAATCCGTAATATTTTTTTTCGAAACTTTTTTTTTCGAAAATTTTTTTTCGATATTTTCTTTTCGGAAATTTTTTTTCGATATTTTTCTTTTAGAAATTTTTTTTTTCAAAAATTTTTTTCATAAGTTTTTTTTTCAAAATTTTTTGTTTTCGAATTTTTTTTTCAGAATTTTTTTTTTCGAAATTTTTTTCAAAAACATTTACTGCATCACAGTTACATGTTTTACTGCATCACAATTAAATTTCGAAAAAAAATTTAGTAAATTCTTTTTTCCAAAAAAATTTTTTAGAATAATTTTTTTTGAGAAATTTTTCATTCTTTTTTACTGCATTATAGTTACATGTTTTAGTGCATCATGTTTATAAATCAATGCATTACAATTTTAATTTACTACATTATAGTGCATTCACCAATGTTTTGATTATGATACAAAATTATAATTATGATGTGGTAAACTATTAAACTAATGCACCAATAATACAAGTGATGACTAGTGATATAATTTTTAGTATCCAACGGATAACTATAATGCATTTACTTATAATGTATCAATGTCATAATTATGATGCATTAAGGTTTTAAATTACTACACCACTCGTGATGCACAAAACTTATAATTACAATGCGGTAAACTAGTATTATAATGCACCAAAAATACAAGAGATACTAATGATATAGTTTGTATTCTCTGGCGGATAACTATAATGCATTTACTTATAATGTATCAATGTTATAATTTTGTTGCATTAAGGTTATAAATTACTCCATCATTCGTGAAGCACAAAACTTATAACTATGATGCACTGGTTAAGTTTGGTACATTAAGATTTCAACTTACTGCATCATAGTTATCCATATAGAAAATCAATGTTATATTATTAGTAATCACATGTATTTTGGTGTGTGATAGTTATAATTTGTCACAACGTAGTTTTAAATGTGTTGCATCATATATATATGAGAATTAATCCATAACTATAAGTTTTGTGAAGGAATTATGATGCAATAACTTAAAACCGTGATGCGTTAACTTATAAATATGATGCTCTAAAACTTATAACTGTGATGCACTGGATTTTTCTTGATGTGTTATAGTGAATCACACTTAAAATTTCAGTGCATCAAACTCTAAATATGGTGCATAAAGGTAATTAATAAGTTCCTTATTCTTGATATACTAAATCATCTAAAGTAATTGTGATGCAAAAGATTCTTTCATAATAGTTTTTTAAAAAAATAATTTTGAAAAGAAAAAACATTCGGAAAAAAAATTTGAAAAAAAATTTCGAAAAAAAAATTCGAAAATATTTTTCAAAAAAAAAATTTGGAAAAAAAATCGAAATAAAATTTCGAAATAAAATTTTTTTCAAAAAAAAACTTTTACAAAAAAAAAAAATTTTAAAAATATATTTTTTGAAAAAAAAAATAATTTTTGAAAAAAAAAATTGTTGTTTTTTTTAAAAATTTTGTAAAAAAAATTTCGAATATTTTTTTTATTAAAGAGATAATATTTGATAATGTTGTGAGAAGGTGACACATGTCACTCCCACATTTATCCCTTCTTTTTATTTATTCTATTATAAGGATTGTTTTATTTTACCCCAACTATATATATATATATATATATATATATATATATATATATATATATATATATATATATATATATATAGAGGTGGGGTAAAATGAGAAGGGTTGTTAAACTAAAAAGTCTAGGAAGGCTTCCTGCGCTGCCACGTGTCCAACCCCCACCGACTTTTTAATTTATATAGCTAGGGGTATTTTCGGCATTTAACACACTAGACTATATATACCCGAGACAAACACATTCTAACTCATTCTTATTTTGTTCTTTTTTTCTTCGTCTCTTTCTTTCCCTCGACCACGATCAATGATCACTGTAACAACCCTAACAACCAATCCCCGCCGCTTCTCCACCATTAACAACCAATCGCCGCCCCTTCTCCACCACTAACCACCACTCGCCGCCGCTTCTCCACCATTAATAACCACTCGCCGCCGATTGAAAAAGATGTCTGTTAGTACAACAATCAATAACAATTGTTCTACATCAACCGTTGATGATTGTTCTACATCAACGAGTAATAATTGTTCTACATCACGATCTAATTCGATTGTAGCTGATAATGAGGGTAACATGTTAATTTTTCAGTTAATTCAGTATTTTTTTTTTGTTTACATGTTTTTTGTTATATTTTTAGTTTTGTGTATGTTTATAATGTTTAGTTAGGCTTTTGATCAGTTTACATCTGATGTTTAGGCGTTGTTATAATTTTTATCGATTTCTGATAATTGATGCATATAGTTGAACAAATTGATGCAGTAGATGTCGCAGACATGATTATATTAGTTTAGGTTTTCATGAGGTTAGAACTACTATAGGTTTATAGAGTTTTCTTAGGCTTCGTGAAATTTTGGTTGATTAAAACACTGTTCAACTCTAGGCTTAATGACGTTTTTGATGATATAAATTAGTGATTCGATAGGTATATCATGCTAAGGGACAATGTTATAACTTATGATTGAACGATATTTTTATTAAGTTCAGAATTGTACGATTTATTATGTTTTTGATACTTTCAGTGTGATATACTGTTATTGATTAGTGACGTTTGACCTTAAATCATGAAGTTTGGAATTACATGATTTGAGTGGAGGATTCTGATTTGTGTGACACTAGCTTTTATGATTATGTTATAGTGAATTAGTGGACCGATTGTCAGTTTTGAAATATACGACTTGATGATGCAAAAAGATGTTTGACCTAATGTTTTTAAATTTACTTTTGATAGTAGCTTAGGTGTTGAGCAGGATTTAGTAGAATTGTAATTTTTGTACTGAATACGAGAATGCAGAATAGAGCTTCACAATGATGCTTTTGTCAATAGGAGATTGAATAGTAGATTTAAGAGTATACTACTGATAACAAATTTTCTTACCCGCATATACGTAGGAATAAGGATAATGGTGATATGTGGGTTATCCGCAAATTTTCGTAGTCACACAGGCTTGTTGAAGCTTTAATAGGCCATAATAAGTTTATGTTTCTTATTATTTAATTTGTTTTTATTTAGTTTTTGGGTTTAAGCTTGTATTCTATAAGAAGTTTATGGTTTGTAATTATCAAGCTGATAAGTTAAGGTGTTTTTTTAGCTATTCAGCTTATGTTGGTAAAATAAGCTAATAAGACATTGGTAAATAAGCTCTTAGCCTTTGCTCTCCTAGATAAGCCACACAAAAAAATAATTTTACTTCCTTTTCTCTCCACCAGTAAGCCCATAGGTCTAAGCTTATACAACTCATAAGCCCAAAAAAGCTAAGACAGACAGTCCTTACTCTACTTAATAACCGAGAGGCTGAATCCAAATGACAGTAAGTTGCATATTTAGGATTTATCAAGTTTAATACCAACTTGCTTCTTGAATAGTAGATCACGGAGGCTATACCAGCTTATGGTTACCAGCGAGCTTGCAGCAGGCTTGCAGCGGGCTTGCAACGGGCTTGAATCGAGCTTGTAACAGGCTTAATAGTTGATGATTTAAGCCACTGTTCCAAAAAAGTTTCCAACGGGCTTTATAGTTGTTGATTATGTGTAGGTTACGTGTAGGCTAAATTATGTTATGTGGAGAAGTTTTATACTGTGATGTACTTAATTTATATCATTGATGCATTAACTATTCATTTGTTTTTAAACATACAGATTTTGAGATTGTTCATGTCAAGGATCATGTTGGCTATTATACTTGTGATGATGATGGAAACAGGACGTGGTTTCCAGATAAAAATATTGGCGTTGTACCTTTGGAAGGTGCTAAGTTTGTGTCTATTGATCAAGCTTATGATTTCTATAAGGATTATGGTAAAAGGGCCGGTTTTGATGTTAGAAAGGGTGGCCATTGCAAACCTAAAGATGGTGAACCACCAAGTTTGAAGTGGTTTGTATGTTCAAAAGAAGGTACCAATCCTGAACCTAAAGATGCTGCTAATAAGCCTAAGGAGGTTATATCTGATGTTAGTGACTTTACTACGGATGAGAATGTTGAAGTAAAGCAGACAAGGAATCGAGGCTCTAGTAGATGTGGTTGTTTGGCTAAAATCCGTATTAAGAAGATTTCAGGAGGTCTTTATAAAGTATACACTTTTATAGAAGGACACAACCATCCTCTGGTAGATGTGGTTGAAGTAAAGCAGACAAGGAATCGAGGCTCTAGTAGATGTGGTTGTTTGGCTAAAATCCGTATTAAGAAGATTTTAGGAGGTCTTTATAAAGTATACACTTTTATAGAAGGACACAACCATCCTCTGGTAGCCGAAAAGGATATGACATTCATGAAGAGTTCTCAAGAATTCGGATTCACAAAGCAACATTTTCTGTTTTAGGCTTCTAATGCTAATTTTGGTCCTTCTACGGGGTTTAAATTGTTGAAACAGTTGTGTGGTGGTTTCGATCGAATTGGAGCTACAGTGGTTGACTGTAAGAATTTGAAGAAGAAAGTGAACTTGTTTCTTCGTGATCGTGATGCACAGATAGCCGTTGAGAAACTTTTGAGCAAAAATTTGCATTCGCCAGGATTCTATGTTGATTACAAAACAGGTAATGCAGTTCATTTTTGTGTTTTGATGCAGTTCATACAACATTTTATTTTCTATTAGTTTCTTATCTAATTTTTTTTAGGTGTTGACGATAAATTGGTTGGTCTTTTTTGGGCCGATGAGCAAGCAATTAAGGACTACGCTGTTTTTGGTGATATTTTCTCATTTGATGCTACTTTTCGTTCTAACAAGTATATTCTATCTTCATTTTCTATTAAAAATTTAATCGTGTTTTACAGCTTTATTTAGTATTTTAGTTTATTTCTTTGTATATTAAAATGTAGGTATAAGATGTTGTTCGTCCCTTTTACCAGCATTAATCATCACAACCGTTGTATAACCTTCGCTGTGGGTTTACTTTCTGATGAATTGGTTGGTGCTTACAAATGGCTACTTGAACAATTCAAAAAGGCGTTTGGTACAGATCCACAAGTTGTAATTACCGATCAGGACCCGTCTATAAAGATCGTAGTACCAGAATACTTCCCAAATACTATACACTGTTTTTGTATGTGGCATATCATGCAAAAGTTGGTTACAAAGGTATGTTCTCACTTGTCTGTTGTAATACAATACTGTCCTAGTTTACCTTTTTGGCTTTGTTTCTCGTGCACGTTTTAAGCGACTCAATGATCAACATGGAAAATTGTTTGGTTTATTAAAGTATCTATTACTGCTGATTTGTTTTTTTCAAACTAATGCACTATCTTTACACTGTAATGTAGTAGTTTTTTAAAGTCGTGTTTTTAGATCTAGAGTTATTTTGTACAAGTATCTATTAAGTTGGAATTTTTTCATATTAATGCACTATATTTATACTTTAATGCAGTAGTTTTATAAATTTATGAATTTTCAGGTGGGGACTTCAATCTGTAAAAACACAAATTTCAAACAGCGTATATGTGATATAGTTTGGACCGATCAGATTTTGCCTTTTGAATTTGAAGCGGAGTGGGAACGTATGATTGAGGATTTCCAACTTGGTGATAAAAAATGGTTACAATATATGTTTGACCTACGGGAAAGCTGGATCCTGGCATACTTGCGTGATGTGCTTATGGCATGCCTCATGCGTACCACCTCTAGGTCCGAAAGCGAGAACCATTTCTTTGGTAAATGGACAAGTAAATATTTGATACTTGTTGAATTTCTTAGCCATTATGAGACGACTATCGAGTACCAGAGGTATATTGAGCGTAAGAACGATCACGATTCAAGATATAAGAATCCTAAACTCAAAACTGATCTTCAGATTGAAAAAGAAGCAAGTACTCTTTATACTCGAACTATATTCTTGGATGTTCAAAATGAGATATATGCTTCTTATTCCCATTGCATGTCGATAATTGTTGCCCACATTGATAATGGTGAGAGATATTCAATTCGTGATATGCAAGCTGAGAACAAAATCAGGGGTGAAAACAACTTTGTTGTTTATCAGGTATGTCTTCTTATATTGTTTATAACTATAATGCAGTAAGTTTTTAGCACTGATGTAGTGTGTTTTTAAATTTTAATATTTTTAAAAACAGTTATGCAAGTGGAGTTTTGTAAATATGAAATGGAAGTTCAATGTAGCTGTAAACACTACGAGTCATATGGTCTTCTTTGTAGGCACATTTTTTACGTGTTGAGAATGAACAATGTGAAAGAGTTTCCTCAGAAATACTTGAAGGAAAGGTGGTCAATGGATGCTAAGCCTTTCAACGCTACAGTTAGGACAGTTGTCAGTAGGTCAGATTCGGTTTTGCAAAGTGAGGTTTTTTATTTGTACGAGATTTTTGAATCTACGATTGATCGCTTGGTTCATGACATGGGCATGTTGAAGATTTATAAAGAGCAAATGATGGAGTTGTTGAATAAAGCTAAAATCGATGTTCCAACGGTTCCAAAACTTAACTCGAAAGATATTATTAGTGCAATGCTTGGTGTGAAGGAGCCAACCTCAACTTCAAATGTTATAAATAATTCAGATCTGAGTTCAAATAAAGGATCCGGTGTTCATACGAGGTGGAAGTCAAAAGCTGAGATTGAAAAAGAAACAGCTAAATCAAGTGACAAGCGGAGGACATGTAGTAAATGTGGGAATAAAGAAGGTCATAATTCCAGAACATGTACAAACGAAAGAATGCAACCATCTAGAAAAATCAAGAAAACATCTCAGGAGGCGCCGACGACAAGAACTGGTCTCAGATCTAGGCGAAATTGATGATGACAATTTGATGCAACTATTTTTTACATATTGATGCAGCTACTTTTACATATTGATGCAGTTGCTTTTACATATTGGTTCAGCTACTTTTGCATATTGATGCAGTTACTTTCTCATATTGATGCAGTTACTTTTTACATAACAGTTTAAGTACACCTTTTTACATTGTGGCATTTTTTACCAATAATGCAGTGACTTTTGATATCGCTAGTTAAGTCACTTTTTTATGACTTTTTTGTTTCAATATCATCTTTAAAGGTAATGCACTTACATCTGTTATGATTTCATTTTTTTTACATAGTGACATTTTTGTAAGAGAATGAAACTTAAGTTATTCTCTTATGTATTTTTTTGGTCTCAGTGTTGTGATGCAGTGTTTTTTACATTTTGATGCAGTGAATTTTGCATCACAGATAAAGTATATATATTTTTTTAATTTCATATGTTTGAAAAAAATCATTGAATTTCAAGAAACAGTTAACATCACTAACAATTAAATAAAATGTGTAAAAATCTTCATGTTTACAAGTAGTTTTTAAAAAAACAACGAGTACTTCAATTGTCTTTAGTCATCAATTGACCATTTATCAAATCTAACATCAGACCATTTGACAATTGACTATTGACGATGACCATTTGATGCAGCTCTTTAGTCATCAATTGTCTTGCTTACGGTATTACTAAATTTCTTCCACAAAGCTTTATCAAATCTAACATCAGAATCCGTTATAAGCTTTGAAATTTTTGGCTTTTTCCTGAAGTATGATTGTGCGTCCTTCAACAACTTACCTTTTTTGACGTTAAAATCCATCAGAAGGATTTTGGTCATGTACTTGGCACGAAGCATTTTTAGTTGTGTTTTCTGAGGTGGTCCTTCTTTCTTCAATGGTTGTAAGAAGTTTCCTCTACCAAGATATGTTTCCAAATGCCTCATAACAAATACCCCGCAATCGACAGCATTGTATTTTGTTTTCCAATTAAAAAACGTCAACGTGTTTTGGGTGTTTATGTCTCTCCAGGTAATTTGTGAAGGAATCAATCTGTGCAAATTTAAATAAACAGTTATGACATTGTAATGCAGCTTTTTTAATACTATGATGTAGTAAAATTATCAATATTATGCATATGGTATAGGACTGTAAAAATAGCACCATAAAACATTAACTATGATATAAAACCAGTTATAGACTTATAAAGGATTTTCCTCTATTTAAAATTAAACATATATATATGAGATATAAGACTATAGTCAAATACTTTGATGCAGTGAAAATAGCACAATAATGCATTAAGTATGAGACTTACGAGGGCAAATGGGTAGCACCCTATCTTTTTTCTATATCATCAATGCCGTTATCTATGTTGTCTATGATGTCGATCTCAGCGGTCTTAAAATTAAAGCAAATGATACAGAAATGGTTTGATGAAGTATCTTTCGTCATCTTTATTGAAGGAAAAAATACCCCGTATATATATTTATTATAAATATTTAAATTTATTCTAAACATTCTCACAAATACAATCAGTTAATTCTCATAATAAATATACTTACCAAGTCGACGTCAAGAAAATTCTTCCGTTTTGCTTGAGTTAAAACGTTATGAATATTTTCATCAAAAACTTTCATCCTTTCTTGCACATTCTTCCCCGACTCAACAGTATGATTAGTCTGTTTTAGTTAACGTCAAACGATTACTAATGATCACAAAATTTAAAGTTCCAAAATAAATAAGTTATATATTTGAATTACTTACAAGCATTCCCGTATGGCAATATACATTTCCATTGCCCAAAAGCTTGTCTCGGTGCTGTTCCTCATGATTTAATACAAAAGACCATAAGTCTAATATGAGTGCCGCAATTTCTATTTCAGGGTATAGGCTCAAGAAAAAAACACCTTCTACTCCAACTCCTTTGATGATCTGGTAAACAATCTCACTTTACATTTTGATATAAACATAAACTTTTCAGACGGGTTTATCTATATCTGATGCATTAAAGCAAGGAAGTGACACAGTGATAAAAATATGTGATGTAGAGAATATAATGAAAATTCATACAGGGATCATTGAGAAATGATGCACTGTTAATAATATGTGATGTAGTGACAAAAGTAATTGATGCAGTTATATAAATATGTGATGCGGAGAATATAATGAAAATTCATACAGAGAACATTGAGAAATGATGCATTGTCAATAATATGTGATGCAGTGACATAAGGAATTGATGTAGTTATATAAATATGTGATGCAGTGAATAATGAATAGTGATGCTTTAAAAATCAAATATGATGCTAGAACTTACCATTCGGGTGTGTTATTACCCCATATGTATTCTGCTATTATTTCCCCTCTTCAAATAGTGGTTGGCCCAATATGATTTTCCGTTGATAAAATGGCGACGTTAAAGCAGGAGGCAGCTTTACTTCACGTTTATCGTTTTCAGTATCATCCAGTGGAGCAATGCAACTAATTGGTGATGCGTGCATTTATATTTCATTTTCTTCTATCCTTTTTCTTTTTGCAGGCAGTGAAATAGCTTTTTCTATCTTAGATTTCTTTGCTTTCTACCAAGATCTTTGGACAATTGAGTGTTACTTTGCTTTCTACCAAGATCTTTAGGCACTTGTTTTTTAGCCTGTGTCTTTTTAGAGACCTCCTTCCCAACATTTTCGTCTACCACAGTTGTTTCTTTAGCTTGTTCCTTGTTAGATCTTCCTCTTTTACCAGGCTCTTGTCTTAGAACTTGAATTTCAGATAACATATCTCCCTCTATGATGCCTTTGGCATCTAACTTCCCGACATCCTTTTTTAATAATTTCACCCTTATAGCATCAAATTTTGTAGTCTTTGCTTCGGTTTGAATTTCAGCTGATAGCGGAATCTCTGTATATTTTTCATGTTTTTCGACAATAGGTTGTGCACTCAATGGTGTATTTCCTTTCAAAGTTCTTGTGTAGTTTTTCGGTAACCTCAATTTCATACTATGAAAAGGTTTACTAATTTGAACTTTTTGAATTTGGGGAGATTTTGGTGCATCTTCAATTAAGAAACTTTTTGGCAAGTTGTCTTCTACTTCAGCTAACAAAGGTAGTTTCATAACTGAGTAGTCCAAAAGATGTTTGTTTACTTCTTCGATAGAAGGAAATTCGGTTATTAAACTGTTGATTCTTCAATTCCAATTGAAGGAAATTAGCTTCTTTGAATATTTTAGAACCTGTAATTAAAACAATCAAAATAATCAATAGTTTTTTATGAAAAAATAGAATAACTTGTTGTTACTGCATCATAGTTACACTTTACTGCATCATAGCATTTTGTTAACTAGTCATGCATTAAGCTTTATAGATAGTTCAAAATCCAGTGCATTACTAATTTTAGAAACACAATGATGCACTGAAATTAATAGACAAGATAAAAAGAATCAAATTAAACAAATTTTTTTTTTGGAAAAACAGTATAGTTTGTTATTAATGCATCATATTGTTTTTGTTAACTAGTCATGCAGTAAATTAAAATGAGAAACCAAACTCCAGTGCATTACTATGACAAAAATAATATGATGTAGTTGAATTAATCGACAAGATTAAAAGAGTGTTTGTAATTTTACTTCCATCTGCTCCCAGGATTTCATCAGATTCCATTCCTCCTTGCATTTCATTGTCTTCCATTCCACCTTCTGTATCCATCTCTGTGTCCATGTCAGCGTGAAACACTTCTTCCTCACTATCAAAGAGTAGCGTTTGCGATTGATACTCAAGGAACGAATCATCATAAATGACGATAGCTCCATATTTATTGTATATTTCATCACATATTTCAGGATTTGCACAATCTGTTAATTAAGAATCAACTTTTTAAAAATACTTTGTTGAAATTTAATTTATAAACCAGTTTGCAATATATTCTTTAACTAGTATATCATAGACTATAATGCTAACTTCATTATAGTTTAGTTTATTACTAGTTAAATAAACCTTATGAGGCGGCCTAATTGTAGCATTAAACATAATTACCTATTCACATTAAACCCAAAATAATAGATAAGTTTTAAGTTTTTTCCTAGTTATATTATAGACATTCAAAAGTTGAATTCAAAATATACGATCCTAGATAATAAATATTAGTACAAAATCAAGAGAAGTGTTAGCGTTTATTTACTTTTAGGGGATTTCTTTTTCCCCACTTCCAATTTTTTATCGGGTGATGCTGTTGCTCTTTGGTTGATGTTGTCGCTTTTGGCGCCTTGTTCCCCACTTCCAATGCTGTTGCTCCTTCCGTTGATGTTATCTTAGTTGGCCCCTTGTTTCCCACTTCCAAATTTTTAATGGGCGATGCTGCTGCTACTTCCGTTGATGTTGTCCAATTTGGCCCCTTGGTCTTATAGTTTGTCCAATTTATGGTTGCTGACCTTGTCCTTCTCGTCATTTCTGGTGTTGAGTTTGGGGAAGAATTTCCTTCCTCCATTGAACTAAGCGAGATATCTTCATTGGTCTTCCCACCATCAATATGGACATCGGTCACAGCATCAGCATTCTTATTCGCCACATCAGAGTTTTGCAAATCACATGTAGTTGCACCATCATTCTCAGTAGCTTCAGTTGCACCATCATTCTCGGTACGGTGATTCTCCCCATCAGACATGCCTTCATACAAGTATTTTAAAAAAGATTTACTTTTTTCCTCAAACATCTAAAATTCTTCATCGTGTGGGTATTCTTCCAAAGCAATCTTAACCTTCTATTTGTTACTTTCAAACACTTCCTTAATCTTTGACAGTGAGTCATTCAAGCAATCTTTCATATCCTGTTGATAGGTGTGTAAACACCCATCCTTTTTACCACTTAATTACAATAATAACCGATCCAAAACGTGTATTTTATGTCATTTATGTCGGAATTATGCGTGGTTTGTGTTTTTGTTGTCATTTAGGATGAAATTATGAAAAGGGGAGAAAACACGGGCATTCACGGGCTTTTATCGAAGAAAAAGACGAAAGATGAAGTCAAGAAGTCAAGAGTGCAAAAAGAACGGAAGTCCAAGACCAATTCTGAAGATTTATCGAAGAAAAAGTCAAAAGACGGAAGTTTACTTAAAGCCGAAGAACTCAAGTCCTATTTATTGAAGAATTAAAAGACAAGTTCAAAGAAATCCCGAGCCAAAAGTCATTAAAGTCCAAGATTAACAAAAGATTAAGAAGAGAAGGACTTAAGTGTGCAATTAAGGAAAAGAGGAAAGAGGGAGGAAGCTTCCTAAGCACTCCTTAATCTCCCCTATAAATAGATTAGGATTTATTCATTTTCATTTTGTTGGCTAGAGAGACACTAGTTCTTCCATCTTTAATTTTTGCACATTTACTTTTCATGTCAATTTAAATACATTGTCTTGCACTTTTAATACCTTTTAATTCCAAGTAAGTGTTCTTTATTTTGTTGCTTCAATCTTCATTTACCTTTGATCAAGTGTTCTTTCATCATTCTCTTTCTACCTTTCTCTTGTTTTTGTTTTTGTTTTAAAATTCGGATTAAGCAAGGTCTGCTTAATCCCTTTGCTTATTTGATTAAGAATTTCGTCTTTTGTTTTCCCTTTTAGCTTTCATACGAAATAAGCCATAAGTTTGACAATCTTGTGTGCTTATTTGGTATTTAGCTTAAGTGTTTTTCAAAGTTTTCTTAAAAGTTTTACCTTTTAAATTCCATTTCATTAAGTTTCGTCTTTTAAATTTCGAAAGGTTTTAACTTTTTAGCTTATTGTCTCGTTTTGTTTCCATTTCATTTTAGTTTTTGTTACTGCTTATTAGAATTAGCTTATTATGTTCTTGTGCTTATTACGAAATTGTAACTCCATCGGAAAGAAAGGAAATCACACATTGCGATAGCATCACCCACATTCCGATGGTGACAGCATAGGACAAGGGTTTTGCATTCCGATCCGGGATTGCGACATTCTGACGGCTCTTGAGGTTTGCTAAAACGAAGTGCTGCCCAAATTTATTGAGCAACATTCCGATCTAGGATTGCGATCTAGGCTTTCCGATCTGAACAAACATTCCGATAGGTTGCATCTTCCATCATTCCGATAGACCTAGCTTCAATACATTACGATAACTACTTTGCGATCTGGATTCCGATGGTATGGTGACAACATTCCGATCAGACATTCCGATGGTTGTTGGTTTTGGATTATATTTTGCTTAGTTTTGTTTTTAAGTTACATTTTTAATACTTCGTCAAATTTACTTTTTGTCACACTTTAATTTTAAGTCATTTAATTAATTTACTTTGAAAAGTTTTTAAATATTGCACCATTTAAGTTTTAATTAGACTTAGTTTTAATTAACCGTCCATTTACTTTCACGTTTTGTACTTTTTAATTACTACAACGACACAACTATTTGTTTCACCAAAGAACGACTGAGTCGCATAGTTAACTCATTTATCAATTCGAAGAGACTGTGACGATAACTTTTTACATGCAAAATCTCTAGTTATCAAATGGCGCCGCTGCTGGCTCTTTTCGTAAAGATTAACGGTTTTCTGTGAGAGACGCGTTGCTTTTTGGGATCCGTTCATTCGTGAGCGTTATTTTCTTGCTTAAAAAAATTCAAAAAACCATAAAAATTAAAAATTGTTAAAAAAACACATAAAAATTAAAAATTTCAAAAATCCAAAAAGATTTTATTTTTATTGTGTATATATATTCTCTTTGTGTTTGGTATTGTTTTATTTTGCCTTTGTAGGTGTATGCGTACTAGATCTTCTAATTATCAAGAGCCGAGACTCGAGAAGATTTAAGTATGGCAGGTGTTAACAACAATAATCCACCGCACCTCAACAATAACAACAATGTTCTTCCACAGCCCGATCTTCGGACGATGGAGGAGCTTTGTCAACCTACCATGTTTGGACGAGGAGGACCGATTGCGCCGATGCAAATCACGGCTCCGGAGTTTTCGTTGAAGCACCACATGATTCAGCAAGTGCAAACAAATCCTTTTAGAGGAATGCCTGATGATGATGCCAACAAACACCTCGACAAGTTCATTACAATCACCCAAAGCATGAAGTGCACCGGTGCCACAATAGATGTTCTACGCCTTCAACTCTTTCCACATACTTTATCACATCACGCCGAGAAATGGTTTGATCGTCTTCCAAAGAATTCTATTCATACTTAGGATGACATGACTCAACGCTTTTTGTCGCGCTACTTTCCACCATCCATGGTCACGAGCCTTCACAATCAAATCAGCGGTTTCATGCAAGAACCCGATAAATCTCTTTTTGATGCTTGGGAAAGATATAATGTTTTGATCGATCATTGCCCAAACCACAACATGCTCCCTGTGACATTAATTGATACTTTCTACAACGGTTTGACTTTTCGAGATCGTGATACGATTAATGCAGCCGCCGGTGGCACATTTATGAAAAGGAGACCCGAGGAGTGTAGAGAGCTTATTGAGAACATGACTACTCACCAAAAAAACTGGGATTCCTCTACTTCTTTAAGGAACAACCCGAGAGTCAATGTTTCTTCAACTTCAGTAAGCCCCGACATGACCGAATTCACACGCATGATGACTGAAATGAACAAAAATATCTTGCTTCTCGCTACAAACCAACAACAACAAGTTAAAGCGGTTGCACCTTCTTGTGAAACATGCGGCGGTCCACACTCATACATTGATTGTCCTTCTACTCAAGGAAATCCGGAAAACGTGTATGCAGCTTATGGTAATTATTCACCGGAAAATTACCAAGCTCGACCTCAAGGGGATCGAAATTTGCTGAGTTACCGGTCAAACAACTACCTTTCACCCGATTTTTCTCCTCAAAACCCCACCAACAACTATACTAGAAGCAACCAAATCCCACCAAGAGCTTCTAATCCTTATCACCCACCCACTCAACAAGCCCCACCCATGAATCCGGATGTTGAAGCCATCATGAGAACCCAAGGTGAGCGAATCAAGAATCTGCAGAGCAAAATTATCAATTTGAAAGGAGATATTACCAAGCAAGGGAATGACATTAGATCTGAACTTCGAGATAATATTCAATCCTCCTTTAGGAATCAAACGAATGATATAAAGAATATGCTGGCTAGTTTCTTGACCACCACTCAACCTTCTACTTCGAGTTCTCTACCTTCAAACACCGTCACCAATCCGCGAGCAAATGTGAGTGCTATTACTACCCGTAGTGAAGTAACCATAGTAGGACCACCTATCCCACCCCCATCATCTACACCTCCTCCACCACCATTTATCCCTACTCCTCCCACACCTAGTATTAGTACACCATTACCGTCTCTGCCTCGTCGTGACGAAGTACCCAAGAAGAACCCTTCAACATCTCAACCTTCACCAACTACACCTTCCACCTATAAACCCAACATCCTATATCTTTCTCGCTTGGACAAGCCTAACTTTCTCACTAAGAATGACACTCAAGTGTCGAATTATTTGAAGATGATCTCTCAAATGAATTTCAACATTAGTCTTGTTGAAGCACTTGTCCACATGCCGAAATTTGTCAAAGCATTCAAGGAATTGCTTAACAAGAAGGAGAAGCTGATTGAGCTCGCCAACACACGCTTAAATGAAAACTGTTCTGCAGTTATTCTTAAAGGACTTCCGGAAAAGCTTGGATATCTCGGTCGTTTTGTGTTACCGTCATTTTTAACAAAACCGAAGAATTTACTGCCCTAGCTGATCTCGGGGCCTGTATAAATCTTATGCCATTAAGTGTTTGGAAAACACTATCATTACCCGACCATACTCCAACAAAGATGACTCTTGAACTTGCAAATCGCACTCTCGCTTACCCCGTTGGTATTACCGAAGACGTGTTCATTAAAGTTGGCACATTTACTTTCCCGGTCGACTTTGTCGTTGTTGATTATGAAATGGACCCTCGTATTCCTTTAATACTTGGTCGGCCATTCTTGAGAACCGGACGAGCTTTAGTTGATGTTGCCGAAGGTGAGTTAATAAGAGTCGGGGATGATGCACAAGTTTTCAAAATGGGGAAGCTTACAAGCAAATCCTATGGACGAGAATCAGCGAATATGATTAATGTACTCGATGATTTTGTCGTCTACAACAATCCTCTATTCGAGTCTTGCATTGATAATCCACTTTTTGAAGATGATGTGGATAATTATCTATCCAATTTGGAACCTTCTCCAATATATGATTCTCCACCAATCTTTGATGCTTATGATGATGATTCTAGCTCAGATTCGGATGATTTTGATGATTGTACTTCCGAGTATCCCGACCTGCCCACTTATGATGATTTTGATGAGGCTGATACTCTCTCGAGTGATTCTTCTCATGATGAAGATCCTCCGTCATCCATGCTTAATCCTACTTTGGATGATTACTCTTTTGAGGAAGACTTCTCTACGTTTCTCAATACATACTTCCCTCATGAGAGTGATGCACCTCCTTTGGACTTTGATGATTATCGTCTTGATCCTACTTTGGATTTGAAGAAAATTATTTCAAAGGAGAAGCAACCGGTCGACACCAACATCCGCAACACATATGATTTAACACCTCTTTGTCCACCTTTTGAGGACGAGGTTGTGCATCTTCTTCGCGGATCTTCTTCACATTCTGCTGAGCCTGAGTGCTATTTTCCCTTAAAGGAAAAGGTGTTCGACCCCGGTATCGATATTCTGCAGCCATCTCAGTATCCGTCTGATGAAATAAAAGGAAATATCTTTGGAACTTATGGAAATCTGCTTGCACCACTTCACCCTTGCTTCCACCGTGCTCCGTCTTTGCTTAAGGGAACCTTGCCTACTCTTCTTTGTCTTGCCTTGTTCGCCTTAAGCTTCTGCTATTTGATGGACGAAAACTATGTCTTTGATCCTGGTGGATATGTTTCATGCTTCTTCCTATGGTAATCAAGGTCGAGTCAGGCTCACGACTCGGTAATCAAAAATCAAATGCTTCTTGGGAGGCAACCCATGTATCTATCTTTTAGCTTTCTTTATCCTAAGTGTAGGGGAGACCCGTTGGTGTTTGCTATTTCCTCTCTTCTACTAATCAGGGATTCGAGCTTCAAAGACACACTCTTGATGATTTTTGACGAACCGTGATTCCGTGTTCCCTTCTTCCCGGTTCAATCCTAAACTCTTTTCGATTCACTATTTTATATTTCTCAATATTAAAATAGGAATCTCTTTAGTTGTCTCTTTCTTAGCGAGATTTAAACAAAGTGCACAATGTCCTAAGTGTAGGAGAGTTTACTTCCACATGCTTAAACATTGAGGACAATGTTTATATTAAGTGTAGGGGGGCTTCTATCGAAGTTAAGTGGCTCTTTTCCTTGTATTTGTCCTCATTTTAACCAGAAAATCAATTTTTCGACATTTTTCAAAATTTTTGATCTATTTTGGCCTATTAGTTTTTCCCTTTGTATAGTTATTTTCTTTCTTTTCTAGAATAAATTTTTAATAAAGTGGTTTTAATTTCAAACGTTGTGAATATTTTGACTCAACCCGAGTTTACTTGTTTAAGTTTACTCTAGCTAGTATCCTTAACGTGTTTAAGTCAAGTTTTGCTAGGCTTTTATATAGGGAGCTATAAAACGCGAAAGTCTTAACTCTCACGGGTTAAGAACAAGAACTTTTCGCAAGTTCCTATAATTGATCCTAGAGAGTCGTTTATCAAGGGAACTTTAAAATGCGATTTCTAAACTTGAAAAAGTCTAAGAATTTGCAAGATCCTATAGACGGCTCGAAAACCCAAAACTTTGATTTAATAGGCTAAGCATCCACGAGTCTCATTCCTTGAGATTTTAAACTGTGGAGAACGAGAGATGATAGAGCCAATTATAAGTTCGGTATTCTTTCGTGAATTTATGTGAGTTAATTATAAGCCTATTCTCCCATCGCTTGCTAATAAATTTATCTCAATAAATAAGGTTGTACGATTTGAAAAGTTACTTAGCTTCTAGCCCAAGATCGTTTAAAAGTTGCTCGATGTGGATTAGAGTTCATAGCCAAGGCATAACTTATTGAAGCGGGATGCGAAGATTGGCGAGTCCAAAAAGGCCCTAACAAGGCATGAGGGCTACATTTTGTTGCTAAAGATCCAAAGTGATGTGAAGAATCATTTATCGAAAATCAATATGAAGGATCGAGACACACGACGAAAAGCAAATACTCCCCAAAAGTCATGGAGAAGTCTATCCGAAAAGGCCCTAACAAGGTATGAGGATAAATAAAGCCTAGTCCAAAAAGGAGGCGGATCGTTGTATATCAAAATCCCAAATAGAGATTGGAGAAAAATGAAGAAGTCGTGGTCCAAATATGAAGAATCTCTCAAAACTTCAAGTGAAGAAATTCCTATTATGAAGAAAAGGCCATTATTTCATGAACGTCTCTTAAGGTTTGAAGTATGAAGTCGTTGCCAAATATCGGTCCGAGAAAGGTCTCAAATCGCGAAGCGAGTTATGCCAAGATATGAACTCTTTGAGGTCCTTAGAAGCAGTTTTAAAAGATTTTGTCCTTTAGCTAACTATTGATTAAATCGTTCACTTTATTTTCGGCCTAAATAACTATCGAAATAAGTCAACAATGCATCCTCGTGATCATTCAAGACAATAATAAAATATAAGAGATACACCTAGGAATAAGGGAGTCTAAGTGAATAATTGGCCCACATGAGTTCGTGTTAGTTTGCTAACTTATAATAACAATGATCTTGTTTTTAAGCTTGGTTTGGAGAAAGTGAAAACTTGAGGATGATGATTATTCATGACATTTTCAAAACCCAAGGTATGCTTTTGATTTCTTTGCTTTGTTATTTTCTATCCCTTTAATAAAGGCCAAGGTGGATTGATTGTGATGAAAAGTGTAAACGTGCTTTGTAACTAATACATTGCATGAGGACATTGCAATGGTCAAGTGTAGGGGATTTGATAGGTGTGTAAACACCCATCCTTTTTACCACTTAATTACAATAATAACCGAGCCAAAACGTGTATTTTATGTCATTTATGTCGGAATTATGCGTGGTTTGTGTTTTTGTTGTGATTTAGGACGAAATTGTGAAAAGGGGAGAAAACATTGGCATTCACGGGCTTTTATCGAAGAAAAAGACGAAAGATGAAGTCAAGAAGTCAAGAGTGCAAAAAGAACGGAAGTCCAAGACCAATTCTGAAGATTTATCGAAGAAAAAGTCAAAAGACGGAAGTTTACTTAAAGCCGAAGAACTCAAGTCTTATTTATTGAAGAATTAAAAGACAAGTTCAAAGAAATCCCGAGCCAAAAGTCATTAAAGTCCAAGATTAACAAAAGATTAAGAAGAGAAGGACTTAAGTGTGCAATTAAAGAAAAGAGGAAAGAGGGAGGAAGCTTCCTAAGCACTCCTTAATCTCCCCTATAAATAGATTAGGATTTATTCATTTTCATTTAGTTGGCTAGAGTGACACTAGTTCTTCCATCTTTAATTTTTGCACATTTACTTTTCATGTCAATTTAAATACATTGTCTTGCACTTTTAATACCTTTTAATTCCAAGTAAGTGTTCTTTAATTTTGTTGCTTCAATCTTCATTTACCTTTGATCAAGTGTTCTTTCATCATTCTCTTTCTACCTTTCTCTTGTTTTTTTATTTGTTTTAAAATTCGGATTAAGCAAGGTTTGCTTAATCCCTTTGCTTATTTGATTAAAAGTTTCGTCTTTTCTTTTCCCTTTTAGCTTTCATACGAAATAAGTCATAAGTTTGACAATATTGTGTGCTTATTTGGTATTTAGCTTAAGTGTTTTTAAAATTTTTCTTAAAATTTTTACCTTTTAAATTCCATTTCATTAAGTTTCGTCTTTTAAATTTCGAAAGGTTTTAACTTTTTAGCTTATTGTCTCGTTTTGTTTCCATTTCATTTTAGTTTTTGTTACTGCTTATTAGAATTAGCTTATTTGGTTCTTGTGCTTATTACGAAATTGTAACTCCATCGGAAAGAAAAGAAATCACACATTGCGATAGCATCACCCACATTCCGATGGTGACAGCATAGGACAAGGGTTTTGCATTCCGGTCCGGGATTGCGATCTAGAGTATCATCACCCTCATTCCGATCTGGGATTGCGATCGCACATTCCGACGGCTCTTGAGGTTTGCTAAAACGA
This sequence comes from Glebionis coronaria, assembly GCA_025667525.1. Lineage (NCBI taxonomy): Eukaryota > Viridiplantae > Streptophyta > Magnoliopsida > Asterales > Asteraceae > Glebionis > Glebionis coronaria. Next base: position 31,328 of record JANFOE010001020.1, read on the forward strand.
AGTGCTGCCCAAATTTATTGAGCAACATTCCGATCTAGGATTGCGATCTAGGCTTTCCGATCTGAACAAACATTCCGATAGGTTGCATCTTCCATCATTCCGATAGACCTAGCTTCAATACATTCCGATAACTACTTTGCGATCTGGATTCCGATGGTATGGTGACAACATTCTGATCAGACATTCCGATGGTTGTTGGTTTTGGATTATATTTTGCTTAGTTTTGTTTTTAAGTTACATTTTTAATACTTCGTCAAATTTACTTTTTGTCACACTTTAATTTTAAGTCATTTAATTAATTTACTTTGAAAAGTTTTTAAATATTGCACCATTTAAGTTTTAATTAGACTTAGTTTTAATTAACCGTCCATTTACTTTCACGTTTTGTACTTTTTAATTACTACAACGACACAACTATTTGTTTCACCAAAGAACGACTGAGTCGCATAGTTAACTCATTTATCAATTCGAAGAGACTGTGACGATAACTTTTTACATGCAAAATCTCTAGTTATCACCTGTATGATTTTTAAAAAAATACATTATGATGCAGTGAATAATAACTATGATGCAGTTTTTAAATAGTTTTAATGGTCATTTCGATAATAACTATGTTTAGCCTAATTCACCCTTATATTTAACAAGTGACTACATACTGCATCATAACTCAAATTAAGGTGCATGAAACTAAAGAACAAAAATAAAATTAAAAGACAACCTGCTGCATACACATTTTCGATATAATATACAACCTATAATTCACCCTACATGCTGCATAACAACTCTAATTAAGAAGCCCCACAAATTTACTGGTGCATACAGTTGGACAGAAAGTGTACATTGCTGGTGATTATGCTATTATAGTGACTTTATATGGCAACTAAATGTCACAAACTTCTACCCAACCTCAATACTAGCAACTCTAGACCTATACTAACCTAATCACCTTACTGATGTCCAATATTCAAAACCAGAAACACAAAGACAAGGGATCCAAACCAACTATATGCTTAAGATAGAAAATGGGAACAAACTTGAAAACTTGCAACTTCTAATTCTCACTATATACTAAACAAATGAAATGCCAAGTTCTTCTACCCAATGCTAATGAGGATGTTCTTACACTTTTTAAGTCACAAAAGTCTCGCCTATTGCAGTTAATAAGCATATCCAACACCCCTTTAGCTTGTAGATTCACAAATTTATCAAAGGAATTCAATGGTTTAAGCTAAATCAAATAGAATAAACGCCATAATCATTCAAGATAACCTAGAGTAACAACTTTATAATAACCTGGTGCATCAAACTAAAGAACTAAAATCCAATCTACAACCTGGTGCATCATAACTAAAATTAAGGTGCATCAAACTAAACACCTAAAATTATTTAAACATATCACCCTTTGTTACAGCAGCAAAATGAAACTTAGTTTTTACCAGACTTGTTTTTTTATCTAAATTGTATAAGATCCTCGTCTGGTTGACTTGTATTGCCAATATGTTTCTTCTTCTTTGTCTTGTCAACCTTCTTCTTGGGGGGAAAGAACTCATAACCATCCAAGATTGGAAGTTTCCCAAACCCTTTCATAACATCTATTTCTTCATTCTCTCTATTTTTCAACAAATCGGTGTTCCGTCCTTTGAAAACAGGTGATGTTCTTTCCACAGTTATAGTTGGTGAGATTGTGGAGCTGCAGTATAGAAGCTACAAAAAAAGGAAGTGATGCAGTTAATATAGGAAATGATGCATTTAATATAAGGAAGAACTGTTATGTTTTATCTATATATGATGCAGTGAAAAAAGGTATTGATGCAGCAAAAATAAGATTAAACATACTAAGAAGTTTAGAAGCATTAAAAGATCGTACCGCCAAAAGAAGTTTGGAAGCACCGAAATAACCTCATGTTTTGCTTTCCATATCTTAACTCCTGACCGAATGCATTTTAAAGCATATTAACACCAATCATAGTTTTGGAAATCTTCAATATCTCTTAAGGTAGGTAAGAATCTTTGATTGATTGTGCCATCCTTATTACCCCCAGCCACAATATTCATAAACACCACTAAAAATCCAACTTTGAATTCCCAACCCATTCCGGTCAAACTACAAACATGATCATCAACTATGGATATATGAGGCCTTGGCGCTTTATCCCCTCCCCATGGAGTTGTGGCTCTCCAATCCGTTGTTGTTTTGTCTTATGTCGTTGTAGCTCGAAGAGCAATAACTTCTTTCTCTCCCATGGGTATTCCAAGTATTTCATGAATTAATTCTTTTGTCACCTTAATTTGTCTTCCATCATCCATGTGTATTGTGTCCGTATCACAATCAAAGTTAAACGCAACCCAGTATACAAGCTTTGATGGAATGGAAGGGTAATCAAAATTATTATAATATTCTCCCAAACCCATTTCTCTTATAGTCTCAACCTGGGCGTTTGTTAAAGATTCCAATACTAACTTCAAATGATTAGATGATATTCTTGAATTAATATTAGGAAAAGTAACCTTTTTTTTACCATCAGAATCCTTATTTTCATCATCAATCGATATAGGTTCTTTCTCCAATACATCATTATTACTTAACCTTCTTTTTTCCTTTAATAGCAACTTTCTGTTTTACAACAACTATTTGACTATTGTGAATATCTTTATTCCCCTTTGCCATTTTCTTTTTCCCAACCAACTTATCTATACCTACTTCATTGTTTGCCATTTTCTTTTTCCCAACCAACTTATCTACACCCACTTCAGTGCCTTTTTTTGCCATTTTCCCAACAACATCTACGTTGTTTCCAAGATTCAATATATTACCCTTCAACTTATTTACATCAACAGGTGACGGAGCATCACTCACATTTTTTCCTGCTGCATCAAAGAATAAAATTAAGTGCATCACAAAAACACAAGTAACTACATCAAGTACAAAACTAAAACAAACCTATTGTACATAATGCAAAAAATAACTACATCATACCAAACTAATGCAACACAAATGTAGATTTACTGCATCACAGTTTAAATTTCAGTGCATCACACCAATACAAATAATTACATCAAGTACACAACTAAAAAAACTTATTGTAAAAAAATACTCTACATAATGCATCACAATGTAGATTTACTACATCACGTTTTTAAAAAACACACTTTTGGACAGCTAAAACACATGTAAAAGTAACTGCATCACACCAATACAAATAGCTACATCAAGTACACAGCTAAAAAAAACCTACTGTAAAAAAAACCTACCATACATAATGCTAAGACATAATTTTGAATTTAGCAAACAACCTAGCATAAAAACACATTTAACCTAGTATCCTAACTCATACTTACACATGATTACCACATACTGCATCATAACGTATAATTAAGTGCATTAAGCAAACAACCTAGCAAACAAACACATATTTCATTATAAACACATTTCCGCAATTAACACAAACTTCACTAAACACAACAGACCACTACATCACAATTTAAATTGACTTCTATCAAAATGATGTTCCCTGAATAATTCTAAAAATTTTCGTTTGACACATTAACCTACGTTTTCGTATATAACGCAATCTATGTTTAACCGTCCTTTAAAACATCTGACCACTACTGCATCAAAACTTAAATTCAAATGTTTTAAAGAAAAACCTTTTCTCTTTTTCGCTTGTTTTGGAGTATTCTGAATATCATCTGATTCTGGTGGATTTTGATCAGGTAAATCATTTCCATCCGAATTTTGGCTCTTTTTCTTTTTTGCCCGATGGCTACTTTCTTCGGGTTCGTCTTGCTGGGCATGTTTTCCCGTACCGACAGATTTGGTTGAACAAATGTTTTGCCTTTTTGATGATCTTTTGCTTGCTGTCTCGTCATTCTGATCCGTTTCATTATCATTACTACCTGTAAGACAATAAATTCACACGGTTAGCTATTATCACATTCAACAAATGAAAATAAATGAGTGACTTATACATAATCAAACTTCGCATCAGTGACTTATAGACAATCAAAGTTTACTGCATGAGTGACTTATATCTTCAACAATAAACAAGGATAACATAGCTACTCAATAGTTTCGGTAACACATATTTGCTCTCAAAGTTTTCAATTCAACATAAACAACATCTTAAGCCCGTTTTCTATTCAAAGAAGACATCACCACGATTCCTCTATCTCGCGAATACCATCTTCTTCCATTAATAGAATCCAATATGCACCTACTCTTTTTATTTAGCCTTTTTTTAATGTAAGTAGCCAAAAATTTGACCTTCGCATTCGGTCTTTGATCGATACAAAAATCATCAATACCATGAAAAAGCGAATATGAATGCCAAATTATGAGGTCATTGCTAAAAAGGATAAACAAAAAGATGCTAATGTATATTGGATTCAATTATTAGGCAAAAAGATGATGTTCACGAGAAAAAGAAATAATGGCAATATCTACTTTGAAGAGGATACGGGCTTAAGATGTCGTTTATGTGGAGTAATCTTTGAGAGCAAGCATGTGATACCAAAGCTATTTGAGTAACTATGTATCTTTTATCTATGTATCTTTTATCTATGTATCTTTTATCTTTTTCTTTACTGCATTATATATTAACTATTTAAATGAAACCTTACATACTTGATCAAAAAGCATATAGAAACTTAATAAAAATAGTTATTATCCAAAACCATAAAACCTTATAATATCCTAGAGCTGGCCCAATTGGCAACAATAATCTGCATTAAGGTTATACAAATCTACTCACACAAACACACAATTTCATATATAATGCATCGATTACTTACATAACGCATATTTAAGTTCATCTTTTTGGGCGACAACTTAACACCAAAAAAAACGCAAATCCTATCATACAAATCCTATCTTTACTACATTATATATAAAATCAAACGAGAACACTAAGATAGTTGATTAACTTACATTACTTCTATTCAGAAAGTGCATTAACTTTATACATATGCGTGCACACAAAATAACAAATTCATAGATCCAAAATCATCAGCCCGTATATAATTCATACAATTTGCAACACCTATACCCGCTTCAAGCAACAATTAAACTAATGAAAACTACACATAACCTAATTTAGATTTAGTCTACCACAAAAAAATTACTGTTTGCAAAAACATTACCATAGGACAAAAAGTTGAAATAATCAGACATGACCTTTAGCATGGAAATACGTATTGCATAATTTTACCTTATTAATTCATTATGGGAACTATTTCAAGCATAAAAACACACAACAAGTAACCTAAGACACAAACAATTTCCTACTACGCCACTTCAAAAAATAAATTGTATCTATAGGACACACACAACTAAGACACTATGCATGTAACCTAACCTAGACACATACTTCATACACAAGTTCATACTACATCATTTCAAAAAATCAATCACATCAATAAGTAAAAAGCATACAAACAACTATGAATCATTGGCATACTATACACACAAGTTCCTAATGCACCACTTAAAAAATCAAGTACTAAACAGGCAAGTTCCTATCGTATCAGTTTAATGTATCAAATGCATAAATAAGACACAAACACACAAACAACTAAGACACTATACACATAACCTAACCTAGACTCATACTCTACACAATATTCCCAATATTACTTGATGCATCGCTTCATTACGTCAGCTGCATTAATAGCATGTAAACCCACACACATATACTTTTCTACAACTGAACACACCTGCCCATATTTTATCATAGTCTCAGGCATGATAGGCAACCCTAAACTACAATAATTCAATACAAACACTACATTAAAGTTCTACAAATGCGCGCACACAAACACACAATTTCATACAACTAAACAAATCTGTCTGTATCTTTTTATATTCTCAGACCCGATAGGCAACACTAATCTGCATTAATTCAATACAACATCTGCATTAAGGTTATAAGCGCACACAAACAAAACAATTACATAAAACTAAACAAATCTGACATATCTTATTCTCTTCTCAAGCCCGATAGCTCACACAATCTGCATTAATTCGATACAAACACTGCATTAAAATTTTACAAATGCGCTCATACAAACACACAATTTCATACATCTAAACAAATCTGCCGCCTTTTGTATCTTATTCTCAGACCCGTAAACTACATTAATTCAATGCAAACACTACATTAAAGTTATACAATCTGAATAAAGATATACAATTTTAAAAAATCAGAAATGACATTAAACCAAACACAAATACATTACACATTAAAAACTAAATATATATAGTTACTCACTAGCTTTGGTATCCCATGTCTGCTCTTTAAAGCTCCACATAAACAACATATTAAGACAGTTTCCTCTTCAAGGTAGCTATGGCCAGGATTTCTCTTTCTCGTGAACATCATCTTCTTCCCTAATAATTGAATCCAATATGGACCAACTTCTTTTCGTTTAGCCTTTTTTATGTAAGTAGCTCAAATTTTGACCTTCGCATTTGGTCTTTGATTGATACCAATATCATCAATACCATAAAAAGCGAATATGAATGCCAAATTATGAGGTCTTTTACTAAAAAGGATAAACTAAAAGATGCTAATGCATATTGGATTCAATTATTAGGGAAGAAGATGATGTTCACGAGAACGAGGAATCATGGTGATAACTACCTTGAAGAGCAAACAGGCTTAAGATGTCGTTTATGTGGAGCATTAAAGAGCAGATATGTCATACCAAAGCTAGTGAGTAACTATATATATTATCTAATTTTTGACCATAGTAAAAAACAGGCAAGTTTAATCCTATTCACCAAACTCTCAAGCCGAATCATATGTAAACTATAATGTATAAAATCTGATACATTACAGTCAAATCTTACCTAAATTCAATCGCGCACACAAGCACACTCGCACACCTAAATCAGTATGTTCGTAAATTAACAAAATTTCATTCACAAAATTCCACTAACGTTACTACGAAGCACATATTAAAACTGCATCAAAGCACATATAAAAACCGCATCAAATTCCAAAATTTTATACACAAAATTTCACTCACAAAATTTTTCTAACGTTGCTACAAAACACATATAAAAACTGCATCAAAGCACATATAAAAACTGAATCAAAGCAAAAAAATTTCATTCACAAAATTTCACTAAGTTGCTAGAAAGCACATATATAAAATGCATCAAAGCACAAAATTTCATGCACAAAATTTCATTCTCTTAAAATTTTGTGTGAACATATTGATGTTTGTTTTTATTTATATGAAATATCATATAAATGCAGCTAATATTAAACATTGATGCGGTTTTTATATGTGCTTTGTAGCCCGCTGCAAGCCCGCAGCAAGCTCGCTTCAAGCAACAACTAATGAAAACTACACATAACCTAATTTAGCTACAGTCTACCACAAAAAAAATTATGGTTTGCAAAAAATTTACCATAGGACCTAATTTGACCTAAATAATTCATATCAATAATGTATAAAATCATACCTAAATAATTCATATCAATAATGTATAAAATCTGATACATTATGGTCAAATCTTATCTAAATTCAATCGCGCACACAAGAACACTCGTACACCTAAATCAGTATGTTCGTAAATTAACATAATTTCATTCACAAAATTCCACTAACGTTGCTACGAAGCACATATTAAAACTACATCAAAGCACATATAAAAACTACATCAAATCCCAAAATTTCATACAAAAAATTTCGCTCACAAAATTTTACTAACGTTGCTACAAAACATATATAAAAACTGCATCAAAGCACATATAAAAACTGAATCAAAGCACAAAATTTCATTCACATAATTTCATTCACAAAATTTCACTAAGTTGCTACAAAGCACATATATAAAATGCATCAAAGCACAAAATTTCGTTCACAAAATTTCATTCTCTTAAAAGTTTGTGTGAACATATTGATGTTTGTTTTTATTTATCTGAAATATCATTTTGATGCAGCTAATATTAAACATTGATGCAGTTTTTATATGTGTTTTGTAGCCCGCAGCAAGCCCGCTGCAAGCTCGCTGCAAACCCACATCAAGCCCGCTGCAAGATCGCATCAAGCCCGCAGCAATCCCAAAGACCCATACAAGCATGTTTGGACAACTAAAAGACACTACGTATGACCTAATCTCGACTCAGACCCGACATGCAACTCTAAAAAGCATTAATTCTTTTATTACAATGCATTACGGTTATACAAATGCAACACATACTCACAGTCATACACCAAAATCAATCTGATCGTACATTAACCTAGTCTCGGACATGATATGCAACCGTAAACCACATTAATTCATTTACATACAGTGCATTAAGGTGATACAAATGCGCATGATGAGACTGCTTTTATACATAATCTCATCGTCCAGAACGGGCTTTAAATGCATAAAATATCATGAAAATGGCCAAATATATGCTTGTGTTTGTTACTTGTGTATTTTAGGTACGGATATTGAGAAAATGACAAAAGATCACACGAATCATACAAAAACGAACACGGGAAACGAAGCCGCACAATGAACCAAGCCCTAATGAAGATTTTCCAAGACAAACCCTTGAAGATTTGAAGATTATGCAATAAGGGTCCTCCAATATTGAAGAATTGACACTTTAAACCCTTGTATCTTCATAATTACAAGATTTGTCCCTAAAGTTTGTTAATATTACAAATAGGGCCCTGGACTTTGAAGAATTGGCAATTTTAGTCCCTCAACAAAACTAAATTGTCAATATTATCCTCCTCAAAGTCAAACATACCATGAAGGACTTCAAGATTCAAGAAATTACAAGTTTGGTCCTTTAAAAATGTCAAATTACCAAAAGGACCCTTGACTTTGAAGAAATGGCAAAAATGGTCCCTCATAAATTATGATTTGTCAAAATCAGCCCTCCAAGAAGTCAACAAGACAATTCAAGACCATTATCAATGAAGAAAATGCCAAAACAGCCCTTCAAGAATCATAAAAGGGCAAGAAATACCCCTGAAAATACTTTGGAAAAGTATTTGGGGCAAAAGTGTGAAAAATGAAACTTGTGTAACAAAGGAAATCTGGTTTAGCAAGTTTAAACAAGAAGTGACAAAGAAAGAAGAGTGTAGGGTTTATTCATGGCAGACAAGGATAGTTACCCAGACCACTCCCACTCTTACACGTGTCCCACTCACCCCTTTTAACCAATCACCACTCACCATTCCACCACGTCACTAATCCACTCACCGATTTAACTAATTTTATTAATTAGTTAACTAATTGGCGCTATAACACATATTCAAACATTAAACCAGATCAAACCATGTGTTCTTGGTATTCATATCAAAATTGGGTATTTCCTAATTATTGAGAATTAAGTCTTAATCTGCTTCAAATTTATGATTAAGGTCTTAACAAACATATCCCAAACCTTTAACTTGCCACCTCAACAACACACAAGTCACATGATAAACCCCCATGCAAACGGTTTTGGGGAAACTGCCAAATTGTGCCAGGGAATCTACCACCCACATTTAGCTTCAAACTTAAGCTTCATTGTTAGCCTTTGGATTCATTTTCACCTTGCCAACTCATGCAAAATGCCAAATGCAGTCACATGATTCTCAAATATTCAAACCCTCAAGGGGCAATTTTAGAACTTCACCAGCAATTAGGGTTACATTTATCTGCTTTCTAGGACTTCATGTAGCCTATTTAAAGACATTAGTTTACAACATTTAGCCTTGTTCTCAGTTTTACTTTGTCAATCCTTGTAAAGCCATTTCTGAAATTTAATAGATTGTGGTATTGTGTTGTGATTGAAAACTGAGTTCCATTGATTATTATTGTGTTAAGTAGTTGTATTGTCACGTTTTTGTACTTAAACAAAACCTTGAACAAGTCCAAGATAGCCTATAAGCCTTTGAGTCCCTTTGTTCTTGCTGAGTTCAAGAATTTGGCATGTGCTTTGGTGAGGATTGTTCATTGAGGTGTTTCTTTAAGTGACATAAGTCGCAAATCAACTAGCTTGAACAATATTGGAGGTTGGTTATACGTTTTTATAACAAAAATCAGTCAAGTGGTTTGCTAAGTTCTTTTCGTTCAACAGCTTGTATATTGAACTTAAGGGTGATCATAGCCTTTTAATCTTGGTTGATTAATGGGTGGTGAGGCCTTAAGGAAAGGTACAAGGCTTGTGGGAACCTAAGTCTTGCATAGACTTGACCCTTTTGTCACCTTATTTATCTGATTTGTGCTAATCTAAGCTCAAGCCTTTGGCTAGGCTTGTTTGTTGTTCTTAGCAGGGGGAAGCTGGTGCTTGTTCTTGCTATCACCTCAGCTCATTGATTCCAAGGTGTGGATGTACATCTTGGAGGTTTGTATTCTTAATTTTCATTTTTCTGATTAATATTTGATATTTATGTGATTTTGTGATTTTGCTGGTATAAGTGTGTTTTTATGCCTGAAAATTGGTTCTTGATTCACTTGTGGTATGTTATGATGCTAAACTGGGCTTAAATCAATCTTGAGAAGACTTTTACTTTGTTAGAGTTGAGTTTAAAAAGTTAAAAAGGGTGTTTGGGATTGACTGTTGTTCATGTTTGTGTGATTTTGAGTTAGTATTGTGGTGTTGTTTGAGTGTGTATCTGATATTGAGGTGTTTGTGATCTGATATATGCAAGTTTTGTGCCTTGAAACACTAAATCAAACAATTGGCTATAAAATCTTGAAAATCTGTTGTTTTGCTCTGAAATCTTGTGCACACCTAGTTTTCATGTTAACCTAGGGCTAACAAGTGTTGAATCATTGTTAAAACAACCTATGTGATAGATCTGAGGCCTTGAATTTGGATTTTGTGCCAAGTAGATCAGCAAACTTTGTTCTTGTGTTCATCATTATTCATCAGTAACTAAATATGCTTGAATCTTGTTCATTTCTTGGATTTGTTGGATGAAATGTGTTAATCTGTGTTACTTTAAGTTGTTTTGAGCTTGTGTATGCATTTGGTGGCTTGTGGTTAGCTTTTACTAGCTTAAAAGTAGCTTATAACTACCAGATCTGCTTATTACTTGTCTGGAACACATCTGGGCAAAGATTGAATTAACTGCACTTATTGGCTGGGTGATTTTGTGATTATTTGCTTGTTATTGACTCCTTGTGATTCCCTGATCACAAGGGTGCCTTGATTGTCCAAAAATACCAAGTGAAACTCTCTAAAAATCCAAGTCAAAAAGTCAAGGCAGTGGGAACTCCTTTCCCCTGCTTCTAGTCACTGCTAGTTATAATTGGTGTTCAGCTTATTAATAAGTCATTTTATCTTATTCCAATGTGCAACAACTTATTTTCTGTAATAGGTCTTAATATTTTGAGCTTATAAGTGATTCTGGAAGTTTACAGCTTTTGGTTTTAAGTTTTAGCTAGAAAACGACTATTTTGTCTTTTTTCAAAATCAGCTTATTGCTTATTTCAGCTTATTAAGTTTGCTTATTGGAAATCTTATTGTTGATTAAGCTTAGTTAAACCATTTGTGACTATTTTTAACTTGAATCAGCTCTTGAAATAGTCTAGAACTCAAAAACGACTATTTTGTCGTTTTGTGAAGAGGGCTTTGGCTTATTTCAGGCTTATTCCTTGAGCTTAGTTCAAGTTTCTTTTTGCAAATATCTTAATTAGGTCAAGAGAAGGACGTGGGTAAAATCTTAGCTTATGGCATCAGCTTATAGCTTAAAATAAGCTGTTTTGAAATAAGCTAGCTTAAGCTCATTTTCAGCTTTTGGGCCTTTGGAAAATCGTGTTTAAAATAAAATTTTAAGCTTGACTGGAGCTTTTGGGCCATTTCTGAAGACGTTTTCTTATTGGGCCCAATATTAAGCCCATTAAGGATCTGTTTGGGTATTTGGACAATTTGAAGGCCCAATAGGGGCATTTTTGGTATTTCAAGTTCATTTTCTGTTTAATTAGGTTAAAATAAACTATTTTGCAAGTTTTTAAAATTTTTTATAAGTTTTTGATTTTGAATATTATTTTATTATTATTTTATTATTAAAATTAAAATTTAGATTTTTCAAGTTTTAATATTTTTCTTAGGTTAAATACATTAAGTTAGGAATTTTACATTTTTTAGAATATTTTTATTGTCATTAGATTAATTTGTAGAATTATACTTTTAATAGTTTTTAATTGTTTTTAAATAGTTTTTATTAATTTTAAAATTTTCAAAAATAGTTTTAAATTTAGTTAAGTCATTTTAGAGGTTTACAATTGAAAAAATCTCATTTTGGGCTTTTTTGTTAATTAAATTGATTTTTTGGGCTTTAATTAGCATTAAAAAATTATTGTTTAATTAAATAAAAGGTTTGAGTGATTTTTAATTTTTTGTAAACTCACATTATTTAGGATTTATTGCAATTTTCTAGGAATTTTTAGGATAATTTTTTAATTTTGTCACTTTTTACGGTTTTACGTGTACGACATTTCGTCTTAGTTTAATTCGTCATCGTAACCGTCATTCTCTTCTAATCTCATTTCTATTTTCTTTTCACATAATCATAATCACATCATTAATCATCTCTTAACACACACACCAAGCCTCCTTGAGAACGATCCCTACTTTGGGTCATAACTTGTTGTTTTCCTAAATCACTTGTTAATACTTGCCCTAATTACGCTCTTTTTCCTAAAAGACGTATTTACTCAACTATCATTTTTGGCGCCGCTGCCGGGGAGGCGTGTTGTGTTTTGATTTGGCAATTGTTGTTTTTATATACTAACCATAAATAGTATTTGTATTAGTAGCACTCTACTAATACGTATTGTCGGTTTTTCGTTTTTTGTGTGAATATTATTAATATATTGTATACGTAGAACAATAAATTCACAAGTACTCCAAAAGTGTGAAAACACAACCTTGACTTGGGAGGTCACTACCCAATCATTGTATTCGAATCTCAAACCAAAAGAAAAAGGCAAAAATAGATAAATACTTTCGTGAAGCTCAATTTTGAAAAATACAAACTATAAGGTGGGTATAAGGCGGGTATTATAAAATATACCCTAAGGAAAAAGGCTCTTAAGTGTTTCGCGCCGCCTCGTTTCCCCGCTTGCTTGTGAGTATTTTGAGATTGAAAGCTAATCGAGGGTTTTGCCGCCTAAAGTATTATTAAGTAGCATATATACTTTCTTGGTTTCATTTGATTAAACCCTCTTGAACGTTTTGGTGTTCCACCAACGTTCTAAAGTCATCGAAGGCGTTCACTTCACGTGATCGTTTTCATTCCTTGAGGCTTCTTTCATCAAGAGATTTGATTAAGGAGGAGATTTGTAGATTTTTGTCTACTTAATACAATCCCAAAAATCCAAAAAAAAGTAAAAACAATCAAAAATCCAAAAAAATTGAAAAAGTTAAAAACACCAAAAAGAATCTTCTTTGCTCATCCCCACGTTGTACGTGACGTTTATGCAAACTCGTAACTAAGGAAGACGTGCACGTAAACGTCGTAATCGAAAGGAAAACACACCAACACCTTCTAGTGAAGAGACTCCAAGTGAGGAACCTATTGTAGAACAAGAAGCTATCATGGCTAATCGTACTATGATCGAGTTGCTTCAAGCACCCACCGAGGGTTTTGGAGAGGCCATTGTGATTCCCGCCATCCTTGCGGAGAACTTCGAGATCAAGACGGGTTTAATGTCTATGCTCCAAGCCAACAAGTTTCGCGGACACGAAAAAGACAACCCACATTATCACATTAGGCAATTCAATCGTCTCACCGTGGCAAGCAAGTTTAAGGATGTACCCCGCGATGCCATTAAGATGATGTTGTTTCCATACTCGTTAGATGGACCCGCCAAGATATGGCTCGAGAAAGAACCGCCAAATTCGATTTTGACGTGGGGTGATCTCGTTTCTAAATTTGTGAATCAATTTTTTCCACCATCTAAAACAACACATTTGAAAAACGAGATTTCACGATTTACTCAAAGGTCTAATGAAAGTTTTTCAATGGCTTGGGAAAGGTTTAAAGAAATGTTACATGAATGTCCACACCATGATTTTTCCGAATTGCATCAAATTGACACTTTTTATAATGGGCTTAATGATCATGAATGAGATTATTTAAATGCTGCCGGTGGTAATTTTTTATGCAAAACGACCGATGACGCTTTGAAAATCATTGAGAATAGGTCTAAAATTTATAGCCCTCGTAACACACCGAATGTTGCCACTATATGTTCGTCATCGTCGTCCCGTAACATGAGTGCCTTGCAAGATGAAGCAAATGAGGAGAATTGGTTTTTCGATAGGTTTTCGACTCTTATGACTCATTGGAAAGCACAAGATGCTTTGAATTCCGCTGCGGTTAAAGCGGTTGCCAAGAGTTGTATTTCGTGTGGTGGAGCTCATGATTTTTCCGAGTGCATTACCGCGGATGGTAACACTTCGAATGCTTATGTAACCACGGGAACTTACAACCAAAACGGTCAAGTTTCCCGCCAAAATCAACCTCCACAAAGTCAAAATGCTAACAACTATCGAAACAATTAAAATGGTGCTTATCAAGGAAATCAACGTAACTTCAACAAGGGTAATTATCAAAGTGGAAATGGGCAAATTTCAAACCAAAACCAAAACCGTGATTTTCAAACTACTACACAAGGTTTTCAAAATGATCACACCAAAAATCTTCAAGGAGAATTTTTGAATTATGCTAAAGCAAACGATGCTAAGTTTGATAATATGCAACGTGAGATGGTTAGCTTAAGATCCGAGTTGAAAAACGAGCTTAAAAACGAACTTGCTAATGAACTTAAGACTCATGCTAATAAAATGGAAGGAAATGTTCAACGTCTCCAACAAAATCAACAAAAAAATGGAGCAAGGTCAACATGAAATTAAGCAAGAGTTGTTAAAAGCGGATGCTAGGCAATCTAAGTTTGAAGATCGAATGGGAAAAATGTTTGAAGCTATCATGTGTAAACCTTCTTCTTCGGGCGGTCTTCCTAGTGATACCATCGTAAACCCGAAAGGAGAATTGAAGGTTATTACTACTCGTAGTGGTAAAACTTTCAAAGAACCCATTTCTCGTCCAAGTACTTCTACGGAGAAGGAAATAGAGAAAGAACCCGAGGTGGTGGTTGAAAAGGAGAAAATTTCAAGCCCACGAAGTACCGCTGAAAACACACCTACGGTTGAACCAATACCAATAGTGGAACCCGATATTCCAAGGCCGTTGCCTATGCCCCAACCCACACCACCCTTACCTTACCCTTCAAGACAAAACAAGGAAAAGGCACAAGAACGAAATAATTATCAATTTGAACTTTTTATGAAAATGTTTCGTGACTTGTATTTTAATATAAGTTTTGCCGACGCCTTGGTCATGATGCCTCGAATTGCCGCAAACTTCAAAAGTATGTTGAATAACAAAGAGAAGTTTAAAAAATTGTCTAGTTGTTCTTCGGTTTTTCTTAGCCGCATGCCTCAAAAAGTCGGTGATCCCGGTAAATTTTTAATCCCATGTGCAATACAAGATATGGAGGAATGTTACGCCTTGGCCGATCTTGGTGCTAGTATAAATTTGATGCCTCTTGATATTTTTAAGTCGACCAATCTTCCTAATCTCACTCCTTCAAGAATGTCAATCGAGATGGCCGATCATTCTACGATTCTAGCTTGTGGAGTAGCCGAGGAAGTCTTCGTGAAAGTTGGAAAGTTCTACTATCCCATGGACTTTATCGTTGTTGACATTCCCATCGATCCTAAAGTTCCTCTAATTTTAGCTCGATCATTTTTGGATACCTCGAGAGCACTTATCGATGTGCATGCTAGGAAAATCACTCTACGTTTCAATGAGGAAGAACTCGTCATAAATGCAACTCAAAACTCCACACTTTCTCATGTGTATTCTATCATGTCTTTGAACAATGTTAATCCCATCAAAAACATTTGCAAAAGGATTTCAAAAAGAGTTTTATGAGTTGATGATAAAAACGATTTTCCATCCCCTCCGCCGGTGGAGGTTAAGAGTGTTGAGCCTACGTCCCCAATCATGAATGATTCTTCGGATGATGAATATGTTGACCCCGATGGGGAAGTTTTCTTTGTCGACAAACGTTTTGAGAACTTACCACAACCAAAGCCAAAACGATTTTCAAATGTGAGAATTTTTAGTGTGACTAACATTATTTTAGAAACACCAAATATTTTTGACATAATCAAGTCGGGTTTTCATAAGGAGAGTTTAAAAGATGAAAAAGGAAAAAAATTTGAATTGGATTTAAAAGATTTTTCTACAATGCTAACTCCGTCATCACCTCGTGTTTTGAGTGCTACAAGCTCGTCTTCCCCTTTCGACGATGCTTTGTGTGGACTTAGTATGGGGGAAGCTCCTTATGTTCCCTCCCCTTTCTCCACCGAGGACGAGATATTTGATCCCGGAATTGCTTATAAAGGGAAATCTCGGTCTTCCACCGATGCAATAAATGGAAAATCTTTCTATTTGATTGGTGCGAGTCTACCTCGAGTAGCTCATGGTTTTTGTGACTTACCCATTGTCCCACCCTTCTATTTCTTCTCATCTATTTTCTTTAAACCCTTTGGGTTTGTGTTGACACATGATGAAGTGGCGTTGATTTGTTTATCCATTGAAAACGAGAACGCCATCTTCGATCCCGGTATTTTGCACCATCAAAGGACTTAGTCCTTAATACCAGTTGCTTTTTGGGCCTTGTTTATCATGTAAGCCCCACCAAAAATTGACCATACCATGATTATCCCTAAATGATCACATTTATGAGGGATTCGAGTCGAGCTTTTGACTCGGTTATCAAAAACAAGGTGCCTCGTGGGGGAGACCCATGCTTATCCATGTACATATTATTGCTTTCTAATTAGTTTAATGTGAGGGGATTTGTGCCCTTCCAACCTTTATTCCGTGGTTGTTTGTGAGTTGTGGTTTTTAGATGATCATGATCTTCACGATTAGAGCCTCTCGTGTTCGTTTTATGGGAGCACTCGATCGTTTGCTTTGAAGACTTTCTCAATATCCATGATATATCCTTTGATGTTCTAACCTTAGGTTTATAGCACACTTCATAAACGGCTTTAAATTTAACGGTTACACCCTTTCCATGCTAAATTAAGCATTCGAATTCGTCTCTAGTATGGGGGTGAATAGATACTTTCCTTGCCAAACCTTCACGCTTTCCAAATTTTATCTTTTTGTTTATCGTTTTTTTGAAAAATAAGGCTAAAAATAGTCAAATTTTAAATTTTTTCTCATGTTTTATAAGTGCTTGAAGACACGAATGTAGATTTTCCGATTGCGAGAATAAGAGTAATTTTTGACTCGACTGTGCGTGTTGAGCACTTAGCTTTGATTCCTTAACTTCACATTAGGCTAAGTCTCTTAAATGAGGACGAGAAATGATAGAGTTAATTATAAGTTACTATGCTAAACGTAGAGTACTCGTATTCTTTCAAAAACTCATGTGTTCTCGTTGTTTGCTTATTCTCCCTTCGCTTGTAAATTTTTTTTTTTTTTGCTTAATAAATATTGACTTAGCGGTTTAGTCTTGATTGTTTGTTTCTAGTCTTTTCTAGTAGCTTCCATGTAATTAAATTAGGAAGACATTAAGGTATCGCCAGCGTCACGGTTTTGAAGTATTGGCAACCCGAATAATCGAAAGCTTCACCCAATAATAAGATTTCAAGTGCTCACCTAAATCAAGCAAACAATTTGAAGCTCACAAGGCCGAAAAATCTATGCAAAATTGAAAGTGAATCAAGTCTTAATCTTTGAAGCTTTAAAGATCCAAAATTCGCCTTAGCCTGAGGATATACGTCTTTGGCTAATAAAACTACCGATGAGGTGGATAATAAAAGGCAAGGCAAGACCGAAGTCATAATAAAAACTTCATGGCGAAGTTGAATAAAAGATGGAGGTAAACCTATGATAATAAGGCCCTTCCGTTAGGGGGCGTATAAAAGTCATGGTTTTGTGATTTTTCAGCCCTATCGTATTTCGGATCACGCCCCTGCTATTCTTTGTCTTCCCGTTGTTAATTGTCTGAAGCCTAAGCTGTTTAAGTTCGCTAATGTTCTTATTCAGAATAAAGGATTTCTTGATGTGGTTAATGATGGTTGGAGTAAGGAGGTTAGTGGGTTTCATATGTATAAGGTTGTTCTCAAGCTGAGACATATGAAGAAAGCGTTTCGGAAGCTTCTCTATGATGGTGGGAACTTACATAAGAATGTTGTTCGTCTTCGTCATGAGCTTGATACGGTTTAGCGTGATTTGGATTCTGACCCATTTAATTCTACTCTTCGTGATGAAGCTGCTATTTATTTGAATGCGTATCAGGATGCGGTGTTATTAGAAGAATCATTTCTTAGGCAGAAGGCGAAAGTGGATTGGCTTCGTGATGGTGACGTTAATTCTGCTTTTTTCCACAAGTCTGTTAAGAGTCGTATAAAGAGAAGCCGTATTGATTTTGTTTCTAATGAGGAGGGTGTGATTTTTCAGAATGAAGAAGTCACGAATGCTTTTGTCTCTCATTATGAGGTGTTTCTTGGGCAAGCTGTTGTAGTTGAGCCTATTTGTATTGATAACCTTTTTGTGAATAGGCTTGCTGATATGGAGGCTTTACATATGGTTCGTGATATTAGTAATCAAGAAATTAAGGATGCTTTATTCTCCATGGGAAATGATAAATCTCCGGGGCCAGATGGATACACTGCTGCATTCTTTAAGGCGTCATGGAATATTATTTCTCATGATTTCATGCTGGCTATTCGGGAATTTTTTGTCAATGGGAAGCTTCTAAAGGAGCTTAATCATACTATTATTGCTCTCCTTCCTAAGGTTGACGCGCCTTCTAGAATTACTGATTTCAGACCAATCTCGTGCTGTAATGTGTTGTTTAAATGTATTAGTAAGATAATTGCTAATCGTATTAAAGATAGTTTGAAGATGTTGGTGAGTTCTAATCAGTCTGCGTTCGTTCCGGGTAGAAATATTGCGGATAATATTTTACTTACTCAAGAGTTGATGCATAATTATCATCTTGATCGTGGTCCTGCTAGATGTGCTTTCAAGGTTGATATTCAAAAAGCCTATGATACGGTTGATTGGAGCTTCCTCAAAAAGATTCTGTTGGAGTTTGGGTTTCATATTCGTATGGTCAGTTGGATCAATTAGCATCAATGGTTCCCTTCATGGTTTCTTTAAGGGGAAAAGAGGTCTTCGTTAAGGAGATCCTTTGTCTCCTTATTTATTTACTTTAGTGATGGAAATTTTGACTCTCATTCTGAGGCGGAGGGTTCTTAATGCGGATTCTTTTACGTTTCACCCGTATTGTTCCAAATTGGAGCTCATAAACCTTTGTTTTGCAGATGATCTGTTTCTTTTTTCACATGGTGATGTTCAGTCTACGAGGGTGATCATGGAGGCTTTGGACGAGTTTAGAGGTGTCTCTGGGTTAGTGCCTAGCATGCCTAAGAGTACGGCTTATTTCTGCAATGTCCTTAATTGTGTCAAATTGTCCATCTTGCACATTCTTCCGTTTGAAGAGGGTAAGCTGCCGGTTAAATATCTGGGAGTTCCTCTTTTTTCTTCTCGGTTGATGATTAGAGATTGTAAGGATTTGATTGAGAGGGTTCAAGCTAGGGTTGATAATTGGAAGAATAGGTTTTTATCGGTAGCTGGTAGAATATAGCTTATTCAATCCGTGCTTGGTTCGTTACATGTTTTTTGGGCTTCGGTCTTTGTTCTTCCTACCCAAGTCTTACTTGATATCGAACAAATTATGAGGGGTTTTCTTTGGTGTCAATGTAAGCTTAGAAGAGGTCAAGCGAAAGTTGCATGGGAGGAGGTTTGTCTTCCAAAGGTTGAGGGAGGCCTCGGTATTCGTCGTTTATTTTGTTTTAACATTGCTTTGATGGTGTCTCATATATGGAATCTTGTTAACAAAAAGGATTCTTTATGGGTGAAGTGGATTCACTCGTATAAGCTTGCAACGCGTAACTTTTGGAGTATTCCTATTCGTGGCAACATAACATGCGGGTGGAGAAAAATCCTTCAAATTCGCCCAATTATACGTGAGTTTTTTCGATCTAAAGTGGGTTATGGTAAGTCGATTTCAACTTGGCATGATAACTGGTGTGATGTGAGTCCTCTTACTAGCTTCATTTCTAATCGGAGTATCTATAATGCGGGTTTCAATCAAGCGACCACTCTTAGTGGGATTGTTTCGAATGGTACGTTTATTTGGCCTAATCAATGGTATAATTCTTATCCTATGCTGCATAGTATTGCTCCTCCTGTTTTTAATAATGAGGTGCGTGATAGTGTGGTTTGGAGGGACTTCGAAGGTACTGTAAAGCCCTTTTTGGTTTCGTCTGTCTGGAATTCCATTCGAGCACGTGGTAATAAGGTTGACTGGGTACATTATGTTTGGTTCACGGGGTGTATTCCTCGCCATGCTCTTAATTTGTGGTTGATTATTCATCGTCGTTAGAAGACTCAAGACAAGATTAGAGTTTGGGATAACGTTGCCATTGTAAATCGTGTTTGTTCTTTATGCGAAACACAAGAGGACTCTCATGAACACCTATTCTTTGAATGTCTTTTTTCTATGCAGCTTTGGCGTCAAGTTCAGGATTATTCGGGTCTCATTAGCTCGAATTGGTCCATTTACAGCCTTATTCAAGACATTATTCCTTTCGCAATGACAAGAAGTTCGAAGAGCATATGTGCTAAGCTTGTTCTGGCAGCAACGGCGTATTATGTTTGGAAGGAACGTAATAATAGGCTTTTTAGAAGCGAGAAGAGGTCAGTTGATCAAGTTGTTGTTTGCATTATTGATTCGGTGAGGATGAAGCTTGTTTCTTGTCGTTGGAAATCGTCAAGAGCAATTCTGGACATCAAGCGTTTATGGAAGATCGACTCTATGATTATTCAGGATTAACTCTTAGGGGTTTTTCCTTATGTCTTTTTAGATGGATTTTCCCTATTGGTGTTATTGTTTGTGTAATAGGGTTTGATAACTGAGTGGGTTGTCTCTCGGTTTAGGTAGTGGTTGTTTGAGTTCTGCCTCAAGGTTAATGTGGTACTTCTGCCACATTCCATTGTATTTATTGACTTTGGGTGATTAATATATTTTACCGGGGAATGGTTCCCTTTTACCCAAAAAAAAAGTCTTGGTAATAAGTCTCATGTTCAAAACCGTTATAAAATCGTGTTTATCGATCCTTTTTGTTAACTTAATTTTTTGACATCGTTGTCTATTAGGAGGGGTTATTGATTGATGGTCTTGGTTACACCGTTGGGAATATACTTTTAGACCTAAATCTCTATTATCGCATAAGTCAAACAATGTATCCTCGTGAAACATTCAAGACAAAATAAAATATAAGAGATACAACTTAGGATAACGGGAGGATAAGTACGTGATTAGGGCATATGAGTAGTGTTAGCATTACTAACTTATAATGACAATGATCTCGTTGCACGCTTGGCATTGAATTGGGGTGAAAATCGAGGACGATGAAATTATTTCTAACGAAGCATTCACGTGTTCTTATTCTATGAACCTAAACGTCCCATTTTGCGATGAAAATCATACATTATGTCTAAAACGCAAGTAGTAGTAATAGAAGTAGTATAGCTAGTTTATCATTCAATAAAAGTGAATAAAAATAAATTTTGGAGGTGCTACGACACTTTATTCTAGTATTACGTGAGGGCACGGCAATGGTTTAGTATGGGGGAGTGATGAGACTGCTTTTATACATAGTCTCATCGTCCAAAACGGGCTTTAAATGCATTAAATATCATGAAAATGGCCAAATATATGCTTGTGTTTGTTACTTGTGTATTTTAGGTACGGATATTGAGAAAATGATAAAAGATCACAAGAATCATACAAAAACGAACACGGGAAACGAAGCCGCACAATGAACCAAGCCCTAATGAAGATTTTCCAAGACAAACCCTTGAAGATTTGAAGATTATGCAAGAAGGGTCCTCCAATATTGAAGAATTGACACTTTAAACCCTTGTATCTTCATAATTACAAGATTGGTCCCTAAAGTTAGTCAATATTACAAATAGGGCCCTTGACTTTGAAGAATTGGCAATTTTAGTCCCTCAACAAAAATAAATTGTCAATATTAATCCTCCTCAAAGTCAAACATACCATGAATGACTTCAAGATTCAAGAAATTACAAGTTTAGTCCTTTAAAAATGTCAAATTACCAAAAGGACCCTTGTCTTTGAAGAAATGGCAAAATCAGTCCTCCAAGAAGTCAACAAGACAAGTCAAGACCATTATCAATCAAGAAAATGCCAAAACAACCCTTCAAGAATCATAAAATGGCAAGAAATACGCCTGAAAATACTTTGGAAAAGTATTTGGGGCAAAAGTGTGAAAAATGAAACTTGTGTAACAAAGGAAATCTGATTTAGCAAGTTTAAACAAGAAGTGACAAAGACAGAAGAGTATAGGGGTTATTCATTGCAGACAAGGATAGTTACCTAGACCACTCCCACTCTTACACGTGTCCCACTCACCCCTTTTAACCAATCACCACTCACCATTCCACCACATCACTAATCCACTCACCGGTTTAGCTAATTTTATTAATTAGTTAACTAATTCGCGCCATAACACATATTCAAACATTAAACCAGATCAAACCATGTGTTCTTGGTGTTCATACCAAAATTGGGTATTTCCTAATTATTGAGAATTAAGTCTTAATCTGCTCCAGATTTATAATTAAGGTCTTAATAAACATATCCCAAACCTTTAACTTGCCACCTCAACAACACATAAGTCACATGATAAACCCCTATGCATACGGTTTTGGGGAAACTGCCAAATTGTGCCAGGGAATCTACCACCCACATTCAGCTTCAAACTTAAGCTTCATTGTTAGCCTTTGGATTCATTTTCACCTTGCCAACTCATGCAAAATGCCAAATGCAGTCACATGATTCTCAAATATTCTAACCCACAAGGGGCAACTTTAGAACTTCACCAGCAATTAGGGTTACATTTTTCTGCTTTCTAGGACTTCATGTAGTCTATTTAAAGGCATTAGTTTACAACATTTAGCCTTGTTCTCAGTTTTACTTTGTCAAGCCTTGTAAAGCTATTTTCTGAAATTTAATAGATTATGGTATTGTGTTGTGATTAAAACTGAGTTCCATTGATTATTATTGTGTTAAGTAGTTGTATTGTCACGTTTTTGTACTTAAACAAAACCTTGAACAAGTCCAAGATAGCCTATAAGCCTTTGAGTCCCTTTGTTCTTGCTGAGTTCAAGATTTTGGCATGTGCTTTGGTGAGGATTGTTCATTGAGGTGTTTCTTTAAGTGACATAAGTCACAAATCAACTAGCTTGAACAATATTGGAGGTTGGTTATACTTTTTTATAACAAAAATCAGTCAAGTGGTTTGCTAAGTGATTCTGGTTCAACAGCTTGTAGATTGAACTTAAGGGTGATCATAGCCTCCTAATCTTGGTTGATTAAGGGGTGGTGAGGCCTTAAGGAAAGGTACAAGGCTTGTGTAATTCTTGCATAGACTTGACCTTTTTGTCACCTTATTTATCTGATTTGTGCTAATCTAAGCTCAAGCCTTTGGCTAGGCTTGTTTGTTGTTCTTAGCAGGGGGAAGCTGGTGCTTGTTCTTGCTAGCACCTCAGCTCATTGATTCCAAGGTGTGGATGTACATCTTGGAAGTTTGTATTCTCAATTTTCATTTTTCTGATTAATATTTGATATTTATGTGATTTTGTGATTTTGCTGGTATAAGTGTGTTTTTATGCCTGAAAATTGGTTCTTGATTCACTTGTGGTATGTTATGATGCTAAACTGGGCTTAAATCAATCTTGAGAAGACTTTTACTTTGTTAAAATTGAGTTTAAAAAGTTAAAAGGGTGTTTGGGATTGACTGTTGTTCAAGTTTGTGTGATTTTGAGTTAGTATTGTGGTGTTGTTTGAGTGTGTATCTGATATGGAGGTGTTTGTGATCTGATATATGCAAGTTTTGAGCCTTGAAACACTAAATCAAACAAGTGGCTATAAAATCTTGAAAATCTGTTGTTTTGCTCTGAAATCTTGTGCACACCTAGTTATCATGTTAACCTAGGGCTAACAAGTGTTGAATCATTGTTAAAACAACCTGTGTGATAGATCTGAGGCCTTGAATTTGGATTTTGTGTCAAGTAGATCAGCAAACTTTGTTCTTGTGTTCATCATTATTCATCAGTAACTAAATGTGCTTGAATCTTGTTCATTTCTTGGATTTGTTGGATGAAATGTGTTAATCTGTGATTGTGTATGCATTTGGTGGCTTGTGGTTAGCTTTTACTAGCTTAAAAGTAGCTTATAACTACCAGATCTGCTTATTACTTGTCTGGAACACATCTGGGCAAAGATTGAATTAACTACACTTATTGGCTGGGTGATTTTGTGATTATTTGTTTGTTATTGACTCCTTGTGATTCACTGATCACAAGGGTGCCTTGATTGTCCAAAAATACCAAGTGAAACTCTCTAAAAATCCAAGTCAAAAAGTCAAGGCAGTGGGAACTCCTTTCCCCTGCTTCTAGCCGCTGCTAGTTATAATTGGTGTTCAGCTTATTAATAAGTCATTTTAGCTTATTCCAATGTGCAACAACTTATTTTTGTAATAGGTCTTACTATTTTGAGCTTATAAGTGATTCTGGAAGTTTACAGCTTTTGGTTTTAAGTTTTTGCTAGAAAACGACTATTTTGTCTTTTTCAAAATCAGCTTATAGCTTATTTCAGCTTATTAAGTGTTCTTATTGGAAATCTTTTTGTTGATTAAGCTTAGTTAAACCATTTGTGACTATTTGCAACTTGAATCAGCTCTTGAAATAGTCTAGAACTCAAAAACGACTATTTTGTCGTTTTGTGAAGAGGGCTTTGGCTTATTTCAGGCTTATTCCTTGAGCTTATTTCAAGTTTCTTTTTTCAAATAGCTTAATTAGGTCAAGAGAAGGACGTGTGTAAAATATTAGCTTATGGCATCAGCTTATAGCTTAATGGGCCAAAAAGCCCATTAAGAATAAGCTGTTTTGAAATAAGCTAGCTTAAGCTCATTCTCAGCTTTTGGGCCTTTGGAAAATTGTGTTTAAAATCAAATTTTAAGCTTGACTGGAGCTTTTGGGCCATTTCTGAGGACTTTTTCTTATTGGGCCCAATATTAAGCCCATTAAGGATCTGTTTGGGTATTTGGCCCATTTGAAGGCCCAATAGGGGCATTTTTGGTATTTCAAGTTCATTTTCTGTTTAACTAGGTTAAATAAACTAGTTTGCAAGTTTTTTAAAATTTTTAATTTTTAATATTATATTATTATTAAAATTAAAACTTATATTTTTCAAGTTTTAATATTTTTCTTAGGTTAAATACATTAAGTTAGGAATTTTACAATTTTTAGAATATTTTTATTGTCATTAGATTAATTTAAGTTTTAATAGTTTTTAGTTGTTTTTAAATATTTTTTATTAATTTTAAAATTTTCAAAAATAGTTTTAAATTTAGTTAAGTCATTTTAGAGGCTTACAATTGAAAAAATCTCATTTTGGGCTTTTTGTTAATTAAATTGATTTTTGGGCTTTAATTAGCATTAAAAAAATTATTATTTAATTAAATAAAAGGTTTGAGTGATTTTTGATTTTTTGTAAACTCACATTATTTAGGATTTATTGCAATTTTCTAGGAATTTTTAGGATAATTTTTTAATTTTGTCACTTTTTATGGTTTTACGTGTACGACATTTCGTCTTAGTTTAATTCGTCATCGTAACCGTCATTCTCTTCTAATCTCATTTCTATTTTCTTTTCTCATAATCATAATCACATCATTAATCATCTCTTAACACACACACCAAGCCTCCTTGAGAACGATCCCCACTTTGGGTCATAACTTGTGGTTTTCCTAAATCACTTGTTAATACTTGCCCTAATTACGCTCTTTTTCCTAAAAGACGTATTTACTCAACTATCAGCGCACACAAGCACACTCGTACACCTAAATCGGTATGTTCGTACATTAAGCTAAACTACATTAGTTCTTTATACACAGTGTAGTAAGTTTATACAAAAGCTCGCACATACAAACTCGTACACCTAAATCAATCTGCTTGTATCTTAAGCTAGACTCGTACACCGATACGAAACCTTGAACCACATTAATTCCTTTACCCAGAATGCATAAATGTTATTCAAGCATACAACTCGGTAGACAAACCACAAACTACATTAATACTTTTTAAACACTACATCGAAACTTTACAAGCAAGCATATACACAATTTTCAACGTCTAACAAACATTGCCTGTATGCTATACTACACACTGAACTCCTAAAAAAATATTCATTAAAACTTTTTAAACAGTGCATCGAAACTTTAAAAGCAAGCATAAACAGAATTTATAAGACATAAACACACAGACAACTAAGACACTCTACACGTAACCTAACCTAGACTCATACTACACACAAGTTCTTTCTGTGTCACTTCAAAAAGTCACCTACATCAATAAGACATAAACACATAGACAACTAAGACACCTTGCACGTAACCTAACCTAGACTCATACTACACACACAAGTTCCTACTACATTACTTCCAAAAAAACAACTTCATCAATAAGACATAAGCACACAAACAACTAAGACACTGTGCATGTAACCTAACCTAGACACATGCTACACACAAAAGTTCCTACTACACCACTTCAAAAAATCAACCGCATGAATAAGACACAAACCAACAAAAAAATAAGACACTATGCACGTAACCTAACCTAGACTCATACTAAACAGGCAAATTCCTATCGAATCAGATTAATGTATCAAATGCATAAATAAGACACAAACACACAAACAACTAAGACACTATGCACATAACCTAACCTAGACTAATACTCTACACAGTATTCCCAATATTACTTGATGCATCGCTTCATTACGTCGGCTGCATTAATAGCATATAAACCTATACACATATACTTTACTACAACTAAACACATCTGCCCATATTTTATCATAGTCTCAGGCACGATAGGCAACCCTAAATTTCATTAATTCAATACAAACACTACATTAAAGTTCTACAAATGCGCGCACACAAACACACAACTTCATACAACTAAACAAATCTGTCCGTATCTTTTTATATTCTCAGGCCCGATAGGCAACACTATTCTACATTAACTCAATACAACAACTGCATTAAGGTTATACAATTGCGCGCACACAAACACACAATTTCATACAACTAAACAAATCTGACATATCTTATTCTCTTTTCAAGCCCGATAGCTCACACAAACTGCATTAATTCGATACAAACACTGCATTAAAAATTTACAAATGCGCTCATACAAACACACAATTTCATACAACTAAACAAATCTGCCGCGTTTTGTATCTTATTCTCAGACCCGTTAGGTAATCCTAAACTACATTAATTCAATGCAAACACTACTTTAAAGTTATACAATCTTAAAAAATCGTAAGCCCGCTGCAAAACCGCAGCAAGCCCGCTGCAAAACCGCTGCAAGCCCGTTGCAAGCCCGCTGCAAACCCGCAGCAAGCCCACAGCAAGCACGCAGCAAGCCCGCAACAAACCCGCAGCAAGCCCGCATCAAGCCTGTATCAAGACTACATCAAGCCCGCAGCAAGACCATATAAAAACTAATTGCAAAATACTGCATAACTAGAACACTTAACATAATTTATCCAACATATATCATACAAATACTGCATAACAGTCTACCATATAAAAACTAATTGCAAAATAAATATAAATCATAGATCAATTTAATCAAAATCACTTACTAGATGATATAGTTATCGAGTTTTCTGACGATTTTTCTTTATGATTTCCATAAAGTACTTTTTTTTCAACCACAGTCTACCACTTTTCCTTTTTACTAAATCCATTAAATTAAAATTTGTATAAGTATTTAATAAACATAAAATAAAAAATAAAAATAATTAGGGTTTATAATAGTATTTACCTGAGGGAGAAAAATCCTTCAAATTCGTCCTCACCATTTCTAACCACCACCATCCACCGCATATCCACCACAAGCAACCATTTGTCCGGTTATCGTCGCCGCATCACAACCACTAGCAACAGCTTAAAATATACAAAAAATTTATGTATTATTAAATAAAATCTATTATAAAATCAATCTTTTATTAAATCTAATATAAAATCAAAAATTTATCAAATTTATTATAATAGATCGATAATAAGATCACTTACACTGATGGATTTGATGATTTAATGATACGATGAATCTGTTGAATTGATGATTTGATCGATTATTTGCTCGATTGATGATTATTTTAGGGTTTGCTGTGTGTGTTTTTAGTTGTGTGTGCTTTTTTTTGGGATGAAATGAAAACAAAACGAACGAGTAGGCGGTTAAACCTTAAACCTAAAATAAGGAAGTAGTTAGTGGGTTGTAAATGACCGATTTGCCCTTACTGTTTCCAGGAAATTACAAATATGCCATTCCGTTTTTTTATTATTAAAATTAAATCCAAGGGCTAGGATTCCTTCCTAGACTTTTTATTTTAAGGGGCTTTTTATTATATCCCCACCCTATATATATATATATATATATATATATATATATATATATATATATATATATATATATATATATATATATATATATATATATATATATATATATATATATATATATATATATATATATATATATATATATATATATATATATATACTAGTTGCGTAACCCGCCCAACGGGCGGGTATGTTTCAATAACTTTTTTCAAAAGAATGTTAGTCGACATGTTATATTGGTTGGAAATTGGACATAAAGGATATAATTTTTTTTGTTTAAAAGAAACTAACGTTTAATTGTGTTTAGGATCGACCCACCCAGCAAATGGATTATGTCTCATGCTAATCTTTTTAAGTATACAAAAAAATTATTGTGTGTCTGTTAGTAAACAATGATTACGGAAAATTACTCAGATTTATATATGTTTCAAATTAAAGTTCATATTTTTTAGTGTGAAAAAATCTCTAACTTTTCCGCACCAAATGTGGACCTCACTTTGTTACACGAAATATTAACAGACAACACACATGAAGTGTGGAAGATTTAAGTATAACAATACAGGGTCCAAACTTAAAAGCATATAAAATTTTAAAAAAAATTCAAACTAAAAGGTGTAAAACTTTATTTGTGATATATGTAAGTGTGGGTTTTTTTAATTTGTTCACGCTAATTTATACAACTATTATTTATCACTTTTATATGTGTTAATAAAGTCAAAGTATTTTCTTTATTTTTCAATGCCGTGTACAAAAAAGTGGTGGTAAAACACAATGTTTTGAAAACCGGGTTTCAAATCGACCAGATCGAGTCACTAGGTCCGGGTCTACCCGGGTTAACGTGGGTTAACCCGGTTTTCTAAAATATTTTTTTTATATTTTTAATAATAAATAAATATTATATATAAAAACCATGAAATCCTCGTATATTGAAGATATAAATTATTTACCAACCAATATAATATGTAAAAATAAAATTTCATCGCATCGCAAATACGTAAAATTTACGTAATTTTTTTCAAAAAAACCCAAAAAAATCAAAACCCGGTCGGGCCTTGAGAACCGGGTTGTTCGGGGTCACCTCAAACCCGGCGGGTCGAACCGAGTTTCGAAAATTTGATCTCGGGTCAATATGACATTTTTTTCGGCCGAACCAGGTTAACCGGTTGATTCCGCCAGGTTGATTCGGCCGGGTTGATCCGACCGGGTTGACCGAGGTTTCAAACATTAGTAAAAATTTTATAAACTATACGAGAATTAAAAGTGTTATATGACTTTTATATACTATAAGAGAATTTGTCTGGTAACATGTTTAATTTTTTTGGCATATGTTGGGAATAAATTAAGGCCAGATCACTTGAGCGCTGACAAGAACAAAACAAGCGTTGACAAGAACAAAACAAGCGCTGACAGCTCAAGCGTTGACAAGTTAAAGTCAAGCGTTGACACATTGAAGACAAGCACTGATGGAAGATATATTCTACGCGTGTATTATATTCTAGATTACTTCTAGTAAAGATAAGAACAATAATGTATTTTCTATATTTATCTTTACCTATAATAGTTGATACGTAGATTATTGTACAAGGCTTCTTATGTCTATAAAAGAAGGCCTTTAGGTTAATGTTTAATATAAGTTTCATATAAGTTTCACATAAGTTTTCATTCGTAAACATCTTTCATTGTAAGCAAGTTTGATATTGATAATCAAAGTGAAAGTTTGTTTATATCATTGTGTGTTCTTGTTTAAGTGTTAAATTCCACATAACACTTAGATTCATAAAGCATATACAAAGGTTTCTCTACGTGTATTACTTGATCTAATCTCGTATACACAAAGCTAATCGATCTAAGTTTGAGATCAACAAGTGGTATCAGAGCTTGTTGAGGAACTTTTTGATCTTAAAGAACACCAGAACCCTAAAATCACCAAAACCCTAATTTTCTCAGAAACCCTAACAACATCATGTCTGAAGCAATAACCTCCTCCTCCTCAGCCTTACCAAACATCAAGATTCCCATGCTTGATGCAACCAACTTTGACTTATGGAAGTTCAACTTTGAACAATATCTAGAGATCTATGACTACACACTCTGGGAGATTATTGAATATGGAAACACTTTCAATAAAGCTCAAAAGATTCTTAATGCCATTGCTCAAAGAACAGCTGTTGCTGGATGTCCTGAAGAAGATAAGAAAGAAAAACCTGGAGATGGTAGAGCTGTGGCTGCTGATGACATTGCAAAGAAAAGTGTTGACATGAAAGCCCTAAATATTCTGAAAGTCTCTTTGGGATAAGAAAACCAGCATAAATATAGAGGCTATGAATCTGCTAAGGATCTTTGGGAAGCTCTTGAAGTTGCATATGGTGGCAATGCAGACACTAAGGAGGAAAAGAAAAAGCAACTTCTGCATGATTATGTTGTCTTCAAAGCTCAACCCAATGAGAAACTGAGTAGTGTGAGAAGCAGATTGCTTGACATTACAAGCAAGTTGTCCTTCATGGGGACACAAGTTGGTGATGTTGACATCAATGCTACCTTTCTTAAAAGTCTTGGTGAGGTATGGAAGATTGAGGCAAGATCTATTCTTGCCAGTAATACTTACAAGAGCTCCTCGTTTGATGACATCTATAACAAACTAAGACTGTTGGAAGATGAAACTCTTTTAGAGCATGGAAGCAAATCTACCACGAGCAACATGGCCTTCTTCTCTCATAGTGAAGGTCAATTCAATCAGAAGGACTCTTATATGCATCCAGTTACTGGATCATCATATGTCAGCGCTGGAACAAGTCTTGTCAACGCCTCCTATTCAGACGCTGACACATTTAAGAGTGACTCCCCAAGAGTTAAACCTGCTGGTTTAGATTTGGATACTGTTTGTGCTTACATTGCTTCTTTGCCCAATGGTTCAGTGATTACATATGAGGACCTTGAGCAGATAAGTGATGAGCACTTGGAAGAGATGGACATCAAGTGGAACATGGCTCTTGCTAGTATAAGAGCAAATAGGTGGAACAGAAGGTTTAAAAAGAAGATGACCTTCAATGCTAAAGACACAGCTGGATTTGATAAATCCAAGTTGAATGCTACAACTGTCATCGTATGGGGCACTTCATGAGGGAATGCAGATCTCCTAGAAGATCTGATGCTGGTAAACCCTCAAGTCAGGTTGTTAAAGCTCAGGATTCCAAAGCCATGGTTGCAGTTCAAGGAATTGATGGTACAGGATGGGATTGGAGCTATCTGGCTAAGAATGTTGAAGAGGATAAAGCTTTGGTTGTTGATATTGAAGAAGATGAGCATGTTGAATATGCTCTCATGGCACACTCCTCCTCTTCATCTGATAATGAGGTATATGATGACGCTTTTTGTAGCAAAGGTTGTAGGTTAAACACTGAAAGACTTAACAAAGAGGTGTTAAAACTAAAAGATGATATGAGTACTGAAAGATGTAAATTGTCTAATTACCAACTAGCTCTCACTGAGACTGAGAAAACCGTTTCTGAATACAAGAAAATGGAATTTGACTTAAAAGATAAGATCAATATCTTCAAACATGAGTTAGAGGGTAGTATGGATATTAGAAACATCATGGAAAGGGTTAATGGTGAATTACAGGCTAAGTTAGATGAGGCCATTAAGAATAAAGATAGTGTTGGCCTCAAAATTCAAAGATTTGATAGAGCCACCCAAACCCTAGGAGACTGTGTAGCTAAACAAAGGGATCTTAAGGACATGACTGGGATTGGGATGAATAATTACTCTTTGGTTCCACCACCAGCTGGTGACTTCTATGGTGTCCAAGAAAGGAACTTATCTTGGACTGGTTTGCTAGATCTCCAAGAGGAGGAATTCATTCCTCCACCAAGAGTTGTCACTCCAGTGGAAGAGTATCAACAAAAATTGACTGACCTGAATGAGTGGAAGAAGGCTAACCCTACTTTATTTGTCAAGGGTGGCTTGCTATGTGAAAGTCCAAATGAGTCTACACCCATTAAGGTTACTAACCCAATCACTGGTAAAGTTGTTGACCTAGGCTCAAACACTGTTAGAAGACCTACCATTAAATATGAAGAGATGTATAGGAATACTAGGTCATCCAAGAGTCAAGTTAGCAATCATGGAACAGGCTTCTACTCTTCTAGACCTAAGGTTGTGTCTAGAAAAGCTTGTTACACTTGTGGTAGCTTTTCACACTTGGCATACAAGTGTGTCAACGCTCCCAAAGCCAGCGCTGACAGGAACAGTTTCAGCGCTGACAGGAACAAAGTCAACGTTGTTAGGAAGTCAAACGTTGTCAGACCCAAACCTTGTGTGCAGCAAAGTCCACAAGTGATTAGACCTACGCCATTCTTTTCTAGAAGGTCTAACACTCATGGACAAAGACCATTTCAAAAGACAAACACCTGGTCAAATAGGCAATGGGTTTTTGTAGCAAACCCTAGGTTCAAGGCTGACAAGGGTAATTTCAGCGTTGACATGACAAATTCTAACGCTGACTGAAACGTGCCCAGACCTAAATATTTGCAGCCACAAGGTAAGGGGTCTAAAGCTTCTTCAAGCTTAACATGGAGACCCAAGAAAGATCAAAACCCTAATGATAATGGGATTTCAATGACTTGCAATAGATTTAATTACATTTCAAAGGTCATTACAAAACCTATTGGGGTTAACTGGGTATTTCATCCTAAAAAGGATGAGAATGGGGTTGTTGTGAGAACTAAGTCTGTTCTTATTGAACAACCAGATGAATCCAAGTCTTTTAAGACTTAGGTTCCCAAAGAAAACTAATTTGTTTTCTTTATGTGCAGGGCATTCAAAGACAGATCAATGATTATGGATATTGGGATAGTGGATGCTCAAGGCACATGACCGGAAGGAAGACTATCTGACGAATTTCACCCCTATTAAAGATGGTGATAAGGTATACTTTGGAGGTGGATATGGAACTATCACAGGCAAAGGAACTCTTCTCACCAATAATCTGCGTTTTGAGAACGTCTTCCTGGTAAAAGAACTTGATTACAACCTGTTTAGTGTATCACAAGTTTGTGATAACAAAAATAAGGTTCTTTTTACTGATACTGAGTGTTTGGTGTTAAGCAAGGATTTTAAGATCCCTGATGAGAAATATATTGAGTATAGAACACCTAGGCATAAGGACATATATAATGTGAATTTAAATGGGATTAAAATGAATACCAATATGTCTTGTTTTTATGCTAAGGCCTCAGTAGATGAGAGTAATTTGTGGCACAGGAGACTAGGGCACATAAATTTTAAAAATATAAATAGACTTGTGAGGCTTGGTTTAGTTGATGGTTTGCCTGAGAAGGCCTTCCACAATGACCACTCTTGTGTTGCATGTCTTAAAGGCAAGCAGCACAAGGTCTCATTCAAGTCCAAACAGGTGCATACTAGTTCCAGACCTCTTCATATGCTTCACATGGACCTCTTTGGTCCAACATATATAGAAAGCTTGAATGGTAAGTCATATTGCTTTGTTATCACAGATGACTTTTCTAGATTTACTTGGACATTCTTTCTAGCTATGAAGAGTGAAACATCTGATGTTCTTATTGATTTTATCACTCAGATTGAGAAGAGGTCTGGCAATGAGGTTAAAATGCTTAGGAGTGATAATGGTGGAGAATTTAGGAATAAGAAGTTAGATGATTTCTGTGCCAGGAAAGGAATTACTAGGCAATTTAGCATTGCTAGAACCCCACAACAAAATGGGGTTGCTGAGAGGAAAAATAGAACCCTAATTGAAGCAGCCAGAACAATGTTGGCTGATGCTCATTTTCCTATAGCCTTTTGGGCTGAGGCTGTTAATACAGCTTGCTATGTGCAAAATAGAGCATTGGTTAACAAAATTCAGAACAAAACACCTTATGAGTTACTTTGGGGAAGAAAACCTAATATTGGTTTTCTCAGACCTTTTAGCTGTCATGTAGTAGTCTTGGATACTAGTGATGCCTTAGGGAAATTTAGTGCAAAAGGTGATGAGGGTTACTTCATGGGGTATTCAGTCCAGAGCAAGGGTTATAGGGTTTATCTTAAAGAGGACAAACATATAGTTGAAAGAGTACATGTTAGGTTTTTAGAGAATAAACCTAGTGATCCTGAAAGTGGTCCTAATTGGTTGTTTGATTTGGAACCCTTATCTAAAACTTTAAATTATATGCCTGTCACTAATCCAGACATTGTGAAGGTAACTTCAAATGTTGTGGAGGAACAAGTTGTTGATGTTTCAGGTACACAGGTTAATAAGAAGGTTGGATCACAAGCGGAAAAGGCATCTCCTATATTAGAATATGTCACAATTCCCATTTGGACAGATGCTTTTGCTGTTGCTGCTGCTGCTGGACAAGATAATGGTGGTTTCCAAATACCACCAGATACAAACATGCATGGTCCTTCAGGCGCTGACAAAGGCAAATCTAGCGCTGACAAGACCAATTCAGACGTTGATGGCTCAGACGTTGACAACAACAGTTCAAGCATTGTTAGCCCAAGCGCTGACAAACAAGGTTCAGACGTTGACAACACCTTTGCACATCGTTTCTTTTCCACTTTTGAACAAGGTGAACCTTCCAATTCTTATGAAGAAGGTCATCCTTATGTTGATATAACAGAGTCTGATGAAGAAGATATTGGCAACATGGAGCATGAGGTTGAGGACACCAGAATCTTTGAAGGAGGAGTTCTCACTTCTACTATGAAGAATCACCCCCCTTCTCAGATCATTGGTGATATTATGACTCTAGTACAGACTAGAAGGTCTCATCAAGGTCTTGGTGGGTTTATTGCCAATATACACAAGAAGGTTGATACCCCTCTTGTGCAAGCATGTTTGTTTGCATGTTTTCTGTCACAAGAAGAACCCAAGAAAATATTTGATGCTCTCAAAGAACCAAGCTGGGTGGAAGCAATGCAGGATGAGCTTCACCAATTTGCAATTCAGGATGTTTGGGAGCTGGTTGATTGTCCTAGATATGTCAGACCTATAGGGACAAGATGGGTTCTCAGGAACAAAAGAGATGAAAGAGGCATTGTGGTCAGAAACAAGGCAAGGTTAGTGGCTCAAGGTTATACACAAGAGGAGGGGATAGACTATGAGGAGGTCTTTACACCAGTTGCAAGGATTGAAGCTATTAGGATTTTTCTAGCCTATGCATCATGCATAGGCTTCACAGACTATCAAATGGATGTCAAGAGTGCCTTTCTCTATGGCACCATTGTTGAGGAAGTTTATGTGATGCAGCCTCCTGGTTTTGAGGATCCAGAGAATCCAGATAAAGTGTATAGAGTCAAAAAGGCTATGTATGGCCTTCATCAAGCCCCTAGAGCATGGTATGGTACTTTGTCTACCTATTTGGTGGACAATGGATTCAAGAGGGGCACCATAGATCAGACACTATTTACAAAGAAGAAAGGCAAGGATGTGTTGCTTGTGCAGGTCTATGTTGATGATATCATTTTTGGGTCTACTG
This sequence comes from Glebionis coronaria, assembly GCA_025667525.1. NCBI lineage: Eukaryota > Viridiplantae > Streptophyta > Magnoliopsida > Asterales > Asteraceae > Glebionis > Glebionis coronaria. The sequence continues at coordinate 67,431 of JANFOE010001020.1, forward strand.
ATCCAAAGATGAGTGAGGATTTCTCCAAGCTTATGACAGACAAATTCAAGATGAGTGCTATGGGGGAGATGAACTTCTTTCTTGGTTTACAAGTTCAGCAGAAAGAGGATGGTATCTTCATCTCCCAGGACAAATATGTTGCTGAGATCTTGAAGAAGTTTGGCTTTTCTCCACATGAAAAGAGGGCTACTACTCCTATGGATAGAGAACACCCTTGGGGAAAGATTGGAGATGGGAAAGATGTTGATGTCAGGCATTATAGATCCATGATTGGATCCTTGATGTATCTTACTGCCTCCAGACCTGATATCATGTTTGCTGTGTGTGCTTGTGCACGCCATCAAGTGACTCCCAAAGAATGTCACCTTTATGCTGTGAAGAGGATCTTTAGGTACCTAAGATGCTATCCTAGTCTTGGTTTGTGGTACCTAAAGGATTCACCATTGGAGTTGATTGCATATTCAGATAGTGATTATGGAGGTGATAAATTTGATAGGAAATCCACAACTGGTGGATGTCAGTTTCTTGGGAGCAGGTTGATATCTTGGCAATGCAAGAAACAAACAGTGGTGGCTAATTCTACAACTGAAGCAGAGTATGTGGCTGCAGCTGCTTGTTGTGGTCAAGTGTTGTGGATTCAGAACCAGCTGTTGGACTATGGGTACAATTTCATGCATACTAAGATATTTGTTGACAATAATAGTACTTTATGCATCATTAAGAATCCTGTACATCATTCTAAAACTAAACACATAGAAATTAGACACCATTTTATAAGAGATTGCTTTGAGAAAGGTTTAATACAACCAGATAGGGTTGACACTGAGGAAAATGTGTCAAATTTATTAACTAAACCTTTTGATGCTGGGAGATTTCAATACTTGGTAACAAGTATTGGAATGGTCAATCTCACATAATATGTGTTTTGGACTCTTTTTGTAAAAGTATGTACAGGATGATGCATTATTATTGTTGGTCTTATTGATGATTTAGATTTTCCACTATATTTTTCTAACACTGACAAAGGTTGCTTGAACACTGATAAGTGTTTTTGTAACGTTGTCAGCAATATAATTGTCTAACGCTGACAAAGCTTCCCTCAACGCTGTCATGTGTTATCGGGGCGTTGTCAGCAACAATGTTAGTTTTGTGGTTTTCAATCTAAATGTGCAGATGGTGTTAGCAGTATACCATTGGATACAAAGTTGCTTATGGATCAATGGAGAAGTATTTGGACAAGTTTTTATTTATGGATGATGGTTGGAATGTTTCATTCCTATCTTGACATAAATTTTTATGTTCATGCATGATTTTAGCAAACTTTTTGTATCATAGTTTAAGGGGAGGTTTTAGGAACCTTTAGGATGTTTGGGTATCCATATGATACTCTTATCACAATTCTAGATTGTGTCCACAGGTGAGTATGAGTTAGTTTTACTAAATCATGAGGCACTGTAGCATGCAAAGTTGATATACTATGCATGCTGCCAAGACATTTTTGGCCTAGAATTGGTTGTGGTCTGTTGGGAGACTTGGGAATGATTTTGATATGGGATTTACCTGGGAGTAACAAGGATTTTATAAGGTAACTTGGTTGTTAAGAGTTTTGGTTAGCAAGGGACACTAGAGGACTGTTATGTCTATCTTGCTTATGCAAGTGTGCATAACTGGACAGTGCTTGCCGCCCTATAATAATTATCAGCTTTTGGTTATCTTCTATAGGATAAATTACTTGTTAAGGTCATTTTTCATTTTAAAACACTTCTATTTTTGGACGCTGACAAGAATTTTTCAAGCGTTGTTGTGACCAAATTGGACGCTGACATGGCTATAGGCAAACGTTGACAAGATTATAGCCGTTGGGCGTTGATAGGTTATTTTTGACCGTTGACACTCAATGGGACCTACGGTTGTTACTTTTTGACAAACTTTTGGGCCGTAATTTTAGGAGTTGTTACCTTCATTTAATGCATGAGATAACTTATAACTTTTTCAATATTTTCATGATTGATTTTTGAAAATACTTGCCTCTTTTTAGGCCTATCACATGCATCTATTTCTCCTATAAATTTGGCTCCTATTTTAAACAGGGTATCTATAATTCTTGTCTAACAATTTTCTCTTATCAACTTCATCTTCTTCACTTAAAATTAACAGCTTTCATCAATGGCACCAAAGTTTAAACCAACAGAATTGGAATTGGGGTTCAGGTCTCAACACAACATGCTTGCATATCTTGCTGCTGATGATACTCTGTTTCCTTAATACACACAAATGGTGGCGTATTTGAACGCATCCCCATTAAGGTATGCTCTTTCTCATGCACCACTCATTCCAGTCACACACATTAAGCAGTTTTGGAACAATGTTAGTTCTTCAACAGTTAATGGAGTGACCACATTGATTTCTATTGTTCATGGGAGATCTTGGGTGGTTACTAAGGCCTTGGTACGCCAAGCCTTGCATCTTGATGATGCTGATGGTATAGCCACCCTTCCCATAAATGAAATAGAACAAGGGCTTAGGGCTTTGGGATATCCTTTTCCTGATGAAGGTACTCTAAATAAGTATCATAAGCAGGAATTTCCCCCAGCCTGGAAGTACCTCATACATGTCCTCCTTCAATGTTTGAGTCCCAAATGCACTGCACACAATGAGATCAATAGATCCATTGCAAGTGCTATTGTGTGCATTGCCACAGGGCAAAAATTTAACTATTCTAAAATGATTTTTGAGGGGATGTGTAAAAACAAGGGGAACAAAATGACTTTAGCTTATCCCTGGTTTCTGCAAATGGTTTTTGATGTTCAAGGTTACTGCTCAAGGGATCACAATGATTTTTATAAAATCCCTGAGCAAAAGAAAGCTATTTTTATGAAGATGAACTCACCACCCCATAGAGACCTACCTTTAACCCAAGCCATGCTTGCTGTTATTGCAGCAGCACAACCCCAACCAGACTCCCAACCTCAAATTGACCCTCAACCACAACTTGAACCAATTCCTGAACCTTTACCTTCACCTAAACAAATGCAAATTGACACAGAATCCATCAACGCTGACACACTCAATGTTGGCGTTGATGTGCCTATTTCCAACGCTGCCACACAACCTTCACAATCCCAAACACCCCTTAACCAACCCACATCCACTCCATCTTCTACACCATCTTCTACACCCCCTGAATATAGGTTGATGAAACGCCAAAGGACTACTGAAGTGTTCTCCTCTGGTGGTCCTAGCCATGTAGCAGAGAGAACCACCACCACAAGTGTGGCTGGTGACCTGGATGAGGCTGGGACTATTGGTTCAGGCTTGGATGCTGGCCAAGGCAGTCCCACCATCATTAAGTCCTCATCCATGCCCAATGAATCTGACTTGGGAGGTCAAATTCCCATTTTAGAAGACGGCAGACTGGAACCAATGACTCTTATGGAATTGACGGCAGTCTGCATAAGCTTGCAAAAGCAAAATGCAGACTTAGTACAAATTGTCAGCTCACAAGGCCTTGAACTCAAGCAATTGAGGGAGAGGATTGTTGTTTTGGAAAGTGATCGTGCCAGGAGGGGTATAGAGGAATCTTCCAAAGGGGAGGAAGATCAAATAAATCTGAGCGATAAGGGCAGCCAGGATGGTCAATCAATGGATGTTGCTGAAGCCCTTACAACTTTGAAGAAACAAACAGGTTTTGATACGTCCTTAGTCTCTCCTACCAACTTAAATTTATCATTTACAGCTATGTTGAGAGAAGTTACACAAGGCGCTGAGGGAAGATATTTGGGCGTTGACAAGGAAAATTTGGACGCTGACAAAAATATTTTGGGCGCTGATAGAACAAAGTTGGGCGTTGACAGACCTGTACATGAAGGTGATGTATCCCAGTCATCATCTATCACCAAGGAGGTTTCTACTCAGGTATTACCATCTACCCTACCAACCATTGCACCATCAGATAAGGGTAAGGGTAAAATGGTAGAAGAGATTGTTCCAAAAGATGCAGCTCAAGTTGAGTTTGATAGAAGATTAGCTGCACAAATCATGGAACAGGATGAAAAGGAAAAGTCACCATTTGTTGTGACTTCATAAGAAGGAAGTGATGGAGATAGCTCAGACTCAAGTGTAATGATTATAGAACCAGAGAGGCTTGAGTATGGTGATGAGTTTGCTAGGGAAAATTTGAGAGAATTGAAATTGCAGGTTGACTTTGACATGCCAGAGGTGGTTCAAATGTATCATGCTTGGGAAGAAAGATGCATGGATAATCCAGATTTGACTATTTCAGATCAAATATGGGGTTTGGAGCTTCTTCTTAGAGTTCAGAAGGATTTCCAGGTAATTTTGAAACACAAGGCAAGCAATATTCTCTCAGAGTTGAAAAGGGATAGAAGGGAGCTCTACTTTATGTTGCTCAGATGTCATGGAGTTGGATGGACATATCAGAAGTTGAAGGCTTTGACATTTGATGAGTTGGAAAACAGGGCTTATCCCATTTGGGTGAGAGTGCAGGAAGCAAACAGTCTCAGACTTCTTTCAGATGAAAGAAAGGAGGAACTTGCAGAAGAAATGGAACTCAAGAAAGCTATGATTGTTCCCAGGCCAGTAAAGAAGGGAATTTTATTTGAGTTTCCAAAAGATATGGATCCACTATATCCAAGTGAAGCAGTTATAAGAAAGAGCCTCAAGCTCTCCCCATTAGAAGCTTCAGATATGGTGCAAGTGTTACCATTAGATTCCAGGAACCCAATTGTGAGCTATGAAGAAGATGAATGTGAGTTCTGGAAGATTGGCAGATTTGGCAAGGAGGTACACACTTTTACCACTCTCATATCTTTATTTGCAAGTTGTGATAGAGAAGACTTGGTGGACCTTTGGAGGTTGCTGGAGACCAAGTATGAGGCTGAAGCACCAACTTCAGCTAATGGAATAAAACTTTGGACCACATTCAAAAGAATGTGTGGACCAAAAGATGAGGATCCTGCAATATGGAAGGATCTTGAAGATGACCTCAGTGGTCTTCAATGGAGGTTATATTCAGCTGCTGGTGTATACCATTTGAGTTCTACACAGTTTGCTGAGTATCTACTTGTGGATGCCCAGTATTTCATATCCAAGGCTATTTTGGAGAAGATGAAGGACACTCAGCTGGAAATAGATTATTCAAGTGACGTGGCAAAAGATTTGATCAGATTTATTCACTATCAATATGAGAAGGTTTGTAAGATTCCTCCTAGTCCTTAATGCTTATTCAGAAACTTGATCATAAGAGTGGATATCAAGTTTAGGGGAGGATTGTTGAGAATAAATTAAGGCCAGATCACTTGAGCGCTGACAAGAACAAAACAAGCGTTGACAAGAACAAAACAAGCGCTGACAGCTCAAGCGTTGACAAGTTAAAGTCAAGCGTTGACACATTGAAGACAAGCACTGATGGAAGATATATTCTACGCGTGTATTATATTCTAGATTACTTCTAGTAAAGATAAGAACAATAATGTATTTTCTATATTTATCTTTACCTAGAATAGTTGATACGTAGATTATTGTACAAGGCTTCTTATGTCTATAAAAGAAGGCCTTTAGGTTAATGTTTAATATAAGTTTCATATAAGTTTCACATAAGTTTTCATTCGTAAACATCTTTCATTGTAAGCAAGTTTGATATTGATAATCAAAGTGAAAGTTTGTTTATATCATTGTGTGTTCTTGTTTAAGTGTTAAATTCCGCATAACACTTAGATTCATAAAGCATATACAAAGGTTTCTCTACGTGTATTACTTGATCTAATCTCGTATACACAAAGCTAATCGATCTAAGTTTGGGATCAACAGCATATTCTTGTCGTATATATAATGTTAGGTTTAGAACAAATTTATATCGATAATGGAATTCCTTATCATAAACTTGCGTCATTCGTTGTTCTTTTTCAGTAACTTTCTTGTTCCATTTCTACAATAATCGACAAGAAGGCTGAAACTTCGAAGACTAATTCAAGTTCGTGAGGTTGTGATGGAGGGATGGTCTAGAAGTGTGAGTGGTTTTTTCATGTATAGGGTTGTAAAGAGATTAAAAAGTCTCAAAAAGCCTTTCCGTAAGCTTCTGTTTGACAAAGGGAATCTGCATGATAATAGATTCCGTGAGGTTGTGATGGAGGGATGGTCTAGAAGTGTGAGTGGTTTTTTCATGTATAGGGTTGTAAAGAGATTAAAAAGTCTCAAAAAGCCTTTCCGTATGTTTGACAAAGGGAATCTGCATGATAATGTTTGTAGGCTGCGTTTGGAACTTGACCAGGTATAACTTGATCTTGATAAGGACCCTTTTAATACTGTTTTACGGGATGAGGAAGCCATGTATGTTCAGGCGTATAATGAATCTGTTTTGAGTGAGAATCGGTTTTTGAAGCAAAAGGCTAAGATCAAGTGGCTGCATGATGGTGACTCAAGCACGGCGTATTTCCATAAATCGGTTAAAGGGAGGATGAGCAGGAATCGTATTAATGTGATTTCTAATGCTAATGGTGACATTTTTCAGAATGAACAGGTGGTTGATGCTTTTGTTGATCATTACAAGGTTTTTCTTGGTCAAGCTGATGATGTGGATGATATTAACGTGCATGAGTTATTTGGTTCTAGAGTGTCTAGTGCAGATGCTATAGATATGGTGCGGCGTGTCAGTGATAGAGAAATCAAGGATGCCATTTTCTCTATGGGTGATGATAAGTCTCCTGGTCCTGATGGCTATACGGCGGCGTTTTTTAAAGCGGCTTGGGATATTGTGAATGTGGATGTTATTAATGTTGTTCGTGAGTTTTTCATCAATGGGAGACTTTTGAAAGAGATTAATCATACCATCATTGCTTTGATTCCAAAGGTTAAGACCCCTTCATGTATTACTGATTATAGACCTATCTCGTGTTGTAATGTTCTCTTCAAGTGCATCAGTAAGATTCTTGCTAACTGTATTAAGGACTGTTTGAAGTATTTAATCAGCCCTAATCAGTCGGCTTTTGTTCCTGGTCGAAGCATTGCGGATAATATTCTTCTTACCCAAGAGCTTATGCATAATTATCATCTGGACCGTGGTATTCCTCGATGTGCTTTTAAAGTCGACATTCAAAAAGCTTATGACACGATGGATTGGGACTTTCTTAAAAAGGTTCTTGTTGGGTTTGGGTTTCCTGAGCGGATGATCAAGTGGATTATGGAGTGTGTTACGACTGTTTCTTTCTCCTTATCCATTAATGGTTCTCTTCATGGCTATTTTAAGGGAAAGCGGGGTCTTCGCCAAGGTGATCCTATTTCCCCATATTTGTTCACGCTCATTATGGAAGTTCTTACGCTTATGCTTCGTCGTAAAGTTAATGATTTGGATGCTTTTACTTATCACCGCCATTGTGGGGAGCTGGAATTGATTAACTTGTGCTCCGCAGATGATTTATTTCTTTTTGCTCATGGTGATCCTAGTTCGGCTTCTGAGATTATAGAGTCTCTTGAGGAATTCAAAAGTGTATCGGGATTGACTCCTAGTCTTTCTAAAAGCACTGCATACTCTTGCAATGTTCTTAATCATATTAAGGTTACTATTTTATAGATTCTCCCATTTCAAGAAGGGCGGCTTCCAATTAAGTACCTTGGAGTTCCTTTGGTTTCTTCTAGGCTTGGGCGTAATGATTGTAAGGAGCTGCTTGATAGAGTGGATGGGCGTATTATGGATTGGAAGAACAAGTCTCTCTCGATTGCGAAAGACTCCAGTTAATTCGTTCAGTTCTTGGTTCGATGCATGTTTATTGGGCTTCAATGTTCATTCTTCCCACCCGTGTGATCCTTGATATTGAGCAGCGCCTTCGTGGGTTGTTGTGGTGTCAAGGAAGGTTGGGTAAGGGCAGAGCTAAGGTTGCATGGGAAGAGGTTTGTCTTCCGAAAGTTGAGGGTGGCTTAGGTATTCGGTGCTTTGAGCATTTTAATAAAGCTCTTATGACGTCACATATTTGGAAACTTCTTTTACGAAAGGAATCTTTGTGGGTACAGTGGATGCATGTGTACAAGATCAAAGACCGTAATTTTTGGACTATTCCTGTGCATGGTAATATGTCTTGGAGCTGGAGAAAGATCTTGTAGTTGAGGAGCTGTATTCGTGAGTTTGTTTGGTACGCTATGGGTGATGGATCGTCCACTTCTCTTTGGTTTGATAACTGGTGCGAGGTGAGTCCATTAGCTTCTTTTATTTCTCATCGGGACATGTATAGGGCTGGATTGTCGATCAATACTAAGGTTCGTGACATTCTGTCTCATGGAGGTTTTCAGTGGCCGCCTCGTTTGTTGCACAAACATCCTGTGGTTGCTACTATCGATAATTATCATTTTCAGGGAGGTTTGGACACACTTGAGTGGCGGCTTCCTGTTATTGGGTCGTTAGCTTTTTCTGTTAATACTGTTTGGCAGTCTATTCGGCCTCGTGATATGGAGGTTCCTTGGGCGAATATTGTGTGGTTTCCTTTTAGTATTCCTAGACATGCTTTTATTCTTTGGCTCATTATGAAACGTCGGTTGAAGACGCATGATCTTCTTCATAGTTGGGAGATCTCGTCCGACCTTAAGTCATCATGTTCCTTGTGTGAGCTTGTTCAAGACTCGCATACTCATCTATTTTTCGAGTGTCGTTTCTCTGCTCAGGTATGGGACAAGGTTAAAAGTATGGTGGGATTGGTTAATGCGGGACCAGGGTTTCATACTATTATCCAATCTCTCCTACCGCTTGCCAATAGAAGAACATCGAGGGCAGTTATTGCTAAACTTGTTTTGGCTGCGAGTACATATTATGTTTGGCAGGAACGTAATGGTCGTCTATTTAAGGGAATCAAGCGTTCTGTTGACCAAATTGTGAATTGCATTATAGTGACTATTCGGGGTAAGCTTCTTTCATGCAAATTTAAGGAGTCAGTTGCGGCTAAACAGTTTGTGGAGATATGGAAGCTTCCGGAGTCTATCCTAATTTAGTTCCATGCCTTCAGTTTTCAATTTATGTACTTGTAGGTGGTATTTTCCTATAGGTGTTATTGGTTATGTATGCTTTAGGTTATAGTCATATGGCATGTCGTATGGCTTAGTGTGTTCAAGCGTTGCTTGAGGTTAATGTGGTACTCAGCCACATTCCATTGTACTTCATTGTTTTTTTGGTATATATATTTTACCGGGGTTGTTTCCCCTTTACCAAAAAAAAGTTCGTTATGTTTCTCAACGATTACGTGCATGATAAGAATATGATCATTGGCATTTTTTTCTCTGAATTTGGAAAATTCTATGTAGAGACACATCACTCAGTACTACCACAACCCATTCTTCTCCTTTAAACATTGGAAAAATGAGCCATCAAGAAGCCATGGATAACAGGTTTTGAAGTTGTCGGGGTATATCTTTTGAGATCCAACCCCAAAGGATCCATTTGCAATACCAGTGGAACAGATCGTATGCCTTTACTCATTTCCCTACAAATTATCCTGTTCTGATATTTCATATTCATGAACTACGATTCATAGAAAAGCTAGTTCCGGAACTGCACTGCATATGATTTAAACATTATAACTAAATTTCCTGAATATAATGATTTAAGAAGTTGTATGTATTGTCAAAATGAACTTAAAACAACGGCAGACTGATTTGGTAAACATGCCCCAGATCAATATATATAAAAAAATTGGTCGAAATTATTGCGTCTATGTATATAAATTATTGGAAAATTAATGCATTTACATTACCCTCACATAGAAATCTGGAAGAGAGTATGCATCAAAATGTCCGGCTCCAAACTGAGTTAGAACAACTGCAAAAGCCAGCAGCCAAACGCCATTTAAACTACAAAATATCAGTAGCAAACTCGCGAACCACGTTTTTCAACTTGACCTCCAATAATCATTTCGTTTAAGATTGTATGTATTATCTGCTTATACTCAACTAAAGCATGGAGTCTATAGTTTCTTATTAAAAAATGGAATGTCATATGTAATCAAGTTGCTACCCATTAATATCTACTTATCTGTTGTAGAATATTGTTGTAGGGAAAACTGTATACTTTTATTAATCTAAAATCAGATTACAATTTAATAAAACTAACCGAATATAAAGACAGGAAAAATAAATAACAATAATGAAGAAAGCAGTACAACTGAGACGAGGCACGTGTTTAACACGCTTCCCTTAAAATAGATTCGTCGTCTGTTTCCCAGGGTACAACGTCCAAAGTTGTTGTACAGCCAGACTAGACACACTTTCCTGAAAGATCACGGAAAGTAGTGTTATTCTGGTCGATAAGACCGCCGGAAATATAACAATCAAACTCGTAGCTTTTGTGTGTGTGTTTTTTGGTGTCTTTCAAATGGTGAAAAGGGACAACTATTTATATGCATAGAATGCATTGCAATCTTGAAATGATAAGAACTACACGTTAAGACAAATCATATCATTTGTCAATAATGTAATCAAATTGATAGCAAGCACATTACTGTGATATATCTTGTAGATTTGCTTTTTAATAATCCGGTGGTCTAGTAGGGTGGTAGATGGTGGAAGCCATGGATGAAGTTTAGAGAAAGAGAGGTTGTATGTGTAAAAGATAAGAAAATGAATTAAAGTGAAAAAGTGAGAAAAACACAAGCAACACCCCTCCTTGGAAGCCTTAGAGGGGTATATATAGTCACACACGCCACTTAAACTATACAGCGTTTCCTAGTCTAGTCTAAGCGTGTGTGACTATGATAACTAATGGGAATTCTTAAATTTCGTCACATAAAGTGAATTTCCAACAATCTTCCCCCATGGGACGACGTGTAGAATTCCTTACAATACTTTTCCTAACAAGTACATAATGATTAAGAACAAAAGCTTTCATGAAGCGTCCAATGTTGATGATGTCTTCTGAGGCCTTTGACTTCAAGTCTTCACTTCAAAACGACTCATCTTTAAAGTAACTTGTAGTAGAAATACTATAACGGCACGAGCTAAGTAATCCATATACTTCTGGTTAAGGAGAAGCTTCTGAATTAACTTCCCCCTAATTCATGCCACATAAACTTGATGTAGAAGCTTTTAAATAGCTTCCCCCTAAACCGACAATCCTCATAAGCAATTTCAAAGCTTTCAATAAAGCTTAGAATGATTAAGCGCACAACGGAATTTAAAAAGCAAACCCCATCATATAACATGATAATGTTGCTATGAGGGATTGAAAGTAAGGGGCACACCAAAAAAGATCAACAACGTCTCTTCTCACGCTTGAATATTTCTTCTGAATTTTTCTTCCCCCTGAGAGTTCAAGTTATGCATACTAGAAAGAATCAAGACAGTTCTTCCCCCACATAGGTGAAGAAAATAAACCAATCCCAAGTATGAAGCTCAAATACTGAAGTAGACACTTTATCTCATTCATGAAGTTGACATCGTAACACCAGAGTCAATTAAGTCACGGAAATGCACATATCTTCTTCCGGAGATGCACCAGAGTCAATTAAGTCTCGGGAATGCATATCTCTCCATGTAGGATAATGATGATGAATAATTGCAACACCAAAACAATTAAACATCAAATCAGTAGTGTACCGTTTAGAGATTGATAACGCCACGAGTTAAAACACTGATTTTCTCTGCGGTTATGACAATTGTCTTCCCGGAATGTCTTCAAATCAAAAGAAGGTATGAAGTTCATCACGTGTACTCGTTGTGCGTTTAATGTGTCTTCTTCTTCCCCCTTGATGGTTTCGAAACTCGAAACTAGCAATAAATCGTACGCACATGTACCTAAAATCTCGTGAGAATAATAAATAAGATGAATTATATATTTTGTGAGAATCAGCTGCTGATCGAAAATCTCTACTCATAAACTCTCCATGGCCATCTTTACCAACCCACTTGTAAGCAATTTGAAGTGACCACTGATAGAATGAACCGGATACATCAAACGTGAAACTGAATAAGAATACTTCGATCTTGTGACTTAAGCTTGCACAATTGTTGAACGAGGAACGGTGGAGAAATCTCTAAGTACCCAATGCATCACTGAAGAAGTCTATAAGCACAACACCTCTTGAAATTATCCACATCGACTAAGCGCGTGACACTGAGTACAACAATGTAACCCCTTTAAGTGATAGTTATCTGAGTCATCAACCAACCACCCCGAACCCGGAAACTATATAAACAAGTCTTCATTCTAAGATTAAGTCCGAGCAAGTTATCTTTCAAAGATAAAATAAATACACGCCTTCGAAAAAATTCGTCTTCAACTTCACATAATTAATACCCGATCAAAAATCTATAGTCACTAAAAATATAGCCATTTTTCTTGGTCTCGTCAAATAAATCTCGTCACTTTGTCACGTCGTTTTGTCACATCAAAAATCGTTAATCAAAATATTACCATTTATCAAATAAAATGATACATAGTATTTGGATATAACAAATTTGATCAAAAAAAATGGCCCATCATTTGAAATACACAAACTCATCTCGGTCCAAAAACCATGCTACCAAATTTAAATATGTGTTACGATCCAATCTTATGATGTAGCAACAACATATCTTCTTTAGATAGGCCCAATGCAATGTTTGCTATACCCGGTCAAAATGATAAATTATCACATTATGTGACATGACCACGTGTCCACATGTAACACAGATGAAAAAAAATACGTGGCCTATTGGTAAAAGTAATACCCGGTGCAAGCATTTCAATATAAAAGGTACCAATCCACTAAATTAGGGTAAGAAACCCTAATCACACATAACACGAAAAAACTTACGCAGCCACATCTCTCTTTATTTCTTGCATCTCATCCAAAACTCCGCCCCCTTCTATTCCATCTCCTCCAAAACACACACAAAACTCATTCACCATATCTTAATCAGTTTCTAAGAAACTCCCCCCCCCCCCATCTCCATATTTCTGTCTCAAACCTACTCAGCCACCAACTCTCATCTTCACTTAATAATTCGATTGATCAACCACAAACAACAAACACAACACATAAATTTATCCCACGATGAACGAATCTATTATAAAGCTTCAAGGTCTTGTAAAGATCTAAGGTAAGTGCATGTTTATTTTTTGTGAGTCAAAGTTGAAATGAAGATTGGATTTAACATAATTGTTAATATCCCTTCTTTTACTTCGAATATCAAATGGTTTTAACCCAATATTTGATCTATGATGATATTAGTTTTGTGGCTTTAGATCTTATAAAGATCTCATATGGTCAAAAACGAAAAACGAATCTGAGATCCTTTAATCTGTGAAGTTTGAGTCTAGAAACGATGGGGATTTAGGTGACGATGGGATAGGTTAGTTATGTGGTGTTGAGGAGATAAAAGGCTGTGATTGAAGAAAAAACAGTGTGCATGAGTCACGGGTTTGGTCACGGTTTAGGTTTGTTTGAGCATGAGTCGGTTGAAAGTTACTGGTTTGTATATTGATAAAATGTTTGGTTTTGGATTACTGGATGTGTAATGAATTAACTGATGGTTTTTGAAAAACATGAGTCTAAGTCTGATTTATCATTTTAACTGATACCACTGTAATGTTAAAAAAGAAACCAAACACCCATCGCAGGTAATTCCATCGCAATGACTTCATGTCTTCCATTGCAGTACAACATACAAAATATCTATCGCAATCCAAAATAAACCATCGGAATACATCGCAAAACACAAGAACCCATCGCAATAAACCTGTACCCATCGCAATAAACCAAAATCCATCGCAATGTTGGAAAAAATTTGACAGCATGACGACTTGAATGCCATTGCGATGAATCAAGCCGCCCATCGCAATGAGGACAGCCCAACCCATCGGAATGTTTCAAAAAAAACCCCATCGGAATAAATCTGAAAAAGAAGTCGTCGCAATGTGACCAACTGAATAAGCATCCTAATATCCCATCTTAAAAATAGCCATCGCAATATGTTTTAGACATGAACTTTGGTAACAACGAAAAAATTGGATCTGGGATAAATTTTTTGTCCTTTCTGTCCTTTTCCCCAATTAAAACATAGATCTAATGATGGGAAAAAATGAGTACAAAAAGATGGACGAAAAATGATGACGAAGAAAAATGGATGATGAATGATGTGTTGATGATGTGAAACCAAAAAAACTGATAAAAATGAATCTGAAATTGAAACCGTCATAAAAGACAAACGAAAATATGGATCGAAAACTGTTTTAAAACAGTTGAATAAAAGAAAAGAAAACATTATGAATTCACTCAATAGCCGACACAAAGATTTGGCCAAACGAACATACAAACAACCGTGACATATAGTTTAGACAAATGAGACCAAAAAGATATTAGACCACCAAATCGAAAATAAAAAAAACACGATCCAAGGAATGAACCGAGGCTCTAATGCCAATTGTAGATTTGCTTTTTAATAATCCGGTGGTCTAGTAGGGTGGTAGATGGTGGAAGCCATGGATGAAGTTTAGAGAAAGAGAGGTTGTATGTGTAAAAGATAAGAAAATGAATTAAAGTGAAAAAGTGAGAAAAACACAAGCAACACCCCTCCTTGGAAGCCTTGGAGGGGTATATATAGTCACACACGCCACTTAAACTATACAGCGTTTCCTAGTCTAGTCTAAGCGTGTGTGACTATGATAACTAATGGGAATTCTTAAATGTCGTCACATAAAGTGAATTTCCAACATATCTACACGTCAATATGAGTCTTATCAATATGTACAATTATGGCAACTAGAACCAATGACTTATCATGCAAATCATGACATTCCATGTCTTGGTTACTATCTTCTTTGATTGACTAGATAATTTGTAAGTGATAACAATCACTCATAAATTCAACAAAATCAATATCCTGGCAAGTGACTCATTGATTCTAAAATGATAACACCATTTGATATTAGTCAATATTTACTAGTTGCAATTCATGATAAAACCAATTTCCTTCATTTCAATTACCCGTAGAGACTCGATATCTCATTCATACTAACTTCGTTTTGAACATATAATGGCTCGACTTGGCCTTAAATTAATAATTATATTCACCAATAATTATTTATGTCCAAAGTTAGTAAACACACATTTTCCATTATATTTTTCCAACAATCCCCCACATGAATGGAGATCGGTCGAAATCACACGAAACTTTCGGCGAAATTTCTGCAGTTGAGTCCTGCATAGGATAGGTAGGTGTGACCCTTTGAACCTTCCCTTGTGAGATGCACTTATTCTCCTAGATCTAAGTAGACGTGATGTCCTTGAACTTAACCTCTGTTTACGTAGACGACAATACACACTTACACACGACTCTCCCTGACATTGTCAAGTCTTCATAGTCGTGCACGTTATGGTCATGAGCACTAGCCTGGTTCTATAAGAGCTTTTAGAAATTACGCCCCCACAATTTCCTTCGAAGCGACCCCACTTCTCTCTCACATAGGTGATTTCATCCTGAATCATTAAAAGCATATGTTTTATGATTTCATCTTGAATCATTTAGCTTTATGATTTCATCCTGAATCATTAAGCCATATGTTTAACCTCTCAACAAGTCACATTGTTCTAGCAATGGACTAGGAAAGTTACTCTATTGAGTAACTCCCCCACATTTACGTGACTTCCCCCACATTTCTATGATTAGGTTATCCTATTGAACCCAGATCTTGGGATCTCCAGTCAACTGGGTTAGTTTTTCCTTCATAGAAACTCATTCCTTTAAGGGCTTTAGTCCCATTTCTTTAGACGACCTACTAACTAACTCTCTACTTAAGCCTTTCGTAAGCGGATCCGCGATGTTATCCTTTGACATCACATAGTCAATTAAGATAACTCTTGTCGAGAGTAGTTGTCGTATCGAGTTATGTCGACGACGGATATGTCTGGACTTTCCATTATACATTATGCTATGAGCTCTGCCAATTGCTGATTGACTATCACAATGTATACTAATGGCCGTTACCGGTTTAGGACACCTTGGTATGTCCTCTACGAATTGACGTAGCCATTCCGCCTCTTCTCCGCATTTGTCTAACGCGATAAATTCTGATTCCATCGTGGACTTAGCTATCACTGTCTGCTTGGAAGACTTCCAAGATATAGCTGCCCCTCCTAGTGTAAACACATATCCACTAGTCGATCTAGAATCCTTTATGCCAGATATCCAATTTGCATCACTGTATCCTTCGATAACAGTTGGATATCTACCATAATGCAGTCTATACTCGCGACTATATGGCATATAATGAAGTACCCTAGTCATAGCTTTCCAATGTGTATCACTTGGATTACTAGTATACCTCTTAGCCTGCTAATAGCATATGCTAGGTCAGGTCGGGTACCTGTCATCAAATACATTAACATGTCAATAATTCTTGAATACTCTAACCGGGCAACACCTTCGCCTCTATTCTTAGATAGATGCAAACTGGTGTCAATTGGAGTTCTAGCTAGGCCGGAATCCCCCGCATTATGAGTATTAAGAATTTTGTCCACGTAGTGTGCTTGACTTAATACAAGTCTACTTTGAGTTCGTATGATCTTTATTCCAAGGATCACATCAGCCAAACCCATATCTTTCATGTCAAACTTTGATTTCAACATGTCTTTAGTGGATTTAATCATCTTGTTGTTACTGCCAATGATAAGCATATCATCAACATAAAGACACAAGATTACATAACCACTATTTGTGTCTTTGACATAAACACACTTGTCGCATTCATTAATTTTGAATCCACTCTCTAACATGGCGTGATCAAACTTTTGATGCCATTGTTTGGGAGCTTGCTTTAAGCTATACAATGACTTAACAAGCCTACAAACTTTTCTCTCTTGTCCAGAAGCCATGAACCCTTCGGGTTGGTTCATGTATATTTCTTCTTCTAAATCTCTGTTTAGAAAAGCCGTTTTCACATCCATTTGGTGAACTTCTAAATTTCTTAATGCGGTGATAGTAGTAAAAATACGTGTTTAGGAAAACAACGTATAATGGGCAAGTATTAAACTCGACGATTTAGGAAAACCGACAAGTCGAATAAATACGGGTTCGTTCTCGAAGGAGGTGTATGTGTTATGATTGCCAATTATATAAAATCAAAATTTGGATTAGTGACGTTTTTGGTTTAAGAGAGAAAAAGTAAAGACGAGCTACGACTACGATTTAAACTACGACGATTTGACGTAAAACGCGAACGTAAATACGTAAAACGTGACAAAATTAAAAATTAAACTTAAACATTAATTAAAAATTAAAACTAAGTCTAAAATAATATAAATAAGAATAAAAATTCAATAAATAAATTTTAAAACCTTTTACTAATTAAATATTCAATTTTAAATTCTAATTAAAGCCCTAAAATTAAATATAGTTAAGAAAAAGCCCAAAATATTATTTTATTGAACTAATAAATCACTTATATTATTTAAAGACTAAAAAGTATTTTTGCTAAATTTTAAATACTCTTCATTTTTTAAAGGCTAAAAACAATTTTTAAACTAAAATAATGATTAAAAATAATAAAATAATACTAAAATTAATTTGACTATTTGAAAAATCCTAAATTATCTTACTGAATAGTAGAAAAATTAAAAAGTTTGAAAAAAATAAATTTTTACACTAAAAGACAAAACATATTTGAATTAAAACTAATTAAACTAAAATTAAATCTAAAAATTACTTAAAAAGGTGAACAATAAAACTTTTTTAAACTAAAAATATTAAAATCTTTTTTTGAATCTAAGAAAAATTTTAAAACTAAAAAATATTAAGCTTTTGCACTAAAAGACAAAAATCAGTAATTAAAAACTAATTAAAATTGCATTTAATTCTAAAAATGGAAAATGAACAGTAAAATAAAATTAAACTAAATGCAAAATTTAGAAATAAAATAACAAAAGTAATAAAATTGAAATAAACTGAAAACACTAAATTTAGGTCACTAAAGGCAAAAAAATGTGAAAGCTGATAGTGACTTGTCACTATCTTTGTCCTATAGTGCTAGCAGTGGGAACAAACAACCAAGCAGTGGGAACTTTGTTCCCACTGACAGTGTAAAAAAAAGGTTTGTGGATCTATGAGCTTAGGAAAGCTTTGTTTGTGAGTTTTTCTTGGAACCAAAGCACCCCCACAACCA
Source organism: Glebionis coronaria (assembly GCA_025667525.1). Taxonomy (NCBI): domain Eukaryota; kingdom Viridiplantae; phylum Streptophyta; class Magnoliopsida; order Asterales; family Asteraceae; genus Glebionis; species Glebionis coronaria. The sequence continues at coordinate 85,564 of JANFOE010001020.1, forward strand.
GTTGGGTTGTGAGGAGTCATAGAAATGATAAAAAGCACAGAGTTCAATGCAACAAAATCAAACCAAAGAGCAAACACATGTTGTTGATGTACCTATGGGTCTGGTATAGCAATTACTGATATACTTGGCCTTTAAACGAATTTCAAGCTACAAATCTATCCCAAATACATACCAAATCACAATGTAACTAATAGCAACCCTAAATTACTACTTAAGCTAACAATTTGCAAGATTACAAAGCTCAAAATCACTAAATCATCCTATTTTAAGCCCACTGGTTGTATTGACTGTTTTTACTCAAGCTTTATCATGCAAATTTTGTTTCAGAATCTACCAATCTAAAAACTATATATCAAAGACCTAATACTAATAACCAAGATGTGTATGAGCAGTTTTTAATAAACAATATGTCACCTATATTAGTTAAAAACTCATACCCAAACACCCCCTTATCTTTCTGAATTAAAATTTAACAAAGATATCCTTATCAAATCCAACCCAAACTGATTATGAATGACTAAAACATGCATACAAAACCTAATTGAGCACACACAAACAGAAAGAAACAACATAAAAAAACAAGTTCACACCAATTTCACATAAATTCACATAAAATTTCAAGAAAAACTGCCAAATGGGGTTCAAGCCGTTTACCTAAGCTGATGCCTTCCAATTGGAGTTGTTTAGAGCTTTTGGGAGCTTATGAAAATGGTGCAAGGACCCTGTTGTTGGAATCTTTACAAGACTCAAGGGTGCAAGATATATCTTCACGAAAGAGAATAGAATAAGATAGAAATGGAATATGCTGCTCTTTGTTCCTGCACAAACACAACAAACCAAGAACAAACTACAAGTAGCTTGCACCAGATCACAAGCTCTTGTCAGGAGCTTGTGAAAATGGTGTTTGCTACAGTAAGCAGTTATAAAAGAAAATGATAAAAGATTTTTGGCAAAATCTTTAAAAACTGAAACCAATAAAGATGTAACAAAAAGTTAACATAAAACTGAAATCAAATCCATAATCCACTTTCACTTCATGTGGATTGTGAGATCAAGCTGATGAACAAACTTTTTCCAAAAACTACTTAAAACACGTTTTCTAAAAACCTTTTGTAAACTGAAAATATTTTGAGAACCTTAAACTAATTTGCATAAAATTAAATTTAAACTAAGAAAACTGATAACAATGGAACTCAATATTTGCAACAAACTTAGATTTTCATTTTCATTAATTTTACAAAATATTGGAACAACTTGAATGAAAAACCTAGGCACCCTTATATAGACGGGTATACAAGATTATAGAAGTAATAACCATGCTAAAACCCTAATGGACGAATTCTCCATTCTGCCCTTCTTGTTTGAATTTCAAAAGTGGTCAATGTTTGATCTTGTGAGCTCTGCCATGTACCATGTGAGTGACAGCTGTGGTAAACATCATCTTAGCCGTTCATAAAGCCTTTGGGTCCAAGGAAGGAAATCAAGCTGTCCATTGTGTCTTTTTTGAGAAGAGTGGGAAAATGACATGAGCAGGGGAGGGGTGGACAGGCCATGTGGGTAGAGTAAGGACAAAAGTGATAGTGGGGATAGGTTTATACAGGGACTGATTAGGGATCTAGAAAAAAAAGAACAAAAACCCCTTTAATATTAGATGTTAATCAAGATTAGGGTTTTTGGATGTTTGAAGGATGAACAGTATCAATTTTAATCCTGTTTTGGGGGAAAGTATGTGTTAACCGCCATAAATTAGTTTATAAAAATACGTTTAAACCGTTTTAAAAAAACTAGTAGTGGATTGTTGTGTTGGCAGGGGTGATGTGGCGAGATGGGTGAGGTGGAGGGCTAGGAGTGGTGGATAGAGGTTTGTTGCCTGGGCAAACAAGTCCCTGCATTTCCATATTGTGTTCACTTAACTTTTTTAAACAACCAAAACATGAATCCCTTATATAATAAACTTTCCTTTTTCTCACTTTCACGACAAAGGTTTTATCAAAACTATTCCAAGGGCTATTTATGCATATATTGCATTCTTCAAGGACCAATCTTGTACATTCTTGTCATTTTAGGGACCCAGTTGTAATTTTGAGTTTTACAAGGGTTTAAAATGACAAGTCTTCAAAAGTAGAGGGACCAATCTTGTCAAATCTTCAAACTTCAAGGACTTCAAAGGAAATTCATGATTCGGGTCCGGTTCTTTGTATGGCTTCGTTTCCCGTGTTCGTTTTTGCTTGATTCTTGTAATCTTTTGGTGAATTCACGATATCCGTACCTAAAATACACAATGAACAAACACAAGCATATATTTGGGTATTTTGATGATATTTTAAGCGTTTTAAGCCCGATTTGGACGATGAGACTATGTATAATTGCAGTCTCATCACTCCCCCATACTAAACCATTGTCGTGCCCTCACGCAATACTAGAATTAAGTATTGTAGCACTTCCAAAATTCATTTTATGATGACATTTTTTGAAGACATAAATTTAAATAAACCACTACACGTGTTTTAGACATAATGTATTGTTTTCATCACGATAAAGTGACTTTTAGGGTCATAGAACAAGAACACGTGAATGCTTCGTTAGAAATAATTTCGTCTTCCTCGATTTTCACCCAATTCCATGCTAAGCATGTAACGAGATCATTGTTATTATAAGTTAGCAACACGATCATATCTCATGAGTGTTAATTACGAACCTAGACTCCCTTATTCCTACTTGGTATCTCTTATATTTTATTTTGTCTTAATGATCACGAGGATACATCATTGACTTATGCGTGAATAGGGATTAAGTCTAAAAATAGAGTCTTAACGGTGTAACCAAAATCATCGAATTAATAATTCACCCTAATAGACAACGATGTCAAAAAATTAAGTCAACAAGAAGGATCTTTGTAACGGTTTTGAACATGAGACTTATTACCAAGACTTTTATACGCCCCTTAACGGAAGGGCCTTATTATCATAGGTTTACCTCCATCTTTTATTCAACTTCGCCATGAAGCTTTTATTATGACTTCGGTCTTGTCTTGCCTTTTATTATCAGCCATCATCGGTGGTTTTATTATGGCCAAAGACGTATATCCTCACGCTAAAGCGAATTTTTGATCTTTAAAGCTTCAAAGATTAAGGCTTGATTCACTTTCAATTTGGGCATAGATTTTTCGGCCTTGTGAGCTTCAAATTTTTGCTTAATTTAGGTGAGCACTTGAAATCTTATTATTAAGTGAAGCTTTCGATTATTCGGGTTGCCAATACTTCAAAACTGTGACGCTAGCGAAGCCTCAATGTTTTCCCAATTTAATTACATGGAAGCTACTAAAACAAATTAGAAACCAACAATAGTGACTAAACCGCTAAATCAATATTTATTAACAATTTATTATATAAAAGTGTGGGGAGAATAAGCTAATAATTACTACACATGAGATCGAGAAAGATTACGAGACTTATAAATAACTCTATCATCTCTCGTCCTCATTTAAGAGACTTAGCCTAAAAAGTTAAGGAATCGTAGCTAAGTGCTCAACACACACGGTCGAGTCAAAAATTACTCTTATTCTCATCATCGGAAAACCTACACTCGTGTCTTAAACACTTTTGAAAAATATGAAAAATTTTAAAATTTGGCCATTTTTAGCCTTATTTTGCAATAAAACGATAACAAAAAGATGAAAATTGGATTGCGTGATGACGTAAGCAAGGTGAAGTATCTACTCACCCCCCCCCCCCCACCATACTAAAACTAAACATTGTCCTCAATGTTTTAAGTCTAGGGGTGAAAACACCCCCATACTAGAGACGAAGTCGAATGCTTAATCTCGAGCATGGAAAGGGTAAAACGAATAACCTAAAAGCCGTTTATGAATTATGCTAATAAGATAAACGTTAGAACATAAATGGATATCATCGGATAACGGAAATCTCCAAAGGCAACGATCGAAGCTCGAGTGATCCGTAAAACGAACACGAGAGGCTTCAATGATGACGATGAACCTAATGAATCACAATCACAAAAAACCATGGAACACAGGTTGGAAGAGCACAAGTCCCCTCGTTAACTAATTAGAAAGCAATAATATATACAAGGATAAGCATGAGAATCCCCCACGAGGCACCTTGTTTTTGATAACTGAGTCAAAAGCTCGACTCGAATCCCCATAAATGTGATCATTTAGGGATCATCTTGGTATGGTCATTTTTGTGGGGCTTACATGATAAAAAAAGCCCAAAAGCAACTGGTACTAAGGACTAAGTCCTTTGATGATGCAAAATACCGGGATCAAAGATGGTGTCCTCGTTCTCATAGGATAAACGAACCAACGCCACTTCAACACGTGCTAGAACCCCAAAGGGGTATAAGAAAAGAGATAAGAAGTAGAAAGGTGGGGCAATGGGTAAGTCAAAATAATGAGCTACTCGAGGTAGACTCACACCAAGCAAACGAATATATTTTCCATTTATTGCATCGGTGGAAGACCGAGATTTCCCTTTACAAGCAATTCCGGGATCGTAAATCTCGTCCTCGGTGGAGAAATGTGAGGGAACATAAGGGGCTTCCCCCACACTAAAACCACACACATCATCGTCAAAAGGAGTAGACGAGGTGGTAGCACTCATAAAACGCGGTGATGATGGAGTTAAACATGTAAAAAATCTTTTAAAACATTTTTAAAATCTTTTCCTTTTTCATCGTTTAAAAACTCTTTATGAAAACCCGATTTGATTATGTCGAAAATATATGGCGTGTCAAATTCAAAATTAGTCACGCTAAAAATCCTCACATTTAAGTCACTGGTGGGAGGGGTGGCGGATTATATAAGTTCTCAAAACGTTTATCAATAAAGAACACCGCCCCCTCGGGGTCTACATACTCGTCATCCTCATGAACGTCGATCTCATCGATTTCTTCATCAAAGATAGGCTTGTCAAACCAAGGTTTGTCATTCCCCTCCTTAAGTATCTTAGAAACTCTCTCGAAAAGATCACGATCAAGCACGAAACCATCATTCATTTGTGGGGATTGTTGATAAGTTAAATCCTCACGAATGTGGTAAACGTAATTCTCATTTGAGGAGTGTTGATTAGGTAATTCCTCGAGAATTGGATTTTTAGTGGTCACATGAGTTGGTTCGTCATCGAAAATAAGACGTTCCAACTCATTTAGTTCATCCTCGATTTTGGAAATATCTACCTCACTCATAGGTGGGAGTGGAGGCATAAGAGCTAGCTCTCGTTCAATGATTTTCTCAATATCGGGATCAAACTCGTAATCATTGTACTTCACACATTTCTTTTTAGGAGAATCAAAAATTGCATGTGGATTTCGAAGTACGTGATCAATCTCGGCAAAATCGCCATCGTCATCGTCAAAGAAAGAGTCGATGTGAGCACTCACAACCATGGTCTTACAAGTCGGATGACTATGCTTAGGTGACTTTTCTAAGACGAGAGGATCGATGTCGATAAAACCTTTCGCCTCAACGGGTGTTGGGCTAGGAAATGGAGGCACTTCGATGGAGTTATAAGTTGATGCCTCAAAGACGTGGTCCATCGAAGGTGGTGAAGACGAGTCCATTTTTATCATTGTCGTGATGGCACTAACGTCTCCCTTCGGAATTGGTCGTTCACTTGTTTCATCGAATACATCCCAAAGTGATTTTTCATTCATAAATTTACACATACCCTTTTGATTTAGGTACACGTATTCTTTATCATTAAAATCATCATCTTTAAAACCGTTGTTCTTAATTTTTTCAAAACATGCATTAAGCCTCATTCTTTCTGCTAAAGTGAACATTTTAAAATCATTAGGTTTAGAAACATTAGGTTTTGATACCTCGGTTTTTTCATTATCATTAAACACTTGGGATTTACTCGTGAAAAAATCCATTTTATCCTCCCCATATCTCATAGTAAGTCTCCCCTCGTGAACGTCGATTACGGTTCGAGCCGTCGATAAAAATGGTCGGCCTAAAATAATGGGACATTTAGGGTCACACTCGTAATCGGATATAACGAAATCCGCGGGAAAAACGAACTTTCCAACTTTGACATAGACATCCTCGGCTATTCCAATTGGTATAAGTGGAGTACAGTTTGCAAGCTCGATTGTCATGTTCGTGGGGGTAAGTCTAGGCAATCTCATCAATTTCCAAAGAGAATGAGGCATAAGATTGATGCTAGCACCTAAATCGGCAAGGGCTAAACATCCCTCAATCTCGGAAAAATCACAAGGTAATAGAAATTGGCCCGGATCCTCTTCCTTTCTCGGCATATGCCTTTTGGGTTTTTTAAGAAGGATCGATGCCCAAATTTCTTCAAGGCTTACTTTGCTTAGGTCGGTAAAGCTCTCTTTTTGAACCGTGGATGGAATTTGAGGTACACGAGGGTGTGCACTCTTTTCCTTGGTCGCCACGTTCACCCCATCGACTTTAGAACAATAAGAAGTCTTAGAAGTCGAGGGTTAAGAAGAAGGAACAACTCTAAATCCATCAAGGTAAGGGGTAATCACACGACCTTTCTCACGAGATAAGGTGGCTTTACATTGTTCCTTCGGATTTGCAATGGTGTCACTAGGTAACGAACTCGACGAAGCACCCGAGGACTTGTTCATAATGGCCGAAAACATCTTTTTAATGTCAATTTGTCCTTGCTGAATCTTCGTGTTTTGAAGTTTCAATGTATTAGAAAAGTCGTTTTTCAAAGTACCAATTTCTCCCTCTAATCGTCTCATATTAGCCTCATTCGTTTTCATGTAATTTTGAAAATCGTTTGACGAACTATTTTGATTTGAATTAAAGTTCCCTTGGTTTTGATTACTTCTTTGAAAATTTCCTTGATTACCACTCGAAAAATTGTTTCCTTGATAGTTGTTGTTTGAAAAATTCGAGTTTTGATTATTGTCTCGATTTTGCCAATTCAAATTACGACCTTGATTATAACCTTGGTTTTGAAAATTCCCTTGTTGATTGTTTCCTTGAAAATTGTTTCGGTTTTGATTAAAATTGTTGCCTTAGTTATAATTTCCTTGTTGTGATGGACCGGCGTTATTTTGATTTTGATTAGCAAAATTGTTGTTTAACGCACTCACATTCGATGTTTAGCCATCCGTAGCCGCACACTCGTAATAATTATGAGGTCCACCACAAAACGTACCTGAAACCTCAACCGCTTTCACCGTAGCGGGAGCGTCTTTCTTTTGCATCTCAACGAGAAAAGACGTAAACACATTCGTTAGCTTGTCGACTTTCGCATCAACCCTCTCAATGTCGCGATTACAATTACTAACATTGGCGACAATGGAAACACTCGGTGCGTTGCGGAGTTGGTAAACCTTGGATCGATTCTCGATAATCATTAATGCATCTTTCAGAGTCTTACACAAAAAGTTGCCACCGGCGGCGGAATTCAACGAATCTTGTTCTTGAAAACAAAGACCGTTGTAAAACGTATCGATTTGGTGCAACTCGGAAAATCCATGGTGAGGACATTGCCTAAGCAATTCCTTAAAACGATCCCACGCGTTTCTAAAAGATTCATTCGGTTTTTGCTCAAATTTCGTAATTTCATTTTTGAAAAACGTCGTCTTAGACGGTGGGAAAAAATAATTAACGAACTTGGAGACGAGATCCTTCCACGTAGTTATCGAATTAGGGGGCTCTTTCTCGTACCAATCCTTGGCGGCACCATCGAGCGAGTACGGAAAAATCATAAGCTTGACGACATCGGTGTCGACGTTCTTAAACTTGCTCGTGGCCAAAAGATGATCGAAATTCCGAATATGGTCGTGAGGATTATCGGCTTCACGACCTCGAAACTTCGTAGTTGTATCAACGAAAGCATTCCGCTCTTAATCTCAAAATTCTCCGCTTCGATAGCGGGAATTACGATCGCGTCTCCATAACCCTCGGTGAGCGCTTGGAGCAATTCCATCATGGAACGATTATCGGCCATCTCGTCTAAGGTTTCTTCAACAACGATATTAGGAACGTCGGTTTCTAAATCTCGTCTACGTCGTCGATTCCTTCGATTACGATTGCGTCGATTCGAAGCGTCGCTAGAATTAGAATAATCCTTCGATCGAGTGCGCATGCACTAAGCGTAGAATGGGTGGTAGCAAAGAAGATTCTTTTTGCGGCTTTTCGATTTTTCAGTATTTTTGGTTTTTGATTGTTTTTGATTTTTTGGGTTTTTGTGTATTACGTAGACTCAAATCTACAAATCTCCCCTCGAATCGATTTCTCGATTAAAGGAGCCTCAAAGAATGAAAACGATCACGTGGAGTGAACGTCTTCGATGACTTTAGAACGTTGGTGGAACACCAAAACGTTCAAGAGGGGTTAATCTTGAAAACAAGCAAATATATATGATACGTAGATAATACTTGGGCGGCAAACCCTCGATTAGCCCTCTTTCTCAAAACACGCACAAGCAAGCGGGGGAAACGAGGCGGCGCTAAGCACTTAAGAGCCTTTTTCCCTTAGGTCGTGAAATACAACCGCCTTATACCCACCTTATAGTTTGTGTTAATTGAAATTAAGCCTCACGGAAGTATTTATCTATTTTGCCTTTAAACTTTTGCTTTAGATTCGAATACAATGATCGAGTGATGAAATCCCGAATCAAGGTTGCGTTTTCACGCTTTTGGAGTACTTGTATATTTATTGTTCTACGTAAGTACAATATAGTAATATATTCACAAGAAAAACGAAAACGATAATGGGATATCTACAATATAGTAAAGATTGTTTTGTGTTTAGTTTAGGAAAACTAAACACGATTTATTTGGATATTATAATATAATATAGAAAAATAACAAAAATGAGTATGTACGTTATATACGCTTCCCAAAAATTGAAAAGCAAAAACGCACTACTCACACAAACACGATACTAATAATGGCACTATAAACACCTCCCCGGCAGCGGCGCCAAAAATGATAGTAGTAAAAATACGTGTTTAGGAAAACAACGTATAATGGGCAAGTATTAAACTCGACGATTTAGGAAAACCGACAAGTCGAATAAATGCGGGTTCGTTCTCGAAGGAGGTGTATGTGTTATGAGTGCCAATTATATAAAATCAAAGTTTGGGTTAGTGACGTTTTTGGTTTAAGAGAGAAAAAGTAAAGACGAGCTACGACTACGATTTAAACTACGACGATTTGACGTAAAACGCGAACGTAAATACGTAAAACGTGACAAAATTAAAAATTAAACTTAAAAATTAATTAAAAATTAAAACTAAGTCTAAAATAATATAAATAAGAATAAAAATTCAATAAATAAATTTTAAAACCTTTTATTAATTAAATATTCAATTTTAGATGCTAATTAAATCACTAAAATTAAATATAATTAAGAAAAAGCCCAAAATATTATTTTATTGAACTAATAAATCACTTATATTATTTAAATACTAAAAAGTATTTTTCCTAAATTTTAAATACTCTTTTTCTATTTTTAAAGGCTAAAAACAATTTTTAAACTAAAATAATGATTAAAAATATTAAAATAATACTAAAATTAATTTGACTATTTGAAAATTCCTAAATTATCTTACTGAATAGTAGAAAAATTAAAAAGTTTGAAAACAATAAATTTTTACACTAAAAGACAAAACAGATTTGAATTAAAACTAATTAAACTAAAATTAAATCTAAAAATTACTTAAAAAGATGAACAGTAAAACTTTTTTAAACTAAAAATTTAAAATCTTTTTCTAAATCTAAGAAAATTTTTAAAACTAAAAAATATTAAACTTTTGCACTAAAATACAAAAATCATTAATTAAAAACTAATTAAAATTGCATTTAATTCTAAAAACGGAAAATGAACAGTAAAATAAAATTAAACTAAATGGAAAATTCAGAAATAAAATAACAAAAATAATAAAATTGAAATAAACTGAAAACAATAAATTTAGGTCACTAAAGACAAAAATATGTGAAAGCTGATAGTGACTTGTCACTACCTTTTTCCTATAGTGCTAGCAGTGGGAACAAACAACCAAGCGGTGGAAACTTTGTTCCCACTGACAGTGTAAAAAAAGGTCTGTGGATCTATGAGCTTGGAAAGCTTCGTTTGTGAGTTTTTCTTGGAACCAAAGCACCCTCACAACCAGTTGGGTTGTGGGGAGTCACAAAAATGATAAAAAGCACAGAGTTCGATGCAACAAAATCAAACCAAAGAGCAAACACATGTTGCTGATGTACCTATGGGTCTGGTATAGCAATTACTAATATACTTGGCCTCTAAACGAATTTCAAGCTACCAAATCTATCCCAAATACATACCAAATCACAATGTAACTAATAGCAACCCTAAATTACTACTTAAGCTAACAGTTTGCAAGATTACAAAGCTCAAAATCACTAAAACTTCCTGTTTTAAGCCCATTGGTTGTATTGACTGTTTTTACTCAAGCGTTATCATGCAAAGTTTGTTTCAAAATCTACCAAACTAAAAACTAGATATCAAATGACCTAATACTAATAACCAAGATGTGTATGAGCAGTTTTTAATAAATAATATGTCACCTATATTAGTTAAAAACTCATACCCAAACACCCCCTTATCTTTCTGAATTAAAATTTAACAAAGATATCCTTATTAAATCCAACCCAAACTGATTATGAATGACTAAAACATGCATACAAAACCTAATTGAGCACACACAAACAGAAAGAAACAACATAAAAAAACAGGTTCACACCAATTTCACATGATTTCACATAAAACTTCAAGAAAAACTGCTAAATGGGTTTCAAGCCGTTTACCTAAGCTGATGCCTTCCAGTTGGAGTTGTTTAGAGCTTTTGGGAGCTTATGAAAATGGTGCAAGGACCCTGTTGTTAGAATCTTTACAAGACCCAAGGGTGCAAGATATATCTTCACCAAAGAGAATGGAATGAGATGGAAATGGAGTATGCTGCTCTTTGTTCCTGCACAACCACAATAAACCAAGAACAAACTACAAGTAGCTTGCACCAGGTCACAAGCTCTTGTCAGGAGCTTGTGAAAATGGTGTTTGCTATAGTAAGCAGTTAAAAAAGAAAATGATAAAAGATTTTTGGCAAAATCTTTAAAAACTGAAACCAATAAAAACGTGACAAAAGGTCAACATAAAATTGAAATCAAATCCACAATCCACTTTCACTTCATGTGGATTGTGAGATCAAGCTGATGAACAAACTTTTTCCAAAAACTACTTAAAACACGTTTTCTAAAAACCTTTTGTAAACTGAAAATCTTTTGAGAACCTTAAACTAATTTGCATAAAATTAAATTTAAACTAAGAAAACTGATAACAATGGAACTTAATATTTGCAACAAACTTAAATTTTCATTTTCATTAATAATAAAAGATTTTACAAAATATTGGAACAACTTGAATGAAAAACCTAGGCACCCTTATATAGACGGGTATACAAGATTCTAGAAGTAATAACCATGCTAAAACCCTAATGGACGAATTCTCCATTCTGCCCTTCTTGTTTGAATTTCAAAATTGGTCAATGTTTGATCTTGTGAGCTCTGCCATGTACCATGTGAGTGAAAGTTGTGGTAAACATCATCTTAGCCGTTCATAAAGCCTTTGTGTCCAAGGAAGGAAATCAAGTTGTCCATTGTGTCTTTTTTGAGAAGAGTGGGAAAATGACATGAGCAGGGGAGGGGTGGACAGGCCATGTGGGTAGAGTAATGACAAAAGTGATAGTAGGGATAGGTTTATACAGGGATTGATTAGGGATCTGGAAATAACGAACAAAAACCCCTTTAATATTAGATGTTAATCAAGATTAGGGTTTTTGGATGTTTGAAGGATGAACAGTATCAATTTTAATCCTATTTTGGGGGAAATTATGTGTTAACCGCCATAAATTAGTTTATAAAAATAGGTTTAAACCGTTTTAAAAAAACTAGTAGTGGATTGCTGTGTTGGCAGGGGTGATGTGGCGAATTGGGTGAGGTGGAGGGCTAGGAGTGGTGGATAGAGGTTTGTTGTCTGGGCAAAACAAGTCCCTGCATTTCCATATTGTGTTCACTTAACTTTTTTAAACAGCCAAAACATGAATCCCTTATATAATAAACTTTCCTTTTTCTCACTTTGGCCACAAAGGTTTTATCAAAACTATTCCAAGGGCTATTTATGCATATATTGCATTCTTCAAGGACCAATCTTGTACATTCTTGTCATTTTAGGGACCAAATTCTAACTTTGAGATTTACAAGGGTTTAAAATGACAAGTCTTCAAAAGTAGAAGGACCAATCTTGTCAAATCTTCAAACTTCAAGGACTTCAAAGGAAATTCATGATTCAGGTCCGGTTCTTTGTGCGGCTTCATTTCACGTGTTCGTTTTTGCTTGATTCTTGTAATCTTTTGGTGAATTCACGATATCCGTACCTAAAATACACAATGAACAAACACGAGCATATATTTGGGTATTTTGATGATATTTTAAGCGTTTTAAGCCCGATTTGAACGATGAGACTATGTATAATTGCAGTCTCATCATGCGGCAATAGCAAGAATCATTCTAATAAAAGTTATTCGCGTAATAGGCAAATAAGGATCAAAGTAATCTAGACCTTCGCGTTGCCTAAATCCTTTGATGACCAATCTTGCTTTGTACTTGTCAATGGTGCCAGCAGCTTTCATCTTCTTCTTGAAGATCCATTTATAGGCTAGTGGTTTACAACCAGGAGGTAAATCCACGAGCTCTCAAGTATGATTTTGTAAAATAGAATCTATTTCACTTTTAATCGCTTCTTTCCATCGAGGCCCTTCCGAAAAATTTACCGCTTCTTGATAAGAAGTGGGTTCATTTTCTACCATAAAAGAGACAAAATCGGGTCCAAATGATTTCTCAGTTCTCGCCCGTTTGCTTCTTCTAGGTTCAACCTCTTCTTCATCGGGTTGATCTTGTCTCTCATCTTGGAGATCATTATCATCTCGTTGTCTCTTAACTTGGACAACTTCATCATCTATTCTAGATGTGCTTCCAGATTCCTTCTTTAAACAAGGAAATATGTTTTCAAAGAAGGAAGCATTCCTTGATTCCATTACTGTGTTCTTGTGTATATCTGGATTTTTCGAATCATGTACAATGAACCGATAAGCACTACTATACTTAGCGTATCCAATAAATATACAATCCACAGATTTAGGTCCAATCGTTTGGGCCTTAGGTGTCGGTACAGCTACCTTGGCTAGACACCCCCACACTCGTAAGTATTGGTATGATGGTTTTCTTCCCATCCATATTTCATATGGGGTTTCCTCTTTATCCTTACGAGGTATCTTGTTTAAAAGATAAGTAGCCTTTAGAATGGCTTCCCCCCACATGTCCCGGCTCAAGCCAGAACTTAACAACATGTTATTAACCATTTCTTTCAAGGTATGGTTCTTCCTTTCGGTAATACCGTTCTGTTGAGGTGAATAAGGAGCAGTGAACTCATGTCTGATCCCATGTTTCGCACATAGATCAGAAAAAGGAGACACATATTCACCTCCTTTATCACTTCGTACAACCTTGATATTCCTCCCAAGTTGATTTTCAACTTCGGTTTTGTATAGAATAAACTTGTCTATAGCTTCATCTTTACTTTTCAACAAGTAAACGTAGCAGTAATTTGTGCAATCATCAATAAACGTGATGAAGTACTTATTGCCACCTTTTGTGGGTAGAGATTTCAAATCACATATGTCTGTGTGTATCATATCAAGTGGTTCGGTTTTTCGTTCAACCGATTTGAAAGATGATCTTGTAAGTTTGGCTTCGACACAAGTTTCACACTTATAATTTGAATCAATATGATTATTTGGGATGCTGATATGAGCAAAAACTCATATCAATTAATCAACAAAACACCCTAAAACACATAGCAAATACCTAACTTTTGTGCTATCAAAGCAGTATTATGTGGTATGTTCTTTGTGTGTGATCAAATAGGTAAGAAGGATACAATTTCAAGCAAACAAGAGGAAATCAAGCTTAATTGGATGAAAAAGACAAAGAAGGATCAAAAGTGACAAGACTTTGAAGTGCAAGGACCTATCTTGACAACTTTACAAAGTTGAGGGGCTAAAGTGCAAAATTGTCAAAGTCAAGATTAAAGTCAAATAAGGTCAACCTTCAAGTCAACTCAGTCAAAGGAGCTATTTGATCAAGTTTGCAAGTGGAAGGACTGAAATTGCCAAAGGAATGAAGACTAGAGCTCATTTTATAAAGCTGTCAACTTGAAGGACCTTTTCTACCATTTTTGAAAGATAAAACTAGTTCAATCCATGTTAAATGAAATGGGCCAATCAGAATGCAAGAAATGAGAGATTTGGATTGCCACTTCAGCTTTGGGAAATAATAAACAAAACAAGTCAGCATTCCACTCACTCTTCACAACCAATAATAATCTTCCATTACCCTTCACACGGATCACACTGTTCTTTTGGATAGTGATCCGTGTGACAAATATTGAGCCAACCACAAGATGACACCTGTCACCTTCTTCAACAAACAAAACCCAGATACGAATTTGATCTCTACTGCATATCAGAAAAAGTGTTCTACATGAAACTTATTCATTTTCAAGTCCTAAATCCATCCCAACCATCCAATCAAGCTCAAATCAACTCACCAAGAAATGCCCAAATTCAAACTTGTAACGGCTAAATCCAATTGAGAAGATGAGGACACGTGGAAGCAATTAATTGGCTCAGACACGTCACTTACCCCTACTTCAACACATTTCCATTCTATAAATAGGGCATGTACTTCTCATTTGTAGATACGTAGCTAGTGTGAAAACACACACACTAGATTTTAGTTCTCTCTCTTAATTCTGTTAGTAGTTGTAGTTAACAACTCTCAAAAGCTTGACAACCTTTTGAGAGTCTGTTAGGTAGTTATAACAAACCTTGTAACCACTTTTCATTCATAATCAATAAATTTCAAATTTCCCTCCAAATCCTTCACTGCTTATCTATTGTTCATTCTGCATTGTTATTGCTTTGTTTCTAATGATCATGAGTGATCATTAGAAGCTTGTTGAAGATTGTTGCTGATTGAGTTCATCCTGTAGCTGAGTTCTAGTTCTGATCATCCATTTTCAAGCATTGAAGGTTTTTTGATCATCAATGGCGTTTAAGGATTGATTAGCTGTTGATTGATAGATGATTAGTATTTACTAGTGCTAAGGTGGTGGTTTAGCACTAGTTAGATAGCTCAGCGCTACTCTACTCCCCAAAGGAGGCCTTAGCTAAAAGGTTTTTGGTTTCTGCATTTTAATTCCACTCAATTGTTGCAGGCATGCTTAATTCTTAGTGTAACCTTGTTTGATATATGATCAAGTGTGTTACTGAGTAGAAGTTGTAGTTTGAGTAGCTTATTTGCAGACTTGTACTTGTTCATTAGCTTAATTTTCATTCTTGACTGCATATAATCAGTAATATTAGCTCATAAGTACATTTGGAGTATTAAACTGCTTCATAGTTTTAATTTGGTCCTTAAGCATTACATTTCATTCATTACACTTAGCTTGATATCTCTCTTTGATAATTGTAGCTTTTAACTCAAAATTCCTTTACAAAAAGTTTTAAAAGTTCAGTAAACTTGTGTTTGGGATTAAGATTTCAATTGTGTTCAAGTCTTGTTAGTTGGTTAATCCTAGCTTTCATTCAGTTATTAAGTCATAACAAATTAGTTTGCAAAGTTTTCAAGTCAAGATTTTAGTCAAAAAGGCAAATGGCATGAGAAAAAGTTTGAGTCAGCTTTGATTATCTAGATTTCAGAAAAGTATCCATTTTCAAATCATTGCCAAAGTTTTGTTTCTTGATGAAAATCCTTGAAACCAGTTTCTAGTTATCACTTAACATCTGTAGCTTAAGCCTTTAATAGGAAATTATACAGTATTCAGAAATAAGCTAGATATAAGCCTTTGTTTAAGCACTTGAGCATTTTCAATTCCCTGTGATAAATAGGTTTACTGTTTTCTCATATTGGCTTATCCACTTCAGAAACTTGCTAATTTTCTTTCACAAATCACTTCAAAAAGTGTTCCTGGATAAGTTTTGAGATTTTCAGATTTTTGGATTTTTGGTCAACAAAAGTCAACATAAGCTCATTTTAGCTTATTTTCAGTTTTAAAGCTTATTAATGGATCATTTTATTTGAAACTAGATTTCCTATTCTTCTTGTGAGCTGTTTAACAAGTTTCTTCAATAAAATCAAGTTTTGCACGTGTAGCTTATTAGATAGCTTATTTTGAGCTTATTTGAAATTGCTTATTAGAGTTCTAGCTAGTTTCAGCTTATTTCCTTTCACAAGTCTAGCTTAATTTCAACTTTAAGACTTATGAAATTGGTTTGAGCTTATTTGGTCAAGAAACGAGCTCAAACGAGCTTATTTTAGTCCTTGTGCCCGTTTTTGGTTTAAAACTTTTGAAAATTGCATCTTAGTCCTTTGTTTGTTAAGCAGTTTCTATTTCAGGCTAAAATTCCACTTAATTAGGTTTTGCAAAAGTTAGGTCCTTTAATTTTCAAGTTTGTTAAAAAGTGGTTAGTTAGTTTTCAAAATAGTTAAAAGTTAGTTACTTTGTTAGACAAATTTTCACATCTAGTCCATTTGGTTAACTGTTTTTGCATATATAGTCCCTAGACTTTTTGACTTTGTATTTTTGGCATTTATTTTTCATTGAATTTACATTTTCAGTCCTTATATTTTGTAGAATTTACATTTGAGCATTTTAATTGAATAAATACTTGGTTTGTGCACTTTGTTTTACGTATAAGTAGACTTTATTTTTCATTTTAGCAAGGATTTGTTTGAATTAGATATAGAATATCTAAATACCTTACCAACCAAAAACAATTAAAAACTCGATCTTGTTAGGACTTTCAATTTGTTAAGAACTGAGAAGACGAACTTCAACTATACACA
Source organism: Glebionis coronaria (assembly GCA_025667525.1). NCBI lineage: Eukaryota > Viridiplantae > Streptophyta > Magnoliopsida > Asterales > Asteraceae > Glebionis > Glebionis coronaria. The sequence goes on from JANFOE010001020.1 coordinate 102,502, forward strand.
TTTCAGATGCTATTAAATTTAATCAAACGACGTATTGAAATAAAATTAACATGTCCAAGACGACCATGCCACCCATTAGACCATTAGAAGACTCAATCAAGTAAGCAGAGGAATTCGTTTTATTGATATCATTCTTAACAACTATTACATTGAGCTTAAACATACCATTCATGACATACCCCTTACCAACATACATTTGATTCTTAGAAAGAACAACTTTATCAGACTCAAAAACAAGACGAAAACCAAACTTATTCAAAAGCCACCGGACACAAGATTCTTGCGAATCTCTGGAACATACAAGACATTAGTCAACTTGAGCTCTTTCTCGGATTTCATCTTCAAAATAGCATCTCCTTCGCCCTTGATATCAGCAGTTGTAGAGTTTCCCATGTACAACTTCTCTCCATTGTCAACTACTCTAAAAGAGTGAAACATACTCTTGTCAGCACACACATGACGGGTTTCCCCAGTATCAACCCACCAATCATTGTTATTAGAACCTACCAGGTTAACCTCAGAGATCATGGAAATGACATCAGACACCATGGCAATCATGTCCACATTATCATTCACCATATTAGCCTCACGTGGAGTCACCCGCTTCGGCGCTTTACAATTAGCAGAACGATGACCTGGCTTGTCACAGTTGAAGCAATTTCCTTGGAACTTCTGCTTCGCAATTCCAGCTTTAGGAGCAAGGTACTCAGACTTCCCTTTGCTCTTCTTGTCATTCTTCCCTTTGCCAAAGCTCTTGCCTTTAGACTTTAAAGAAGACGAACCATGCTCAACCATATTTGCCTTGGAAGAATCAGGTGTGTAAGTGTTTTTCTGAGCCAGCTTGTTGTCCTCTTCAATACGAAGACGAACAACCAAGTCTTCTACAGTCATCTCCTTTCGCTTATGCTTGAAGTAGTTTTTAAATTCTACCCAGCTTGGAGGTAACTTTTCAATGATAGCAGCTACTTGAAAAGTTTCACTCAAAGTCATACCCTTAGCATGAATGTCGTGTAGCAAAACCTGCAGATCTTGAACCTGAGTTATCACACTCTTTGAATCAACCATCTTGTAATCTAAAAAACGAGCTACCACGAACTTCTTTATATCAGCATCCTCAGTTTTGTACTTGCGTTCCAACGACTCCCATAATTCTTTGGCAGTCGTAGTCTTGCAGTACACATTGTACAAAGAGTCCACTAAACCATTCCGAATATAGTTGTGACACAAGAATTCTGAATGTTTCCATGATTCAACAGCTTGCACGGCTTGTTGATTAGCGGGTACACCTTCTTTAGGAGGTTCCACCTGAGGTACAGTCTCCTTTAAGAACTTCGCAAGGTTCAAAGTAGTGAGATAGAAGAACATCTTCTGCTGCCACCTCTTAAAATTCTGCCCATTGAATTTTTCTGGTTTTCAGCATGATTAGCAACTGTGTGGGTAACTGGCGCACCAGTTACATTCCCAGCATTAGTCACAGGGGTTACAGGAGTTTCAGTAGTCATCCTGAAAGATCAAACAAGATCAAAAACACAAACAGTTAGACAACTCTTATAAATCTGTATATTAGAAATTCAATCGTGATCTCTATATACTTGTGTCAAATCTGCTTCAAAGAAACTCAATCTTGGTTTCAATTAATCAGATATAACAATCAATCAGTTTAATAAAAACTCAATCTTGTTTTCTATATAAACCGATTAGAACAACTAAAAATCATAAACTGTTAATAAAAATCTGTAAATTTAAATCTGATTTCTAATGAAACTCAATCTTGGTTTCGACAGAAAACAGTTCTATAAAATCTGTTAATGATATTAATCTAATTTAATAAAAGGTTTTAATTTCTGTTACACATAATCTGTTTTAAGATTGTAAGGAAAACTGTATACTTTTATTAATCTAAAATCAGATTACAATTTAATAAAACTAACATAATATAAAGACAGGAAAAATAAATAACAGTAATGAAGAAAGAAGTAAAACTGAGACGAGGCACGTGTTTAACACGGTTCCCTTAAAACAGATTCATCGTCTGTTTCCCAGGGTACAACGTCCAAAGCTGTTGTACAGCCGGACTAGACACACTTACCTGAAAGATCACGAAAAGTAGTGTTATTCTGATCGATAAGACCGCCGGAAATATAACAATCAAACACGTAGCTTTTGTGTGTGTATTTTTTGGTGTCTTTCAAATGGTGAAAAGGACCAACTATTTATATGCATAGAATGCATTGCAATCTTGAAATGATAAGAACTACACGTTAAGACAAATCATATCATTTGTCAATCAATGTAATCAAATTGATAGCAAGCACATTACTGTGATATATCTACAGGTCAATATGAGTCTTATCAATATGTACATTTATGGCAACTAGAACCAATGACTTATCATGCAAATCATGACATTCCATATCTTGGTTACTATCTTGTTTGATTGACTAGATAATTTGTAAGTGATAACAATCACTCATAAATTCAACAAAATCAATATCCTGGCAAGTGACTCATTGATTTTCAAATGATAACACCATTTGATATTATTCAATATTTACTAGTTGCAATTCATGATAAAACTAATTTCCTTCATTTCAATTACCCATAGAGACTCGATATCTCTTTCATACTAACTTCGTTTTGAACATATAATGGCTCGACTTGGCCTTAAATTAATAATTATATTCACCAATAATTATTTATGTCCAAAGTTAGTAAACACACATTTTCCATTATATTTTTCCAACAATTGTTTCATGGATATTCTATTTTATTTGATCATCGCTATGTACCATTGACAAGGAGACGAATTCATGTAATACTTTCAAGAACAATTTACACTAAATTCAATACGCTCTAAAGCAAGTTAGCTTCCTGTGATGCAAGTGATTCAGAGCCCATTTGATAAAGTATCTCGTGCTCGTTTCTTTATCATCGCATATGTACCATTCACAAGGAAACGGACGCATCAAGTTCAGATCATCTACAATGCCACTGATTACTTTCCCCTCTTTATCTGTGTTGTTGTTGGGATGAATCAGACCCCTGCTAAAACATGTGCTTGACTCTTGGGTATAGCATAAGAAAGCGCCTTTATCTCCTCTAATTTTGATCTCTTCAGTCGTGTTCCCTTTCGATTAGGGGTGTCATCTTGGTGCTTCAAGCGGAGCCATTTCAACGGTCGTTCTTGTTCTTATAGAATTTGTGTTTTTTCTTATAAAGCTTTCATTTGTTGGTGAAATAAAGGGAGTTAAAATATTAGAAACAAATAAAACGTCATCTTAGAAGACAATCATCCTTAACAATATAGTAACGAATAACAGAAGTTACATACCTCATCTTGCTCGAGTTTCTTTCTCAACTCTGCCTGAAAGATAACACCAATAAAAAATAAAGGACTTCATGCTTCTGATAGCAATCCAACAGCATGCCGAGTTCTTGAAATAAAAAATGCTATCATTATCTTAAATCAAATCGAATTTCTAATCAGATGTATGCCCGTTATACAACCCAAATAGACCCTTATGTGAGTCGAAGTTGCCACCTCCATTATACAACATAACAGGAACTAAACACCATCTGATCTTACATCTTTGTATGTGTGGCATCTTAAACATAATCAAAAAAAATCAGTTATCGTGAAACAGAATCATAATTTAACAATTCAACCACTTTGCTAGACGTTCCAAGTAGTCAACTTGATGCAGTTTCTAAGTGTTCGAACTTCACATTGATTCCCTACATCACATAAATGGCTTAATGTGTGCACAGAAAAGGTAATCCAACCAGCTCAATAGTTCATATGTGGTCAAAATTTAGAACTTGTAATCCAAGTTCCTGGCAGGCCTCTACATACTTAGCAACTGAAAGAGCAACATTTCTTTTGATATTAGCTTCCTTTCTTTCTAGCCACGAAGTTGTTGTTGGTTCTTTGGACGAGGTTTTTCTGATATGGGCTTTAAACAAAAAAATAAAAATCAATCAGAAATAACAACACTTATTATTACTCATAGTGAAATGCTTATATGGAAATAGACATACATTTAATAATTAACATTTTGGACCATAATCTGAGCAGCCTCTTCAAGGTAAAATATGGTCCTTCTCAAAAGCACAGTAGAATTTCCTACCAAACACCTTGTATAATGACAGAAGTGGATACAATATAATACACATTCTAAACACTTTGGTTGAGAAAAATAAGTGAGTATATTTTGTTGACCCTTATAGCAGCACCTGAAAGCCCCGAAAAAATATAATAGGTTTAAAAGATAGTATGAAACCAATGAGGCTCGGTTTTTGTGACCTAAATATATGGCTGACAATCCCAAATTTTCAAGAAATATTTTGTAGAAAGCACCAATAGCACCACAATAGTGACATTAAGAACCATATAAACAGGTAATTATACCAACAATAGGACATTCAAATGAAAACCATAAATAAGTTGTGCAATATGCATGTCATTACTTTTCCAATTTGTAATATATATAAACTCTTAACAACTGCGGTGCGCCATGACTTTAAGTGGAGCAGGTAAACATGATATTCAACAATCTCAATGGTGGGCTTAGTATTTGTGATAGGGGTATGGGACAACCTTATATTGAATGGAAAAGACTTGATATGACTTGTATCCCACTTTCTTGCTCGATGAAACCAAGATGTTGCAACTTATAGATATCCCAAGACTATCAGTATCTTCATCTTATGCACCAAATTCTGAAAGTAATGAGAAATTGTGGAGTTCATGTTAAGGGCATTAACAAACGTTCTACTACTAAATAAGATTGATGGCAAGTTTTCAATAAGATTTTGATACTCTTGGCTAGAGGAAAATGTTCTAATTGTTGTAAATTGTTTGGTCTAGCATTGAAAAAAACTTTTTCAGGTCAACCCATGAGATCCGTACAAAACATTAGCCGATTAAACTGAACCCATTTTGTCACCTCGGTTATATTGTGTGGAACAGATGTAGACATGCAGATGTGACATGTAAGGTTATGCATAACAATCATTTGCCGACCATACGCAGAGAAGCCAATCAAGTTTTATGATTTACCTTACACTGGTTATTATTGCTTCCGTAGTATCTTAGATAGTTCGCTTCTTTAGCAAAGCACACGCTGTTTACATCTACATCAAGCAATAAAATACTACAGTAAGCCAAACAATCTATGACAATACTCGAAACAAATGTTAGTCGCAGTCGAAAAATAATGTACAATACCTAAAAGTCACTGATGTATCGTTGCCATTTGAGTAACATCAATTAAAGGCCTTTGAAGTTTTTTAATCCAGTAACTGAACTTGTATAAGCCAAGCAACTGAAGCAAAACGAACCTGATAAAAGAACCGTATGCATGGAGAACACGCCCTTCCACACCTTAATATCTTCTGCACTACCAATTCACTATATGAATTTAATCTGCCCATTAGGCTAACTTAGTATCCTGTTAAAGATGAAAACAGGAAACACGAGGCGCGAGATTAAAAATGAATTCAAAATGCTTAAAAAGATGATAGAGAAGTGATTCAAATAATGCACCTATTAATACCATCTGCTTTAGTTCTTTCGACCTCAAACACGAAACTCAAAACTCAAGATCACTTCACATCATATGCGAAATTCTGGTCTGCATCTAATTATTACCTTCACAAAACACATATCATAAACCAATTGAAAAAATAGATTATCTGAAATGTAGTTAAAACTGTCAAAATTTATTTTTTATTTATATGTGTTTTTGCACACTATGATTTGGAGAAAAACTTTGGTTCATGTCAAAGAAAAAGCAGTTAATCTATAACACTTTACGAAGCGAGGTACCATTTCTCACTTATTTACTCATGTCTATTGTTATCCAACCCCATAGTATCTTACATCTTACCGTGTACTCGCGGCGTACCACAAAATCTTTTTTGGTAAAGGGGTAACAATGACCCCGGTAAATAGAACCAAAAAAAGCGTTGAAGTACAAGGAATGTGGCTGAAATACCACATTAACCGCAAGCTACAGGCAGCTTGTTAAACAAAATATATATGACAGGCCATAAACATTAACTAGTCTAGAATACTGGAAATATATAAACTAGACAAAAACCAAGACGATAACATAAAGTTACGAGGAAAATAATAAAATATCAACATGGGATCAGCCAGTTGGAGTGCTTGCCCCAATATTAGTGTTGAGAAGATTCACCGATTCATCAAAGACGACCTCGACTCCCTCCTCCTCCTCATTAACTTCCTCGCTTCCTTGAACCCCTTCGTCAATACCAGGCATGGACAAAGATGAATTTACTAGATGTAGAAACACTGCTCATTTGAGCTTTACCCTTGTTTGGACCATTAGGATTGCTAGACTGCTGTGACTGACCAGATTTAGTATTCAACTTTCTACTATTATCACCACTCGTACTTGTAGTATCCAAGCGAGTTTTTGGACGAAAATCAACCGTCTTTCCTGTTTGGGAACCCTTACTCAATGGAACACCTCTCGGATGTGCAAGGTGATATGTAAAAGAACATGTTTTCATTTGTTGCGCCGAAATAATCAATGTTAAAACTTAGTGATGAGACTACTTTTATACATAGTCTCATCGTCCAAAAAGGGCTTTAAATGCATAAAATATCATGAAATTGGTCAAATATATGCTTGTGTTTGTTGGTTGTGTATTTTAGGTACGGATATTGAGAAAATGACAAAAGATCACAAGAATCATACAAAAACGAACACGGGAAATGAAGCCGGACAATGAACCAAGCCCTAATGAAGAATTTTCCAAGACAAGCCCTTGAAGATTTGAAGATTATGCAAGAAGGGTCCTCCAATATTGAAGAACTGACACTTTATACCCTTGTATCCTCATAATTACAAGATTGCTCCCTAAAGTTTGTCAATATTGCAAAAAGGGCCCTCCACTTTGAAGAATTGGCAAGTTTAGTCCCTCAACAAAACTAAATTGTCAATATTAGTCCTCCTCAAAGTCAAACATACCATGAAGGACTTCAAGTTACAAGAAATTACAAGTTTGGTTCTTTAAAAATGTCAAAATTACCAAAAGGACCCTTGACTTTAAAGAAATGGCAAAAATGGTCCCTCATTAATCATGACTTGGCAAATTCAGTCCTCCAAGAAGTCAAACAAACAAGTCAAGGCCATTATCAATCAAGAAAATGCCAAAACAATCCTTCAAGAATCATGAAATGGCAAGAAATACCCCTGAAAATACTTTGGAAAAGTATTTGGGGCAAAAGTGTGAAAAAGAAAACTTGAATTACAAAGGGAATCCGGATTTGGTTTATTTAGTTGCAAGTGAAAAGAGTTACAAAGATGAGGGTAAATCTGGGCAGACATCACAACTTACCTAGACCACTTGGGGCTTGACACGTGCCCCATTAACTCCACTCCACCAATCAACTCCCACCATTCCTCCACATCACCTTTCCACCCACAACTTATTTAACTAATCTCTAATTAGTTAAATTTTGGCGCCTAACAACTTGTTTAAACATAAATCCGGATCAAACACACAACTATTCACCTCAAGAACAATTTTGGGTTTTCTTAATCCTGTTGTAATTAGGCCCTAATATTGTGCAGATTTATTATTAAGGGAATTATAAACATAACCCAACCTTTAAACTGGCCACCTCATCACTCAATAGTCCCACACAAGATTCCCCTGCTACAAAAAAGAAGAAGCTGCCAAAACTACATCAGTCATCCAACGTGCATGATTCTTGCTTACTTTCTAAGCTCATTGTGAGCCCTTGGATACGTTTTTACCTTTGACAACTCACACAACCAGTCAAGAAATGTCACATGATCTTCCAAGTATTCAAACCCTCAAGGGCATTTTTGGGACTTCACCTGCATTAGGGTTCACGTTTTTAGCTTTCTTAGACAACATTGTAAGCCTATAAAAGGCATAGGACTCAGTCCATTAGTTTTTGCTCTTAAATTTTCCTTTGTTCAAAGTTCTGTAAATCCATATTCAGTTTAATGAAATGTGTTTGAATCTTTAAAGAAAACTCAAGTGCCATTGTTATTTCCTGCTTATTATTGTTACATGTTTACTAATCTTCAATCTTAAAACCTGTTTTCAAAGGAGTGTGCAAAAGTTTGCACATTTTCCTATAGTTTGATATTTTGCTAAGTTTCTTGGTACACCTTGGCAGGCTTATAACTTGGGGATAATCAAGTGTGGGGTACAAGAGTTGGATTAATCAAGGCTTTTTCACCTTTCTGTTTTTGATATTGTGCTTCTAACTTTGTTCCATCTTAGCAGGCTTTATTGTGGAAGCTTGTGCTTGTGCTTGTTCTTGCTAGCACATAAGCTCAAAATTCGTGGGTGTGGATGTACATCCATGAGGTTTGCACCCTTAATCTCAAAATCTGATAAAAAGTTAGATATTTGTGATATTTGTATGTTGCTTGTGTTCTTGTGAAACTTGTGGCTTAATCTTGCTAAAATCTGCATATTACATATGTTATTGTGTTGATTTGGGCTTGGGTAACCTTGGAATACACTTTTGATTTGAAAATTTTGATTTGAAAATTTAAAGGGGTGTTTGGGTTAACCTGTTGTGAATCATAGTGTGTTATTGTGTTGTTGAAAAGTGTTGTTTGTGCTTTGTATCTGTTATCTACTTGGTTGAGTGTTATTTGCTTCAAGTTATTGGGCTTAAACCATTGAATCAAACATTGTGCTATATCTAATTGGATTTGACTGATTTTGACCTAAGATTTTGGTAATACTTAGAGTATATGCATGCTTAGGGATAAAAGTTGTTAAATCATTGTTAATATAACCTGGTTTGAAGATTTGAGTGTTTGAATTTGGCTTGTTGGTCAAGTACATCAGCAAAGTACAAATCTGCTTGTGTTAGTGTTCATCAGTAACCTTATTGTGCTTGAATCTTGACTTAGACTTTGAATCATTGCATGAAACCTATTTAAACTTGTTCATTTAAGTCTATTATAGCTTGTGTATGCATTTGGTGAAGTTTGGCTGGCTGAATTGTGCTATAAGTGCTTATTGAACCATAACTGCTTATTTGTTCATGTCTAGGCTATATCTGGTGCTTAATTGAATTAACTGTACAAATTGGTTGATTGTGATTGTGATTTCTTTGTTGTTATTGACTCCTTATGATCCACTGATCATTTGAGTGCCTTTGTGTAACTTAAATCCACAAAAAAGTCATATAAGACAAAAAAAATCAATTAAATCAAGCAGTGAAAAAAGTTTCCACTGCTCAGACACCAAAACTAGCCCCTGCTAGTGTAATTTTGCATTCAGCTTATTAATAAGCCATACTTTTAAGATTTGTAAAAACAATTGTCTACATACACCAGAAAGGATGCAAGTCAAACGGTCAACTTAAAGAGGAAACAACTGCCAAATTGCTGGATGATATAGGTTTAGATTTAGATTTCCAGAAAAAAGTTATTATCTTGAAAGTCAAGAATATACATATATATAAGTTGTAGTTGCTTTTAAACATGTATAAAAAGACTGATCATTAACACATGTATAAGGATAAGAGTTACATATATAAATGCATCGTAGTTAGCCACTTACACCCACGTGTAACAAATTTGACATCAAAGTATGAAACTCGATCGCTAATAAAATAGGCCACCATTAGAGGGATACAAAAACACTCGTCTAAAACATTCTTGGAAGCAAGATCAACATGGCCATCACTCGTTCTAGCCAACTCCATTAAATTCACCAAAGCTACATCTAAAGTTTTGGAATTTGATATAGCTAAGAAAGGCTGAAGAATGTTTTCTGGTATAGATGGCATTACAGCTGACATTTCAGCAACCAATAACTCACTCTAGCCTACAAAAGTGAATACAACATAGCTTTTTAATGCAAATAAAGAGACTAAAGTAATCACTGAGTTTAGTAATTTAGAAAGACACGGAACAATTGTTTAAAACCTGATAATTAGTTGTTGGACTTCTTACATATGACATTTGTATAGTAGTTAATGAGTAATGACATTTATTTTTATAACTTACGGTGGTTGTCTCGGAGCTCACTTCTTCCATCATTGATCCTTGTTTGACAGAAGAAGATTCTGAGTTGGAACTATCATCTCTAAAGCTTGATGGATGCTAGAGAAGTTGTCTTACATCTGCATCATTAGTAAGTGACATTAAGAGGAAATTAAAATAAAATGCCATTTGGTGCCTGCTAAATTCACCCATTTTTACACTCTAAAACTAAAAATATCTGATAAAACTGACCTGGACCAACCAAAACTGAACTGAAAACCTGTCTTTGGGTTATAATCATATTTCGAATTAAGTGTGCATCCTCAAGCGAGGACGTATTGTTTAACTTGAAATCTTATTCGAAGCCTTAAGTTTTAAACATTTACCCAATAAAACTGGACCGAAAAATGATTTTGTACAAAACGTGAACCGCGAACCGAACCAAAAACAGACTTTTTGTTAAGGTTTAGATGTGTTATGCTTGATTTTTGGCCCAAACTGCTACTGGAAACTTGAGTAATGATCGTGGTGAGGGAGTCCCAGAAGTGCTAAATCAGAAAATAATAAATCTATAAGTCACGTATGCGGAAGTATAATAAAGTATGTGATACCTACTGATTTCTTCGCTTTTGATTCAACAGTTCCTTTCGGAAATGTCCTACCAATTGCCTCTCAGAAACAGCAAGCACAAAGTATTGACGGTGAGGGAGTCTCGGATGAAGCTAGGAACCGGGTTGCGCACAGTGGATTGTTACCTCGGGCTATTGTATCACATCAGCAAAACTATATTCAGCCGTCAGGAACTTCAGCTGGTCAGGATAGCAATCATAGAATCCTACCCCGTTCAAATACCTATGAGTAGCCAGATATTCAGTTGTGTTCAAGGAAGGATATTGCATGTACCAAAGACGATGAGAATACAGCTCCAAGCCGCGTGACTTGCTGCCAATGGCTTAGCCCTGCTAATTAAATTGCAGTTCAAAAGGACATCCAACCTGATCTTCATGCCACCTCTAAATTCCAAAATTAAAAAACAGAGATTTAGTGATCACAATAAGCTTACGATCATTACCAGACTTAAGGTAAAGCACAATAAAAGACGAAGGTTTTAGCTGATAGAGGAAATTATAACTTACCTAATAAGCTCTCTACAGGAATTCCAAACTGAGTTTTGTTTGCAAGTCTGCACATGTACTTAATAGCATACATAATTTTGAATAATTTAAACAACTTACAGAAAATCAAGAAAGTGATATTTAGTCAAGAAGTTCAGGTAGAAACAAAAAATAAGCGAAACAAACTATAGTGTTACATAATTCCACCCAACTTTTGATCCTCCCAAAACCGTAAGAAGAAGACTGCCCTGTAAAAAATACAAATACTTTCTGCAATTTTGTTATAATAATGCTCAAATGTATAAATAAACTAAAAGGATAATTCTCGCTCACATGTATGTTTGGATTACTGGATTGGTAAATAACAGATCCAGAATTGAAACGATTGTATTGGCAAACAAATATAAACGTCTATGGTAGAACTCTGATTGAATAAGAGGTCCTTCGGTATTTTTTTTGTCAAGATCTATGGTTGTTAGCTGACTAAATCGAAGCTCGCTTATCAAACCCAGCACCAATGTTTTAAAAATCGGGTTGACCCGGCCAGTTGAACCGTGAACCGTGAACCGTCTCGGAGACCGGGCCGGATGTGACCGGGATTTTGTTTGTTTGAGAACCGGATTGAACCGCCGGTTTTTGGTTGACCCGATTTGATTAACCCGGCCGGGTCATCATTTTTTATAAAAAAAATATTTCAAAAACTTTTTTCTATATATATTTTAAATTTTAAAGATATATATTGAAGTGATAATTACTAGTGTTAGTTAAAATAAAGTCAAACTAACTTAAAACGTTCACTAATATTGTTTTAATATAATTTATTACAAATTATAAGCATAAATTAATTATTTTTGTACATTTTTACAATAATGTTATAAATATAAAACTTAAAACTAAGGCTAGTGAGTAAAAAATAAATAATACACATTAAAAATATGAATATATATATATATATATATATATATATATATATATATATATATATATATATAAAGAACCGGGTTAACCCGACGGTTCAACCGGTTGAACCGGTTGACCCGTGAACCGGTCACTAGACCGAGTCAACTAAAAAACCGGGTTTTAAAACATTGCCTAGCACAACTACGCATAGTTCCCTAACTAAATTATTGCACCAAGTTTGACTTCGTTTCCACAAAAGGTGCATCCCTCCCCATGAGAAACTTGCCACAGTAGATCCTGTGTCGTTCAAGTTTGTGGCAAAGATAAAAAACGAAAAGCATCGGCATGTTCATCGTTATGGTTTCACAAGAAAAAGAAGGCGTACGTACATGTATAGTTTTGTTACGTATGTGTTAATATGTGAACTTATTATATTTATGGAATAGATTTTTATAATATATCGGCAAGAAAATACATGATTGGATATATTCGTTTGTCAAGATTAGGGTGGATTTTTGGGTAAAAAACATAATAATGGATTCGGATTTTTGGTAGTAAATTGCATTCGGATTCTTGGAAAATATTTTATTCGGATATTTGGAAGAAAATAGAAAAATAATTCCAATTTTGTTACCGAATTTATTGAGGATCCAAATTTTGTTTCCAAATTTATCGTTAAACATGTAGCCAATGAGATAATGCCACATAGGATATGAGGTGGCGCTATCTTATTATCTTATGTCAAACTTAGCCCCATATATATTATAGATATATTCATATGTATCAATAACCAGTTTGGAGTTATGTTTAGGGTTAAGTCCATATATTGGTAATGTACTATCCACCATTTACAAATCTAGATAATGTACTATTTTTATTAACAATATTGCTATCAAAACCGGCTATACTTTTCTATTCTGGGTAATATTACCGGCTCATGTTGCCAACTAGATAATTAATTACCACGTTGGCAAAAAATTTTAATTTTAATTTCCAACTGTGCATATCATATATACCTAAAACCCAACCCGACCCAATCTTATAATTTAAAACCCAACCCGACCCAATCTTATAACCTAAAAACCCAACATACATCCCTAATTCAGATAAATAAAAAATCGCCCCCGTCTCATTCATCTTTTCATCTTGAACAAACAAACCCTAATCCACCATGTCCATTTTCCTTCAAGATCAGCTTTGCAAATGTGATCTCCCACTAAGACTTTTAACATCTTGGACTTCAAATTACCCATGTCGTAGGTTCGTTGTTTGTCCTAATCGATACAATCCTAGTAAAAAATGCGCTGTTTGGGATTGGTACGATCTAGAACTCGAATCCGATTGGTATCGTATGAACTTGTTTGAGATGTACAGTCTATTGAATCCACAACATAGACGTCATATGGCTCAAGAAGGCAATCGTCACAGGAGGATTGAAGAGATTGAAGCTCAATTGGGTGAAAATCACAATGAAATGTCCATTCGTCAAAGGAGGATTGAAGAGCTTGAAGCTAAATTGGTTGAAAAGCCCAATGAAATGGGCATTCATCAATGGAGGATTGAAGATCTTGAAGCTCAATTGGGTGAAAATCATAATGAACTGGTGATAAGCAATGAATCGTTGACTTTTTGGAAGTCAATGTTTTTAGGATTTGCAATTATTATGTGCCTTGTTTTGGCCATGAAATAGATGTTTAGGTTCTATTGTCATTCCATGTCTGTTCTTTTGTACTCCTTTAGGTTGTATGGGAAGTTTGTAAGGTTTTAAGTAATGAAATGACATGGTCACTCTTTTCACATGCCAGGATTCATGCTAATCTTTTGCAATATTCAAATACAATGCACATGCCAAGGCTAAAAAATTCACCAAATGTTAAATAAGTTAATCAAAAAAAGCCAAAATTACATAGATAATAAGCTGGTCAAGGGAACAACTTTTCATTAAGTGGGGAACACAACCATTATTTTCCACAAGCATGTCTTAACTTTACAAAAGATAAAGCTTAAAAAGTCATAAAAGATAAGGTTCATTGTCTAGATAAAGCTTAAAAAGTCATGAAAGATTATCTGTTAACAACCCTAAGGACTAACATCAAATGCCTTATCAGGTGTTGAACTAGTACCATATTTATCAAGTTGGTACTCCTTTCCCTTTTGCAGTTTGATCCTCTCTGATCTTTGCCTTAGCTTGACTGGTGCAGGTGGTCTTTTAGCTTTCTTCTTTGTTGCAGGAACACTTGGACCAGCAATGTTTGAAGCAGCATGTGACCTTGATTCATGAGTGTTCATATCTGGGTGTCTGAAATCACATGTAGGATCTAAGTGAGCCTCCCACATTGCATCTCTCATCTCTCTGTCTATTTCCATTCTCTCATACATGTCATCTTCTGCATTTGTTTGTTGGATAGTTTCTTTACCCATCTTATGTTGTTCATCCTTTTGCCTTTGATCTTCTAGCTCATCCAACAAGCCTTCCATATACTCATGTTCTATATTGTTAAGCATCTCATCCTTGCTCTTCCATTAACTGTAAAACACAAAGTTGTTAGGACTTGTTAATCTTGTAACTAAAGAAATTTCACAAAAAAAGCAAGATTTGAAGTTACTTACCATGAATTGGGCTCTGTGTGAAAATCCACCCCTAAACCCTCTACCTTCACCTCTGCCACCACCTCTTCTACCGCTGGTAGCACCCCTAGACACCCACCCAGCACCTCTTCTACCTCTAGCACCACCTCTAATGTAAGGTATGAATGGGTCAGCAATTATCTGTTTGGCAAAATGGAAAGCAATCCATTTGTAAGTCACCAGTGAACCAAGGTTGTAATTTCTACTACATTTTTGGTGTATATGTAGGGAATTTATTTGGAATGACCTTTCACTTTTCATCCATGAAGCCCATAGTCTAAAACCACACACAGGATGAGACTTGCCATACTTGGCATTCCTAACTTTACTTCTAGACCAGTTACCTGATGTGGTATTTGATTTATTTGGTGTAGTTGTTCCCTCACCATCACTAGCTGCTTTTTGTTGTACACTTGTTCCCTCCCCAGCATTGACATTTGTACTAATAGGTTGACTAAATGATACTAATTTTCTTGACTTAACACACCTACTAGACTTGGGATGAGACTTACTACCCTTTCCACCACTCTTATACTTGGTAGACTTACTACCCTTTCCACAACTAGTGCTAGCATCAGTCTTAACAGACTTAGCAGCCCTAGGTGAATCATCATCACCGTCTGGAAACAAATTAGAACTTGGTTTCTTCTTTTTGTTGCTATACTTACCAGCACACCTACCTTCCTCAACACTCCTTCCACAAAAAACTAGCAAACTCTACCATAACTAGTAACCATTTGTTACCCCATAATTGGCTAAAGCTAGCTTAAGCTGTTCAGGGTGTTCATATCTCATTCCTAAAACAGGACACATTTTATTCCAAGGTATTGTTGGGTCATGTTTTGGGTAAACATGACCTCTTTGAACTTGGCAACTAGGGTCAATGGTTTCCTCATCAGGGTCATCTAAAGAGTCACCATCTTGAGGTACTGGACCATCACAAAACCCCCTAAACATCCCACTAGTAGTACACAATTTGTTAAGAAATGGGTCTTGAGTGCTTAACTTCTTAATAACTACAGCCTCTTTTCCTTCATTTTGAAAGTCTACACCTTCAAAATCCTCACATTCATCACTACTGTAGTATTCATCACTACTAGACCCATCAGAATTACATTCAGAAACGTTTGTATTTAATTCTTCATTAACAAAAACTTCAATATTATAACCAAAATGCTCAACATACACATCTATAAACCATTTTTGTTGATAACCAACTCTAACAAAATCCTCAACATCAGAATCTGTCCTAATTGGTTTTAAACCTAAACTCATTTTAGTCTTAAAAGGACAATAGTATAGTAAAAAGACAGGATTATGGACCAACCTACTAATGATTTCTCTGACATGGTTAAAGCTCAAACCTTCGAACTGTATGTCAGTTATTTGTTTAACATCAGCTTCAAGGTACCTTAATGGCTTTTGGACGAACAGACCATCATGGTGTAAATTAACCGTAAACACTTGATCTGCAAAAAAAAAATTAGGGTTATAAAAATTAGGGTTAGCGAATTAAATCAAACTAAAGCAAGATTAGTGTAATTAAACAACTATTATATTGTTACCTTTATTCGTCTTCATCGAATTGCTAAGTTAATTTAACTTGTGAATCTAGGATTTTTTTCATAATTGGGGGAAAATTAGGTGGGAGAGATGAAGTGTTTGTTTATAAATGAAGTGTGTTTACTCGTTTATGTTTATATCCTACTCAGACACGTAATAAAAAAAATTAGGTGACGTAATATCCAATGTGGCATGCCACGTAATAAAAAAATGACGTGTCGGTTTATTTTTGTGTGAAACTGGAAATGAGCCGGTAATATTACCCAGAATAGAAAAGTATAGCCGGTTTTGATAGCAATATTGTTAATAAAAATAGTACATTACCTAGATTTGTAAATGGTGGATAGTACATTACCAATATATGGACTTAACCCTTATGTTTATGTTCGTTGTTATGCGTTTATGGAAAGCGTACAACCGGTGTTGGAAGACATCTTGTTAATTATGATTCCTTAGCCTCTCAACGGACGGTCAAGAGTATCATTGGTAGACTTCTTTTGGCAGCAGTGGCTTATTTTGTTGGAGAGAACGAAATAATTATTGATTCAAAGGAAGTGGGCTTATGCCAGAGGATGTTAGAGATCAAGTTCTTATTACGGCCCGATTGAAGGTATTTACTTTCAGATTTAAGAATCGGGTTGAGGTGAAGAAGGCGCTTGCTATTTGGAATATGCCTGCTAAGAGTTGTACCACGAGGGCTGTTATTGCTAAGTTGGTTTTGGCGGCGTCGACGTACTTTATATTGGCAAGAACGGAATTGGCGGTTATTTAAATCGAGTAAGAGGACATCTCAGCAGGTGATCAATTGCATTTTATCTTCGGTTCGTTTGAAATTGATGACATGCCGTTTTAAGAAGTCCCCCGGGGGTTTGTGTGCTGCTCAACTTTGGAGCTACCTAATTGTGTTTTTTGCATATGATTATGTTTGGTTTTTTAGGTCTTTGTACCATTAGATGGTTCTTTCCCATGGGTACCATTGGATATGTATTTTATTTCTAGTATCATATGACATGTCATATGATTGTAGGTTGTTCAAGCTCTTTGTTTGAGCTTAATGTGTACTCATCTAGTTTTTTTTTTGTGAATATATTCTACCGGGGTGACAGTTCCCTTTACCAAAAAAAAAGTAGATACACGGGTAGCAAACGCAATCCCGAACACCCCTGTGACCTTAATCTTAGGTTGTGTTTGTTTTTAACAAAAAGATCTGAACCACGTCTAAATCTGACCGATCAGACGCGCTTAGACTTTTCTGTTGTTTGTTTTTTCGTTTATAATCAGACGCGGTAAAACGTGTGGAGTCTGACTCGGTGAGACCTGGTGAGCATGTCTGAACACGTCGTAACCTTTCAAAAACTTCACCTTATAAATTAATTATTGATGAAATGTGTGGTGACTGAAGAAAATAATTGAGGTTTTATGAGAGCTTTTGTGAAGAAGATGATGAGATGTATACGAGAGAGAGTTAAATATTGAAGTAAATGAATGGTACACAGCCCAGGTGAAGACTTTGAATAGGTTATACAGTAATACTTGCAAAAATGTGAAACTATGTACTGTCTATTTTGTAGAAAAAATAATGCTTCATCCATTTTATACGAAATAGCACGAACTTTGTTAGTAAAACAAGGGTGCAACTAAAAATATGGTAATTAAAAGATGGGAAACTTAAACAATGATATATTCACCGTATTGTTATAATTTAATATATTATACAAAATAAAAACTATTTAGACAATTATGAAAAAACAAAGAAGTTTTAAGATGTGTAATCAGATTCACAAAACATATTAATGAAACAAACACCACCTTAATTTAACATCTGGAACTTGGCTCTACAAAAACAAAACAGAACAGTTATGTGAACTAGTGAACTACACTTTTCCTGGATAATTTTTTTCACCCACAAACAAAACACTATCCGCTCATGAAATTCCGATGCATATTCATTGCTTTCCAAGTCGAGAACAAGTTTAAGATGGATAATCTATTCCTATATATATATAGATAATATATGTACAAATCAACATTGGGCGGAGTCATTTCAACACCACGCATTTTTCAGTTCCATCTTTTAGCATTTTTTAGTCCCTTTGATTTCTGTTTTGCTTGCTGAAATGCCTGCATCTTTTGCTTCTTGCGAGCTTCTTTTTCCGCCTTTGAACAGAAGAACACGACATCAGAAACACTATAATTGATTACAATCTTATAAGTTAAAAATATCACGTTCACAATCTCAAACAATGAACTAAAAAATGGGTTAATTAGATTACAACTCCAACTGGTTTAACTGGCTCAAATACAAATACTAACAGATCATACCGACTAGAACTCACCCATATTGTCATTCAAATTATTTTCGACCTTCAAAATTAATTAATTTAAACAGTATACGAGTATTGTTTTTTTTGCTTTATGAATCTTGTTACATTATTATTGTAAAATCAAGAAAAAGAAGTTTTATGGAAAAATGTGCTAGCCGGTAAAACACGCCTCCCAGCCTTAATAAGTATGGTTATAAGTTACCTTTGACATCTTCGATTTGGCTTTTGCTTTAGGGGACTTGTCCTCTAGTTCAGCTTCTCTCTCAAGAGCCTTCTCTCTTGCCTCAAGGTTCTTCTCAAGATAATACTGTTAATCCAAAAAAATTACCATTAATATTTACTTTTAGATAGCCATAATAACCCTAAAATTAGTGATGAATGGAAGAGTTTTTTTTTGGGTAAAGGGGACAATGAATGGAAGAGTTACTGTGATAAAAACGAGCTGATAGCAGTAAAGTAATACGCTGAAAATGCTCCAAACTTAGAGTAAAAGTGATTGCACACTTCCGCTGACATTCCAGAATAGATGTCTATTCCATAATCTTGTTTTTTTGTAATCAAAATAGAATTAGATTGATACTAATTAATTATAAAACAGTATTGACAGGTTAGATTGTGTTTTTTATGGATATAGACGAACTGATTAATTTCAGTATATCAATCATTTTGACATTGAAATATCTTACCTCAAAATAACTTGAAGTAAAGAGTTTCGTTTTTCTTTTACACGTAAACCCCCAAATCAAACAAAAATTGGTGAACTTAAAAAATCAACTTACATCATAGTCACCCATATAGTCTTGTAGATCTCCATCTTTTACTTCTAAAACTCTGTTCACAATTTGTTTTATGAAGTATCGATCATGAGACACGGTAATCACAGTTCCCTCATACTCAGAGATTGCTTCCTAATGAACAAAGAGAGTTCAAAACATCAATGAACACTGTCAGGAAGTATTTGACGTTTCAGGCGATTAAACTCGGCCTTTTATTGCACAAAAAGCATTTTATTTTCCTAAAGTAAATAAAAATAAAGAATTTGCAAGATTCACAGTTTGAAACCTGGTCTCTTTCAAGGTAACAGGTTCGGCCAATTTATAAGTACTAGTCATATTTTGAATCTAATGTCGCCAAATCAGTAAAATAATAATTCATCTGAAACGCGTTATCAAATTAAGCATTGTGATAATTCAGCTTTAAATATAGCATAAAATCACCCAGACTTTTTTTTGAATAAATTTACTAATTACTTTGTAACAAAATTTCTAATCATGATGAGAATTTTAATTATTTATAACGTTCAAGAAAAGAGAAAATACAAATTGTTTGTAACTCTGCCTCGCCCGTCCCAATGTGTTTCTACCTGATTAAAAAATAAAGTCTGAACTGAACCCGAACGACCCAACCCCATCTTTCCACATTGCTTTTACATTTCCACAATTTGTCCAAAAATCCCCCATTATCCCATTGCTTTTTTTACATTTTCACAATAAAAAAGATAAGTAAAGTTGCTTGTAGCATCAAAACAAATATCTATAACAATGCAAATCAAACAATACCTCAAGCATTTCTTTTGAAGGTATATCCAAATGATTAGTTGGCTCATCAAGCACCAATAAGGTGGAAGGCTTCACCATAAACTTGCAAAACGCAAGTCGGGCCTACAACACAAGCATAGTTTCTTTATATCTAACAAAGACAATTAAGATGGAGACACTACAAATTATATAAAATGGGATATCTGATATGGAAGACTCCTATTGACTTGTGGACATTTCAAGTTAAAAATACTTGCTTACGCTTTGTCATTATAAAGAAAATCAAATGCCATAAATGTTGGTTTAAAAACGTTTTCTAGGTCGTCATGATAGAGAAAGCTTTTTCAACACTTGATAAATAAAGGACGGATTATAACAAGCTTTCAATGTGTGCAACATCCTATGTTATTTTCCATTGTGTGTAACATACTTATATTATAATGCAGTTAAACACACGCATGTTACACAAAATAGGAAAAAGTGTGTTGTATAATGGAACATCCCTTATCTTATTATACAAACATCCCTTATTTTATCATAAATTAAAAATCCTAATATATAGCTTTACATATAAATTACTCTCTATTTATTCACTTGTTAAAATATTCATATATCTCATGCCGAATGTAGATAATAATTATCGAAATTGGCCAGTTACATACAAGATGACAAGAAGTTTGTTACATTTTGATGAAATAGTTTTAGAGGATGACAATAATTGTGCTTAGCATCTAGCTATCCTCCTAAGATTTGGTAAACCTTTTTGAAAAACCGGAGCATGCCTTAAAAAAAATGGACAGGCAGAAAAGATCGATATGCCCTTTCGGAAACAATTTTGTTACAAGAATAATTCCGGAAATATGTTGCAAAATTATAAACATTTACCTTCTCACCACCACTCAATAGAGAGACTTTCCTATCAAGCATATCAGCCTTGAAATTGCAACGTCCAAGAAGTCCCTTTATGTCATCAATTCTCCAATCTTCTGCAACCTCGGCAACAGTATCTAGCACAGTTTTTTCTAAATCAAGAGCCTCGGCCTGGAAACAGGATCAAGTTGCTAAGACTAGAATAATAGAATAATCTAATCGCATAATGAAAAAAGAAGATGAAAAATACTATGTTAGTGTTTAAGATTCATAACATTATATTGTTTCTCCTTTTAAAACCTGGATTAACGTATTTGCACGAAGGTCTAAAGATCAACACATTGCAGCGAGCATGAGGTATAACAATTTCCATGCTATTTTCAGATTTAAAATAAATAAATACAAGTAACACAGAAAGTAGCACAGAGATTATTACATCTCAGTTGCAACAAATACAAAAGATTAATGATCTAGTTAAAGTCCACAATGATTCTTCATTCTTCTATATATTTTTTTTATTAAAGCATTCCAGGATATTTAACCACTTGTGAATTAGAAAGTAGAATATACATGCACAACATATACTGGAAAGAATTAATATCCAGTTGTCCACTAAACTTAACAATCATTTCAATTTTGGTCCCTACCATGAAAATATACAGTATCCAATTTGGTTACCCTTTTAGAATTAAGTTACCTTTTTGCTTTATAAAAAATTACAACATTGATGATTTTCATATGAGTGCACAAGAACCTCCTAATGGAAACAGAGGTGGCAATGCTAATCCATTGACTTAAATGTGTTAATTCGGGTTATGTTTTGTCTCTTAACATGTGATGTTGTGTTAAGTAACTTGACTAAGATGAATTTGGTGAACATGCTAGAAGTCATCTGAAGCAAATTCAAATACTTCTGAAATAGCTTCATAATAACAGTCACATTATTTTGCAATAATATAATTTGCTAGCTCAACCTTGCACTAAAACTTTACCAGTTTGACCTGTTACCAACCCACATGACCACCCCAATTACGCCTCCTCTAAGAAATACCATTCAACTTTCGTGAAAGGGACAAATTAGCCCATCTTTTACATCAATATTTTATAAACGTAAATCGCATTACCTGATTTTGCTCGAAGTAGTTTGGTAGCACATTGTGTTCCCCAAGAATTACTTCACCGTTATTTGGCTCTTGCAAGCCCATTATCAACTTAAGCAAAGTACTCTTTCCACAACCATTTGGCCCAATTATTGCAATTTTCTCACCCCTTTCGATTGATATGTTAGCTTTATTAAAGAGAACCTGGATAATATGGTCCAAAAAAAAAATTTATCACAACCAATCGTCTACTCATTCAACCAATCTTTGTTGCTAATTTGACATATTATTTGTTACCTTGTCTTCATAACTAAATTCCAGATTTTTTACGGTCACCACATCTCTTCCACTTCTTCCACGTTCAGGGAATCTGATTTTCATTTGTTTCCGAATAAATGGTTTATCAACTTGCTCCTCCTCTTGAAGCTTTTCTAGCTTCTGTTCATGTCACAAGTGTAAAGGAATATAAGATGTCCGTATGTAAGTTGCAACTCAGATACTTTGTAAAATAGGTTGATAATGATATATTGACCATTACCCGCCCACCCGCCAACCCATTTTTCCACCACTACTTTAAGATTAGGTGAAAGAAATACCTTTTCAGCGGAAGATGCACGTCCAGAATTAGCTCCGGCACTTAACCTGCTAATTAAGCCTCTTGTATGTTCAATTTCCTTCTGTTGCTTCTCCCAAGCTGTAAACTGAGCTTCAATCCATGTGGCCTTACCAATTATGTAATCAGAATAGTTTCCAATGAATGTTCTAGAAACACCCATGTCGGTCTCCACTATTTTTGTGCATAACTGATCAAGAAAAGCTCTGTCATGAGATATGATCACCATTGGAACATCTTGCTTATTAAGATAGCCTTCAAGCCACTCAATCGTGTCTAGATCAAGATGATTTGTAGGTTCATCCAAAAGTAATAAATCAGGATCCTGCAAAGATTAGCATACTCAATCAGCCCATAAATACGACCGATTTGAAAATATATATTGCAGCATGAAGCATCATATCAAGATAATCAGGATCAAATGGTTACAGTTTGGGATGGTTATATGATTTTACGCTTCTCTCTATCAGTTTTCTTACAGAAACTCTTTACCTGAATATCTCTTTCTGTAAATCTGATTATTTGGACCACATATATTTGAAATATCATAGTCATAATCAGTTTAAAAAACACCTCCAAGGCTCCAAACACCCCCATGATATATTGCCATATCACTAATCTAACTATAAGATGATTATGAATAGTATGGCGTAAGTGATGCACAACTCTTCAATCCTTATCAAAATGTCTATAAGACTAATATCCATATTATATATGTACTCAATTCTAATTGGATAAGAAATGACATATGAGCATTCATACAAATGGATGGCAAAACGAAGACCATCAGATCTTAAACTGGGTGTAATTAGTTTTGCAGAACAATAAAAACATTAAGGATGACACGGTCAATAAATAATAGTAGCAAAAAGTAATGTTAATACCTGAAGCAATATTTTACCAAGTGACATCCTCATCTGCCAACCACCACTAAAAGAAGCAACAAGTCTATGAGCATCCTCAGGCGCAAACCCGAGCTCAGGCATCAATTTATTAATCTTAACATCAACAATATCCAAATTAATAGCCTGGGCTTGTCTCTGAAGTAAATCAAATTCATCCAAAAGCCTACCCATCAACTCCAAGTCATCAACTGAAGATTCAATGGCTTTCTGAACTTTGTCTAACCGGTTGGATATCTCCATTTCCTCCTTAAAAGCATCCAAAAACTCTTCCTTGACAGTCCTAGTTAAGGAAACCTGGAACTCTTGACTCAAAAAAGAAATCCTCATATTATTTTTGGCCTTAATAAGAAAACCAGAATCGGGTTGTTCGAGACCGGAAATAATCCTTAACTGGGTAGTTTTACCAGCACCATTAACACCAACTAAACCAACTTTATCACCTTTCTTAACCTCCCAAGAAACATCTTTTAAAACAGTAACACCTTTATAGGATTTAGTAATGTTTTCTAATCTAACACCTGAAGAAATAGTGGATGCACCACCAGACGCTTGTTTGTTTCCTCCTCGTTTGTAATCAATGGTTTCTTCGTCTTTGGAAAAAAGACTTTCGATATCGGTTTGTGTTTGTGTATCAGTAGCAACAGCAGATAGTCGTCTATGGTTATTGAAAATTCTAAAAAAGTTGGGTTTTTTATTACCGGAAATGGGTATTATTGAGATTGGTCTCAAACATGGTTTATGGAGGAGGGGTGTTGTTGTTAGGAAACTGGACTGAAGCTTTGTTGTTAACTCCATTTTTCCTTTAACAAGAAGATATGATGATGACGAACCACCAACAGGCAACGTTGGGGTTTATTATTTATTTGTGACTCTTGTTTTTTAATTTTTTCAGCCACACAAAATAAAATGTTGTTGGCCATTCGTTTTTATTTGATTTACAAGAAGAGATTTCACCACGTCTGTACGTACCACTTCAAAGACTTCATTTCACATATGCTGTGCAGTACTGCATCAATTTCACAAAGCTTGTTCCGGTCTCGTGTTATTCGGTCAACATGAGTACTAAATAAGTCGGATGTCAAAGTTCGAGTTTAATCTAAAGACAATACTATACTTAGAAGTCACTTCAGTCCTTTTATTGCCTTAAACAAGACCTTTTGGCCAAACTAGCCAAACTAATGCTGTAACATTCGGTAATTTTTTTGAACTGTGTTTGTGTTTGAACCGGGAAGTTATCTCGCGTTTTTTAAAATGAAAAAAACTGTCTAATGACGTGTAATGACTTGACATTTTGCTCGGTCATCGTTCTAAAAATATTTTGTGAATGTGACCTAATTGTTGTAATGGTCAATGAATTGACGATAATCCGTGAGATTATTCGTAACTGTGAATTACGTGCTTAACTGTTTAGTTTTAACTGCGTAATCGTTCTTTACGTTATGTTTCTATGTACGTATTTTTATATTTTTGCTATTTACAGTAATGAATCGTATTTTATATGAATAATTCATTTATGTAACGTATTTTACGTTGTTTTTACGTTTAACCGTCGTTAGTATTCATAAAACGTCTTAAAAATCATAAAGTATCATTTTTCGTCGAAAAAGTCTAAAATTAATATATTTTGTCAAATTTTTAAGTTTTACGCATTTTTAAACCTAATTGTATACTTTTCGATAATTACTTAAAACTAATTAACTTTTTTACTTTAAACCTTTTAACTAATTACTATTAGTAAAATTTTCAAATTTTTACCCTTGTGGACCCCTCCAAAACTGGCCACACACACAACACCGTCACTTGTCTTTGGTTAAAATCTTAGTTTTGCTTAACATAAGGTCACTGTCATCTTACTTCACAATGTTTTTAACTTATTACTATATCTAACTTTACCCTCATTATTTTCAATAGAAAAAAACACACATATCTCTCTCTTGCTCTCTCTCTCTCTCTCTACCCACGACACTAGGGGTGTTAATCGGGTCAGGTTTGATCGGGTTCAGGTTAAAACTGGTCGGGACAAAACGGGTTGAAGATAAAAAAAACATACCCGAACCCGACCCTATTTAGAGGTCAGGTTAGTCGGGTCCGGGTCAAATAAGGTCAGGTTAACTCGGGTCCGGGTTTAAGCCACTTAAGAATTATGTATTTTTAACATGAACTTCTAGTTTTGCTCTTTCAATTGATTAATAATGTATGATAGATATTTGATGATAAAGCATATGTAGTACACTAGTACGAGTGAAAACCGTTTACAAAGATACAAGCAAAATTAATATAGTAACTTACTTAGATAAAACTTAGACTAGAAGATAACACAGAAAAATATATGGGTCTTAGGATTTCGTTTTTACTTGATCTGCTGCAGGCCTGCAACTATGGTACAAAGTTCATGGACGAGCCACCGAAACATAAACGCTAGACTAATTGCATAAGAAGCCAAAGGACCTCAAAAATATAATACTTGCTGAAATAAAAAAATCATCACAATATTCACACAAAATCTTTCTGATGTCACTCTTTTTGTAGTACAACAGTGGTTAATTTTTGTGGCAAGTAGATATAATAGTATAACACAATACTAAGGTGTTGTTTGTTTATCAAGAGGCTCTGAATCTTAATTTGAACAGTATATCTGAATCTGAATCTGATGCGTAAATATCTGAATCTGAATATAATAAGATTGTTTGTTTTTGTAATAAAAAACGTCTAAACGGTTTAAATGTAAACCAGTTTCAGTTTTATTAAACATTAACACATCTAAACACCCAAGAAAACATTTGAGTCATAAACTTAGAATAATTTGGCAAGTGAAAAATGAAATGTGATAATTTAAGATAGTAAAAAACAATATGCCGTAATTGAATCTCGTTAAGAACTCGTAACCTATTTACGACATTGATACATATCTCTAAATATTTATAAAGCTAATTAGAGCGATTTATATTATATATTCTAAGCTACTCGACAACGAAAGACGCATATAACTTTTTACCTAATGTATAATTTCATAATAACATAGGGTCGTGCTTTTATCCTAACATACTCGTAAGATGAAATACCCGCAGCTTGGTTGAAAACATTTGACGAATACGCAATAAATGTTTATTAAATAACACAAAACATGTATAAAAAAATAAAAGTAATATTATTTTTTTTGCGTTAAGAGCTATTAAGACACCTCTCTCAATTTTAGATTATTTAGAGGTTTTTACATCTGACCGCGTCTGAACGAAGAAAAAAAATCAAACGGTCTGAATGCCAAAAACGTCTTACCGATTAAGAGGTTTGCCTCGTTAAGAGGCTGTTAAGACATTTTAAAGAAAAACAAACACCACCTAAGACTGGTGGGAGTGGGTGAAAACTCACTCACCGCCACCTCAGCGTCACGTTAGCTTTTTACCACTCACCAAAACTCATCCAAACTCACCACAGGAGGTAATGGCACTCACTCAAACTCACTCCACATCACCCCATCTTTTTATTAAATATTTTTTATTCATACATTTTATTAAAACACGGGTACATAGAAAATAAAAACACAGTACGAAATTAAAAGACGATACATAGGAAATTTAAAAACAACATTTAAAAAAACATAAATTTAAAAATACATAATACGATTAGTCAGTTCCCGGATCCGAATCCCACAACTGACCAGGTAACTCCCAACGTATTGTTTCTTCTTCATCTTCTTCCGCCATAATTTGTGCCTCCAGCTCCCTTCGTTCCCTTTCTTCTTCTTCCAGAGTTTGTCTCAACACTTTTTGATCTAGGTATAGTTGATACACCTCATTGTCAGTCATTCTGTCATCTGAGTCGTTTGGAATTGGAAAGGGTAGATCGGGCGACTCATTTCTGCTTCGGTGTTGTTGCGACGAAGAACCGATATGAGTTGTTTGAGATTGGGACGAAGAACCTAAGTTATTCAACCATTTAGTATTTTCTTCAATTCTAGCCTCTAATTTTATCGACTTTCTAAACAAAGATCTCCGGAAGGTGAAATCGATATCAGATTGATCTCTAAAATACGTGTCGAGTAAATGACGCTCTTGTGGGGAGAGATCACGGTATTTCTCACATTTCATGCGCAATTTCGTATTTTCTTCGGACGCAGCATCGAAATCATCACCTAACTTCGTAAGCTCATCGTAACGACGTTGTTGTTGAATTATTTGTCTCTGAATCATAGCCTTAATTTCGGCTTCGGTATGTGGGAATGAGCAATGCCATTTTTTATTGAGATGAAGATGGAGATGAAGATGAGATGTTTGATTTTTTGTGTGTGAAAAACGAAGAAGATGATGGGGTATTTATTAGTAAATTTTGGGTAAAAAAAGTTTTTTTTTATTTAAAAAAGAAACGGTTATATTTAGTGGTGGAGCCCAATGGTATAAAACTCACCTGGGTGAGTTTGCCCAGTTTTTTTTTTGCTGGAGAACAAGTCGCGCGCGGCTTTGGCTAGGTAGGGTGGGGGTTGCGCGTGACTTTAGCCAAGTCGCGGGTGGAATACCTCCCACTCCCACCAGCCTAACAAAAAAACAATAAACATACAAGATGGAAGAGTCTGTATTTTTAAAATTATGGCTAACAAGATGACTATAGTGTTTTGAATTTTGAGATGAACAATTTTGTTGTTCTATTACAAGCTTGATACCATGGAATAAAACTATCTGTGAGTACCTTTATATATTTCCTCAACAATAATTGGCAGCACTATGCCACTGTACGAATCTGCACCGATATACAACGGATTGTTGAGAAATTCAGGATGCTCAATTAGCCACTGCAAAAAGAAAGACATACGGAGCAACCTCCATGTTAGTTCATATTTACAGCAGATAAAGTAATTTATATGAAAACTACACAGTCATGCATGCATTGAGATATATGTTTACTGAGAAAATGAAAATACCTTCCTCAGAAAATTGTATGAGTTCATTGCCGCTAATGTATCATTAATTTTGTAAGCTTTGGTGGTTCTTGCAAAGGAAAATCCAGACCCAGCAGGCTGATCAAGAAATATTATGTTGGCCACCTAACATGTGATGTAATTACATTGGTATGAAATCATTGTGATGTAACTCGGCACATTTTTTTAATACGAATGTTTGTATAAAAGTATAACTATATTGGTAATAAAATCAATGCTTCAGGTAAGATTTAGAGTCGCCTTAGCCAACTGTCAGGTACTAACTCAAGTATTGGCTTCTCCAGAGTAGAGGTTGCATATGGAAAAGTGAGGGGGCATGCACAGAACTATCAAAGTGTCACACACATGTACGTTTGTAAAGCCAAAAAAAATCGTTGTTTGCTAGAGTATCACAGCAATAAGTCCTAACAATACACAACCCGTTTACACGCCTAGGATAGTCGTGCTACATCCACAGCCAAATTAACTAGAACATATTTTTTTAACTTTTAAGTATCTATCTGATCACAATATATATACACCAACCATTTAGTTGGGGAGCTTCTTACACAACATGCGTAACATTACCAATTTCATAGAAGAGGCCAGAAGCAGAAGAACAACCAGGGCCGCCACTCATCCAAAGCATGAGAGGGTCATTTTTCGGGTTCCCTTCAGACTCAATAAAGTAGTAAAATAGTTGCACGTCATCGGACTCTCCTACCCCGATGTAACTTAATCAAACCACAGTGCTTTGTTAAGATATTGTACGTACTAAAAGTTAGATAAACAGAATGATTAAAGAGATTTGCATGAGGTTACCCTGTTTCAAGAGTGAAAGGCAGATCACAATCGAATCCTGGCAGTGTATTAACCAGAGACCATGACTCCATAACTTCCAATGAAAATAACATAAGAAATAAGGCTTTCAATAAATGAAAGTGACAAATATTAATTATTATAGCTTCACAATCTTCTTCAGTTTCTGGAATTTTATGCTTATCTTTACGAAGCCAATCTTGGGTACAAATAAGGCTTTCAATACTCTTGTCACTCAACGAACTCCTAAATGTATCCAACACCCTCCCACTAGTACTAAAAACTGACTCTGAAGCCACTGTTGAAATGGGAATGGCTAGCAAATATCTAGCCATCGAAGAAAAAATTGGGAACCTTGGGCTATTTACCTTCCACCATGCCAATATATCAAATTTTATATTAGGATCAAATGCTTTGGTACTTTCACCCAAATACTTTTCCAATTCACTTATTGCTTAAGTCGATGTTGACTTCTTTTTCATCCTGTCTCTTATAGGGGAATTTGTTGTCGGATCATCGATATTTGAACTTTTCCCTGACATTGAAGATGAAGCAGATGTTGTTGGAGCATGAATTCTTACATAATCTTCATACAAAGCTTTAAATTGAGCATGAATGAAACTTTTCTTCAAATCCACCATTGGTAGTCCTTCTATTCCATAATGATCGTCGACCACTATATGCAAAAATTCATCTTTATTTCTTGGATCTAATAGAAGAGCAAAATACAACAACACATTCATATTTTTTTATCTCTCCATAATACTTGTCAAACTCTTTTTTCATCACCTTAGCTATGTTGTTAAGATTTTCATCGTCCGAAGGTAAAGTCAAAACATCACACGTCATTTGTTTTCTCAAAAGTTCACGAATGGTAGACAATTCAACAATGAGTGTATGAGATGTCACATACTTTGTCCCGAAGATCCTCAACGTAACATCATAAAATATCTTAAGAAATCCGCACAACTTTCTAGCTTTGTCCCAATCTTGTGATGTCGGGATATAAAGGCCTTTTTTGCGAATAGCATTCCCGAAAGTCGAGTCCTCTAAATCATATCTATCAAAAGCATCTTCATACGCTTTAGCCACTTCCAACATATTGTAGGTGGAGTTCCACCTAGTCAGTACATCTAGTATCAAGTTCTTTGTGATATTACACTTAGCACTTTCAACGCAACCTTTAAATTTCTCAATTTTACTACCCGGTTATTTTATCCACTTAACTGCATATCTAATATTCTCGATCGACTTATCAACTACTTTAATACCATCTTGCACTACAAGATTCAAAATGTGAGCCGCACATCTAATGTGAATCCATTCCCCATTTAGCAAGCAATTGTCATTTTTTGCAAATGTTTTCCTTAAGAAATCAATTGCACTATCATTTGCACTTGCATTGTCAACCGATATAGCCAATATAGAATGTAAAACCCGCATTAAAATACCATGAACAGTACAGATGAACAGTGAACATACAAAAATACGGTAAAATTAAAAGTTTTCATTTATAATATAATTCACGTGTCACGATATTGAATAACATGTAATTACGTAGATATTATAAATGTATTACGAACACGACATATAAATGCACGATAACTAAACATGAACGTACACGTAAATAATTGAACTCGAGAAAACTACGGGTTTCCCCGTGGGCTCTCTTTGTGTCGCGGCTAAGACAAGAGGAAGGAAGGGATGGGCTTTGGCCCATGAGCCAACTTAAAACCCATAATAACAAAACTCCAGGAAAATCATAAACATATTTTAGGTTTACAGAAAAAGTTCCCTTGCCTCCCTTGTCTCCTCTTGCCGTCGGCCACATCAAAGAACAAGGACAATTTTGGTTATTTTTAGTGTACGTGATCGTGATCTCATAACCTTTTCCTACACGTGTTCGATATAATCAAATCACTTCCTTTTCTTTTTAAATTATTTATAAATTCATGTTTATTTTAATTAATCATAAAAACAAGATGTAAAAACATGTAGACTAATTAAAACATGAATTAAAGGGGGTGTTTGTGGTTGCTTTGTTCGACCGAGCACCAAACCGAGAGCATTGAAGCTCTCGGTGGTGTTTGTTTGCCCAACCGAGACCTCATGGTCTCGGTGTTGGGGTTTGTGTGGTTCTAACGCAGCAAGGGGGACCTCGACCGCGTGTCGGGGTGTGGTTTTGGTTTTGGACCGAGTGCCAACCGACACCTATAGGGTCTCGGTGGGGCTTAGTGGCTAACAGTGGGAACCGAGCAACAAGCCGGGGGAACCGGTCACAACCGGTGTGAACCAGCTGTGAACCGGGCGGCGGCTAGCCGTGGCTCGGCAGTGGTAAAACCACTCGGACAGTGGCCGGGTTAGCCACTGTCAAGAGTGTTGGATCGGCTTATATGTAGGTTTCGGGCTCGGATTAATTTTTAAAACACGGGTTCAGGTTTCGGGAAATATTAAAAACATAAAATATGTTTAATTAAATTAATTACTAGACTTTTAATTTAATTAAATTCATGACTTAGGGTAAATATTAGAATTAATATTTCATGTATAACCTAAAATATTTTACTTAGCTTAATTTAATTAAAACATGTATTTTTAGTTAAATTCTTATAACGTATAGTTTAATTAATTAACCAGTTATTTAATTAATAAAGCTATAACCATGACTTGTATTATACTAATTAAACTTTACTTATTATTAATAATCCAGCTTATTTCTAATCATGAAAACTTATTATTTTTGGAAACTTTCTATTTTTAGAAACTTACTATTTATGAAAACCTGTTATTTTTAGAAAGTTACTTAGTATTATAATACAAGTATTATAATACACTACTACATGCGTAATACACAACAGAACATCAGTATAACTACAGTTAACACAGTAAACACTAAAACATGACAGAATAAGTATAACAAGCTAATAACACACAGAACTAGTGAAACACATGTAATTCAGACAACTCATACACATTCCCATTCTTATGTAGTATTATCCGTCAAGGCGGAGTAGTTTCTTCAGCGTTTCCATTAGCTTCTACTGGACATAAGGTATAGATTTGTTAATATATTTACCGGGGTAACTCCCTTTACCAAAAAAATAGACATAAGGTACGGATTTCCCGTCCTTCAGTAAGGACAACCTCTTCCTTTATTAGGATTTCCGTATGCAGCCAACTGTTTTCCTCAGTAGTTATAGATTAAATGCTTATGTTTTATTAGTTACCTTAGCCATATACATGCATGACCAGTTTCACCTAGTTGTGGAGGTACCATAACCATAACACTCGAGGCACTAGTGTTATGACTTCACCATGGCGGAATGATAGCTCGTGGCGTCTCTTTCAGTTATTTGGCCATTATTATATTATTATCATGTAGGGCGTATGGGTGCATCCTAGGTTTAGTTTCAATCAGGATTTACATGGTGAATGTGGTGTTTGCCTTGCATCCTTCACAAGGAGCTGATCCATCCTACCCATTACCAATTAATTAGAGGCATCCCCTCTAATTGCATGACGAGGTCACCCTCCAAGTATTCATGCACGTTGTTGACCTCGTGACCTATATATGCTTTTGGTAAATTAACCTAATCTATATTTTCATAAGTAAACATAAGCTATATTTTCAGAATATAAAACCAGATTATAAACATGTTCTAGGTTTACAAGACTTATTCATTTCCGCTGCTATTTATGCTTTACATTTCTTTCCTATATTATGCCATTCATTCTATGTCAGATATTCGTTCACTGAGCGTATTACTCAGTCGTTACTTTTCTTTCCATGTCCCAAAACGGCAGGTACTCAAGGTTGGACTGGAGCATTTGGAGGACATGCATAGGATGGGAGCTACCTTAAACTTCTTCTCCTATTGTCTTCATATTTTATGCTTGATTAGTCTTCCTTTAGTTGATTCATTTTATTTATGTTTTGGGCTTATGTTTGGGAACCGATGCTTGATTCCAGTTATCCTTTTGGTCATGTATGTTTATGACATATTACCTTGCATGCTATGATGACACGCCATAATTATCTTATGATGTTCCATTATCAAAATTGGGTGTTACAGTTATGGTATCAGAGCCCAAGGTTTCGACCTGTAGGCTCTAAAACTTGACCTGTGACTAGTGGATAGTCACCGGGATCTTCCCAAGCCAACGTCTGATTTTCCACGTATTTATATTTTCAGAACCTCGTTGTTTTAACCATGATGTTTTCTTCGGAATTGTTTTATAATATGGATTAAACAACCGTCATCCATACTTAGTTACATGTCATTGTTTTATGCATGATGTTTCTTGTGAATGTTGACTAATATGGACTGAATCATAGTAGTTCATACTTAGTCGCATGTTTCTGTTAGGTTTAAACAGTTGGTTTTCATGTATTTATTTCATCTTCATTTCATGTATTCATTTCATGCATTCATCTCATTGCCGCAGGGAATTATGACTAAGTAATGGCCAGTTGTATCTCGAGTTGCTCTTGCTATAAAACAGGACGAGAGTTAAAATTTGTTTAATAAAAACAGTTGGTACAGTACTGGCCCTATTTAGTCGCATGTGCTTTTATCGAAACTTTTGTTTTTTAGTGGACCGACCCATAGGCGTCCACATTTGCCTTTTCGTTTTGTGAACCGACCCATAGGCGTTCACTCATGTACATATCATCATATTTATTAATCATGCATTCATGCATTTTAAACTGTTTCATGCATTATAAAATGTTTCATAATTTATAAGTTACTTCATACATCTTTTACGTTTAGGTCATGTTATATTGTGTCAGACTTACCATTTATGTTGCATTGTTTTGCATTGTAAAACGACTCATAGTCGCCCACACTATCAATTCCCAAAATTTATTTCATTGCAGTCATAACTTTTCATGTACTCTCATTTATTGTTACGTTCGTTATGTTGATTAAGTTGTCATAATATCATGGTTAACTCTGTTTTCATGCTGATTATGTTTTCATGCTCCTCTATGTTAATTTTGTCTCATGGTTTCTCATGTTGTTTTATGCTTTCATGCTAGACACGGATGGATTATATTTAATTATGTCCTCATGATAGCCATGGTTGGTTTTCATTGATCATGTTTTAATGCTGACAATTATTCGATACTATTTAATCATGTTTTGTGCCTCTTATACGACAAGAATTATGTCTACGCTAAATTACCTATGTTATTACGTGTTCCTTGATCATGTCAGATGATTGACACCGTATCGACCACCTCATGTGAATCCCATGTGTACTCTATGTACCATGTTACCTATTTACTTCATGAACCATACTCCAGACGGTTTCCAATTACTGCACTCAATGTGTGCTACTAATCCATTTTCAATTCTCTCAGACATTTTGTTTTCCCACCAATGTTGTTTAAATGATGATACCGCTCTCAGCTTAGAGATTTTACGAAACAAAGACGAAGGCGATAGATTGGAGCAAACCGACTAGAGTCATAGTCAACCACCAGACGTATCGTTTCATTTCGTATTTTACCTTTTAAATTGTATGTCACGTGTTATTCAGCGGTCTTTCCAACACATGAGTGGAAAACCGGTACCAGCCGGCCACTCAGCTGAAAGTTACATGAATCACCGTCCTAATAACGACCGTCGTTGTACTGACAGTCAAAGAGATAGTGACAACTACCGTGACAGCAAATACTATGACAATAACGATAGAACTCCGTTTACGGACGTAATTAGAGACACAAAGGATTAACAATCCAACCGATCCGCCAAATTTTGGTATGATGACCTAAGATTTAAACTTCATTGTTTCACATCTCGAAACTCATGTCAAGACATCCGTTAAGACACATGTCTCATGTATGTTTTTTGAAGACACATGTCAAGACACCAGTCAGGACACTTGTCATATGCATACCTCCTCAATACACGAGTCAGGACACATGACTCACGTTTATCATCTGAACCAGCCTACATAATCCAGAATACCCCAAAGGGTATAAACATTCGGTTGTGCCAGGAATAATTCAGGCCATAAGAATTCCAGCCTCATCACTGGAGTGTTGCTCACGTTTGAACACGCAGCGTTTGTTCTGCATGAGGCAGGGTAAGCACATTCTGTAAGATTTACTACGTTTTACTCCATGTATTAGCATGGCACTTTCATTACTTGATTTCATATTTCATATATATCCATGAGCATAAGGACGCGACTCGTGTCATTCATGTATAGGAACTATGTCATTCAGTATGACGGTAGGACCCAATCTGCTAACGCACTTCCCTCCGACAGGCTGGAGTTAAATATGACTTTGTCTATGGACTATGAACAGCAACCCATGCTGCGATAAGCCGCAATTCCTACCAGATTATGTACAGCGATTCTCAGGCTCCTGAATACATTCAGCATGGTTTTCTATCAGGAAGATCTGTACAAGTCATTTATGTTTTACAAACATATGATCGTCATTCCATGGCTGCGAAGATTTTCTAGCTATCTTTTATGACACGACTTCTGAAACTCCTCTTACCCAGAATCAGCGGGATATTTCTAAATTTCTAGATGTATTTCCAGAAAAACCTCCGAAATTACTTCCTATCTGCAAGGTGAAACATAACACCAAGCAAGTTAGGGAGCAGAAACAGTTTCCAAGACTCTTCATAGCATAGCTTTCTTGAGTTAACGAGTTAAGGGTTCAGCTGCAGGGATGCCTGAACAGGGTTCATCCATCAGGTGCATCGCTCTTATGGGCACCGGTCTTGCTTAGTAAGGAGAAGGACGGTAACATGAGATTATGTGTCGACTACCGTCGATGTAAACGAATCACCTTTCATGACCGTCATCTCCCTCCACGCATTTTTGACGTATGCGATCAATTGCAAGGTGCTAAGCACTTTTCCAAAAGTAATTTACAATCATGCTGTCAAGGGTGGCGAGTGAAAGAGCAGGACATTTCCATGACTGCTATTCGCACACGATTTGATCATGTTGAATCCACGATTTTGTTTTAGTCTCAAGAATGCTTCAGCAACATATGCACTTGATAAATTGAGTTTCCTTGAACTCATAAACAAGTTCATTAGTACTTTCATCGAGGAAAAACTGATCTTCTCTAAGTCTAGAGAAGAACATGAAGAACATATTCACCTATGCTGCAAATTATAAGACATCAAAAATTTCTCCTGAAATCTTGCCAGTGAGAATTCTGGGTGATTACAGTGACACCGAAATCACATTGACTCTTATGGTTAATCTTACCGTAACGCGGTCTACGCGTAAGTGAGAGTACCTTATACTAAATTGTATGTTATAACAGAAGTCTAATTTTAGAGACTCATAGTTTGGCAAATTTCTATGTATCCAGTTGCTATGAAGCAAGATACAGTTAAGTTCATATCTAAGCATCTGCCATACCGGCAGGTTAAGATAGAACACCAACAGGTCAGGAGTTATTTCCACCCTTGTAAATTGTGAAACGGAGAAGGGACAAGACCTCCATGGAATTGTTACCAGACTATTCGCAAGCTCAGAAGAAGCATGATGCTATTTGGATTGCTTCAACGTTTGACCAAGTCTACAAAATCCTTTCATCTGTATGAATTTCACAGCTAACAGATTATCAGACATGTTCTAGTAAAAGATCGTACGATCACTGATCACTCTATCAGCTATCAGCTTAGAGGAAGACTCGCGTACGCATTCATTCATATTACGTTCATGTCCTGGTTAAATTTTACGTTATGCCTTCGCATTTACGTTCACGACACTATTCCTGTTCATGATCATATTTTAGCTTACAATTCAAGTTTTGCTTTTGTTTTAGAAAGTTTACAGTAAGCTTGGGAGACCAGACTCGAGTTTAATAAACTTTTCTTCTTCAGGCTGACATTTCAAGTCATATTCCGCGTCTTACCTCTTATTGGTTGACGTTACCGCCTCAGTTGTTCCATGTTCACGATATGTTTTACATGTCATGTTCATTCCACGTTGCTCATATCACGTTCACGATATGTTGCACGTGTCACGTCCATCATACATTTCTCATGTTACATTTACCATACCTCCACGTATCACGTTCACAATTGCTCACGTATCACGTTTACAATTGTTCACGTACTACGTTTCAGTACGTCTCGTACATCGTTACTAAGACGCTTCTTAAGTCATTTATTCCAGATTATTTCGTATCGTAACGTTTGGGTTATCTTTATACATTATTTATTAGCCACACGATCAAATTCATGAGGACCCATCTCACGATGGTGAACCAGAAACTTTAGGTATCTTAATGACAAAGTCATGAAGATCAAGATTATTACTTCTCGTCAAGACCAGTTAGAAAATCGTTCCGAGAGGGAAGCCACATGGAAACGAAGGAGTCCATCTGGATCCTTATCCTCTTTTCAGTCCATGAATTAGATATTCTTTATGATTACGTCACGTTTCATGTACCTTCCAGTCATGTCACGTTCCATTGTCTTTCCCAGTCAGGCTACTGATGTGAGAGCATTATTTTATGTCTACTAAAGATTATATTTGTGTCTACATTTTATTTAGTTTTCTTAAATGACGCAGGAGGTTTATTATATGTTTGCGGGAGATTAGTTTTTATGTCAGTATTTTATTTAGTTTTTTTATTTTATTTTTCTAGAATAATTTGTTAACTTTTTCTCCAAGTTTAGTTATCCTACAAAAATAAGGTTTGGGGTTTATTGTATTCAGTTTTGAGTTATGAATAAAAATTACATACTTTTAGTCTTTGTTAATTGACTTGAATCCAGGTTAGGGTTTATTGTTCAATTTTCTCTTAATAATCGGGTATTCGTTGAGTCAAATTGTTGGAGTTTACCTGATTATCGGTATTCTTTTTGAATCAACGATAGTTGGAAGGATTGTGTCTGGCATTCTTTGGAATCAACAGATTCAATTCTCTATCTTTGTTACTTTGTTTTTTCTCGCTACATCAGTTACGTTCCACGTCCTTCCAGCTTACATGTCCTCTAGCTTTTATGTACCTTCAGTCCTTATAACTTTGTCAGTTTATGTTTTCTCCAATTCGAGGACGAATTGTTCTTTTAGCGGGGAAGAGTTATAAAACCCCCATTCAAAAACCATGAACAGTACACATGAACAGTGAACATACAAAAATACAGTAAAATTAAAACTTTCCATTTATAATATAATTCACGTGTCACGATATTGAATAACATGTAATTACGTAGATATTATAAATGTATTACGAACACGACAAATAAATACACGATAACTAAACATGAACGTACACGTAAATAATTAAACTCAGAAAAACTACGGGTTTCCCCGTGGGCTCCCTTTGTGCCGCGGCTAAGACAAGAGGTAGGAAGGGATGGGCTTTGGCCCATGACCCAACTTAAAACCCATAATAACAAAACTTTAGGAAAAACATAAACATATTTTAGGTTTACAGAAAAAGTTCCCTTGCCTCCCTTGTATTCTCTTGCCGCCGGGGCACATCAAAGAACAAGGAAAAACCGGACGATTTTGGTTATTGATTTATTTAGTGTACGTGATCGTGATCTCTAACCTTTTCCTACACGTGTTCGGTATAATCAAATCACTTCCTTTTCTTTTTAAATTCTTTATGAATTCATGTTTATTTTAATTAATCATAAAAACACGATGTAAAAACATGTAGATTAATTAAAACATGAATTAAAGGGAGTGTTTGTGGTTGCTTTGTTCGGCCGAGCACCAAACCGAGAGTATTGAAGCTCTCAGTGGTGTTTGTTTTGCCCAACCGAGACCTCATGGTCTCGGTCTTGAGGTTCGTGTGGTTCGAACGCAGCAAGGGGGACCCCGACCGCGTGTCGGGGTGTGGTTTTGGTTTTGGACCGAGTGCCAATCGAGACTAGTAGGGTCTCGGTGGGGCTTAGTGTCTAACAGTGGGAACCGAGCAACAAGCAGGGGGAACCGGTCACAACCGGTGTGAACCGGGCGGCGGCTAGCCGTGGCTCGACAGTGGTAAAACCCCTCAAACAGTGGCAACCGGCTAGGCTGGGTTAGCCACTGTCAAGGGTGTTTGGCTAGGCTTATACGTGACTCGGTTTCGGGCTCAGGTTAATTTTTAAAACACGGGTTCGGGTTTCGGGAATTATTAAAATCAGAAAATATGTTTAATTAAATTAATTACTAGACTTTTAATTTAATTAAAATCATGACTTTGGTTAAATATTAGAATTAATATTTCAGGTATAACCTAAAGTATTTTACTTAGCTTAATTTAATTAAAACATGTATTTTTAATTAAATTCTTATAACGTATAGTTTAATTAATTAACCAGTTATTTAATTAATAAAGCTATAACCATGACTTGTATTATACTAATTAAATTTTACTTATTATTAATAATTCAACTTATTTTTAATCATGAAAACTTACTATTTTTGGAAACTTTCTATTTTTAGAAACTTACTATTTATGGAAACCTGCTATTTTTAGAAACTTACTTAGTATTACAATACAAGTATTATAATACACTACTACATGCGTAATACACAACAGAACATCAGTATAACTACAGTTAACACAGTAAACACTAAAACATGACATAATAAGTATAACAAGCTAATAACACACAGAACCAGTAAAACACATGTAACTCAGACAACTCATACACGTTCCCATTCTTATGTAGTATTACCCGTCAAGGCAGGGTAGTTTCTTCAGCGTTTCCGTTAGCTTCTACTGGACATAAGGTATGGATTTCCCGTCCTTCAGTAAGGAGAACTTCTTCCTTTATTAGGATTTCCCGTATGCAGCCAACTGTTTTCCCCAGTAGTTACAGATTAAATGCTTATGTTTTATTAGTTACCTTAGCCATATACATGCATGACCAATTTCACCTAGTTATGGAGGTACCATAACCATAACACTAGAGGCACTAGTGTTATGACTTCACCACGGCGGAGTGATAGCTCGTGGCGTCCCTTTCAGTTATTTGGCCATTATTATATTATTATTATCATGTGGGGCGTATGGGTGTATCTTAGGTCCAGTTTCAGTCATGATTTACATGGTGAATGTGGTGTGTGCCATGCATCCTTCACAAGGAGATGATCCCTCCTACCCATTACCAATTAATTAGAGGCATCCCCTCTAATTGCATGACGAGGTCACCCCTCCAAGTATTTATGCACGTTGTTGACCTCATGACCTATATAGGATTTTGGTATATTAAACTAATCCAGATTTTCATGAGTAAACATAAGCTATATTTTCAGAATATAAACCACATTATAAACATGTTCCAGATTTCCAGGACTTGTTCATTTCTACTGCTATTCATGCTTTACATTTATTTCCTATATTATGCCATTCATGCTATGTCAGATATCCGTTCACTAAGCATATTGCTCAGCCGTTACTTTTCTTTCCATGTCCCTAAACGACAGGTACTCAAGGTTGGACTGGAGCATTTGGAGGACATGCATAGGATGGGAGCTACCTTAGACTTCTTCTCCTCTTGCCTTCATATTTTATGCTTGATTAGTCTCCCTTTAGTTCATTCATTTTATTTATGTTTTGGGCTTATGTTTGGAAACCGATGTTTGATTCCGGTTATCCTTTTGGTCATGTATGTTTATGACATATTACCTTGCATGCTTTGATGACACGTCATAATTATCCTATGATGTTCCATTATCAAAATGGGATGTTTCAATTATGGTATCAGAGCCCAAGGTTTCGACCTGTAGGATCTAAAACTTGACCTGTGACTAGTGGGTAGTCACCGGGATCTTCGCAAGCCAACGTCTGATTTTCCACGTATTTATATTTTCAGAACCTCATTGTTTTAACCATGATGTTTTCTTCGGGACTGTTTTACTAATATGAATTGAATAACCGTCATCCATACTTAGTTACATGTCATTGTTTTATTCATGATGTTTCTTGTGAATGTTGACTAGTATGGACTGAATCATAGTAGTTCATACATAGTCGCACGTTTCTGTTAGGTTTAAACAATTGGTTTTCATGCATTTATTTCATTTTCATTTCATGTATTCATTTCATGCATTCATCTCATTGTCGCAAGGAATTATGACTAAGTAATGATTGGTACAGGACTGGCTCTATTTAGTTGCATGTGCTTTTATCGAAACTTTTGTTGTTTAGTAGACCGACCCATAGGCGTCCACACTTACCATTTCGTTTTATGAACCGACCCATAGGCGTTCACTCATGTTCATATCATCATATTTATTAATCATGCATTTTAAACTGTTTCATGCATTATAAACTGTTTCATGCATTATAAACTGTTTCATGATTTATAAATTACTTCATACATCTTTCACGTTTAGGTCATGTTATATTGTGTCTGACTTACCATTTATGTTGTATTGTTATGCATTGTGAAACGACTCATAGTCGTCCACACTATCGATTCTCAAAATTTATTTCATTGTAGTCATAACTTTTCATGTACTCTCATTTATTGTTACGTTCGCTATGTTGATTAAGTTGTCATAATATCATGGTTAACTCTGTTTTCATACTGATTATGTTTTCATGCTCCTCTATGTTAATTTTGTCTCATGGTTCCTCATGTTGTTTTACGCTTTCATGCTAGACACGGATGGATTATATTTAATCATGTCCTCATGATAGCCATGGTTGGTTTTCATTGATCATGTTTTCATGCTGACAATTAATTGATACTATTTAATCATGTTTTGTGCCTCTTATACGACAAGAATTATGTCTACGCTAAATTAGCTATGCTATTACGTGTTCCTTGATCATGTCAGATGATTGACACTGTATCGACCACCTCATGTGAATCCCATGTGTACTCCATGTACCATGTTCCCTATTTACTTCATGAACCATACTCCAAACGGTTTCCAATTACTGCACTCAATGTGTGATACTAATCCATTTTCAATTCTCTCAGACATTTTGTTTTCTCACCAATGTTGTTTAAAAGATGATACCGCTCTCAGCTTGGAGATTTTACCTTTTAAATTGTATGTCACGTGCTATTCAGCGGTCTTTCCAACACATGAGTGGAAAACCGGTACCAACCGGCCACTCATCTAAAAGTTACATGAATCACCGTTCCTAATAACGACCGTCGTTGTACTGACAGTCAAAGAGGTAGTGACAACTACCGTGACAGCAAATACTATGACAATAACGATAGAACTTCGTTTACGGACGTAATCAGAGATACAAAGGATTAGCAATCCAACCGATCCGCCAAATTTTGGTATGATGACCTAAGATTTAAACTTCATTGTTTGACATCTCGAAACTCATGTCCAAGACATCCGTTAAGACACATGTCTCACATATTTTTTCTGAAGACACATGTCAAGACACAGTCATGACACTTTTCATATGCATACCCTCCTCAAGACACGAGTCAGGACACATGACTCACGTTTATCATCTAAACCAGCCTACGTAATCCAGAATACCCCAAAGGGTATAAACATTCGGTTGTGCCAAGAATAATTCAGACCATAAGAATTCCAGCCTCATCACTGGAGTGTTGCTCACGACTTGAACACGCAGTGTTCGTTCTGTAGGAGGCAAGCGAAGCACATTCTGTAAGATTTACTACGTTTTACTCCATGCATTAGCATGGCAACTTTCATTACTTGATTTCATATTTCATATATATCAATGACCATAAGGACGTGATTCGTTTCATTCATGTATACGAACTCAGTCATTCAGTATTATGGTAGGATCTAATCTGCTAACGCACTTCCCTCCGATAGGTGGGAGTTAAATATGACTTTTTCTATGGACTATGAACAGCAACCCATGTTGCGATTAGCCGCAATTCATACCAGATTATGTACAGCGATGATCAGGCTCCTGAATACATTCAACATGGTTTTCCATCAAGAAAATCTGTACAAGTCGTTTATGTTTTACAAACATATGATCGTCATTCCATGGCTGCGAAGATTTTCTAGCTATCTTTTATGACACGACTTCTGAAACTCCTCTTACCCAGAATCAGCGGGATATTTCTAAATTTCTAGATGTATTTCCAGAAAACCTCCGAAATTACTTCCTATCTGCAAGGTGAAACATAACACCAAGCAGGTTAGGGAGCAGAACTAGTTTCCAAGACTCTTCATATCATAGCTTTCTTGAGTTAACGAGTTAAGGGTTCAGCTGCAGCGATGTGTGAACAGAGTTCACCCATCAGGTGCATTACTCTGATGGGCAGCGGTCTTGTTTAGTAAGGAGAAGGACGGTAACATGAGATTATGTGTCGACTATCGTCGATGTAAACGAATCACCTTTCATGACCATCATCTCCCTCCACGCATTTTTGACGTATGCGATCAATTGCAAGGTGCTAAGCACTTTTCCAAATGTAATTTACAATCATGCTGTCAACGGTGGCGAGTGAAAGAGCAGGACATTTCCATGACTGCTATTCGCACACGATTTGATCATGTTAAATCCATGATTTTGTTTTAGTATCAAGAATGCTTCAGCAACACATGGACTTAATAAATTGAGTTTCCATGAACTCATAAACAAGTTCGTTAGTACTTTCATCGTG
The DNA here is from genome assembly GCA_025667525.1 of Glebionis coronaria. Taxonomy (NCBI): domain Eukaryota; kingdom Viridiplantae; phylum Streptophyta; class Magnoliopsida; order Asterales; family Asteraceae; genus Glebionis; species Glebionis coronaria. The sequence continues at coordinate 146,360 of JANFOE010001020.1, forward strand.
GACAAACGAATCTTCTCTAAGTCTAGAGAAGAACATGAAGAACATATTCGCCTATGCTGCAAATTATAAGACATCAGAAATTTCACCTGAAATCTTACCAGTGAGAATTCCGGGTGATTATAGTGACACGCTGAAATCACATTGACTCTTATGGTTAATCTTACCATAACGCGGTCTACGCGTAAAGGAGAGAACCTTACACTAAAATTGTATGTTCTAGAGAATCCGATGCACAGAAGTCTAATTCAGAGACTCATAGTTTGGCAAATTCCTCTGTATCCAGTTGCTATGAAGCAAGATACAGTTAAGTTCATATCTAAGCATCTGCCATACTGGCAGGTTAAAATAGAACACCAACAGGTCAGGATTTATTTTCCACCCTTGGAAATTGTGAAACGGAGAAGGGACAAGACCCTCCATGGAATTTTTACCAAACTATTCGCAAGCTCAGAAGAAGCATGATGCTATATGGATTGCTTCGACGTTTGGCCAAGTCTACAAAATCCTTTCATCCGTAAGAATTTCACAGCTAGCAAATTATCAAACATGTTCCAGTCAAAGATCGTACGATCACTGATCACTCTATCAGCTATCAGCTCAAAGGAAAACTAGCGTACACACATTACATTCATCATTACGTTCACGTCCTGGGTTAAATTTTACGTTCTGCCTTCGCATTTACGTTCACGACACTATTCCTGTTCATGATCATATTCTAGCTTACAATTTAAGTTTCGCTTTTGTTCTGGAAAGTTTACAGCAAGCTTGGTAGACCAGACTCGAGTTTAATAAACATTTTTTCTTCAGGCTGACGTTTCACGTCACATTCCGCGTCTTACCTCTTATTGGTTGACGTTACCGCCTCAGTTGTTCCATGTTCACGATATGTTTTACATGTCATGTTCATTCCACGTTGCTCATATCACGTTCACGGTATGTTGCACGTATCACGTCCATCATACATTTCTCATGTTACATTTACCATACATCCACGTATCACGTTCACAATTGCTCACGTATCACGTTTACAATTATTCACGTACTATGGTTTCAGTACGTCTCGTATTACTAAGATGCTTCTTATGTCCATTTATCCCAGATTATTTCGTATCGTAACGTTTGGGTTATCTTTATACGTTATTTATTAGCCACTCGATCAAATTCATGAGGACCCATCTCACGATGGTGAACCAGAAACTTTATGCATCTTAATGACAGAGTCATGAAGATCAAGATTATTACTTCTCGTCAAGACCAGTTAGAAAATCGTTCCGAGAGGGAAGCCACTTTGAAACGAAGGAGTCCATCTGGATCCTTATCCTCTTTTTGGTCCATGTGTTAGATATTTTTACGATTACGTCACGTTTCATGTACCTTCCAGTCATGTCACGTTCCATTGTCTTTCCTAGTCAGGTTGCATTCCACGTCCTTCCAGCTTACATGTCCTCTAGCTTTTATGTACATCCAGTCCTTATAACTTTGTCAGTTTATGTTTTCTCCAATTCGAGGACGAATTGTTCTTTAAGAGGGTAAGAGTTGTAAAACCCGCATTAAAATACCATGAACAGTACACATGAACAGTGAACATACAAATATACGGTAAAATTAAAACTTTCCATTTATAATATAATTCACGTGTCACGATATTGAATAACATGTAATTACGTAGATATAATAAATGTACTACGAACACGACATATAAATGCACGATAACTAAACATGAACGTACACGTAATTAGTTGAACTCAGGAAAACTACGGGTTTCCTCGTGGGCTCCCTTTGTGCCGCGGCTAAGACAAGAGGAAGGAAGGGATGGGCTTTGGCCTATGATCCAACTTAAAACCCATAATAACAAAACTCCAGGAAAATCATAAACATATTTTATGTTTACAGAAAAAGTTCCCTTGCCTCCCTTGTCTCATCTTGCTGCCGGGCACATCAAAGAACAAGGACAAACCGGACGATTTTGATTATTGATTTATTTTGTGTACGTGATCGTGATCGTGATCTCATAACCTTTTCCTACACGTGTTCGGTATAATCAAATCACTTCCTTTTCTTTTTAAATTCTTTATGAATTCATGCTTATTTTAATTAATAATAAAAACAAGATGTAAAAAACATGTAGATTAATTAAAAACATGAATTAATAGGGTGTTTGTGGTTGCTTTGTTCGGCCGAGCACCAAACCGAGAGCATTGAAGCTCTCGATGGTGTTTGTTTTTCCCAACCGAGACCTCATGGTCTCGGTGTTGGGGTTCGTGTGGTTCGAACGCAGCAAGGGGGACCCCGACCGCGTGTCGGGGTGTGGTTTTGGTTTTGGATCGAGTGCCAACCGAGACCTATAGGGTCTCGGTGGGGCTTAGTGGCTAACAGGGAAACGAGCAACAAGCAGGGGGGAACCGGTCACAAACCGGTCTGAACCGGCTGTGAACCGGTGTGAACCGAGCAGAGGCTAGCCGTGGCTCGGTAGTGGTAAAACCACTCGAACAGTGGCAACCGGCTAGGCCGGGTTAGCCACTGTTAAGGGTGTTTGGCTCGGCTTATATGTGACTCGGGTTTTGGGCTCGGGTTAATTTTAAAACACGGGTTCAGGTTTCGGGAATTATTAAAATCAGAAAATATGTTTAATTAATATAATTACTTGACTTTTAATTTAATTAAATTCATGACTTAGGTGAAATGTTAGAATTAATATTTCATGTATAACCTAAAGTATTTTACTTAGCTTAATTTAATTAAAACATGTATTTTTAATTAAATTCTTATGACGTATAGTTTAATTAATTAATCAGTTATTTAATTAATAAAGCTATAACCATGACTTGTATTATACTAATTAAACTTTACTTATTGTTAATAATCCAACTTATTTCTAATCATGAATACTTACTATTTTTGAAAATTTTCTATTTTTAGAAACTTACTATTTATGGAAACCTGCTATTTTTAGAAAGTTACTTATTTTACAATACAAGTATTATAATACACTACTACATGCGTAATACACAACAGAATATCAGTATAACTATAGTTAACACAGTAAACACTAAAACATGACAGAATAAGTATAACAAGCTAATAACACACAGAACCAGTAAAACACATGTAATTCAGACAACTCATACACGTTCCTATTCTTATGTAGTATTATCCGTCAAGGCGGAGTAGTTTCTTCAACGTTTCCGTTAGCTTCTACTGGACATAAGGTACGGATTTCCCGTCCTTCAGTAAGGACAACCTCTTCCTTTATTAGGATTTTCCGTATGCAGCCAATTGTTTTCCCTTGTAGTTACAGATTAAATGCTTATGTTTTATTAGTTACCTTAGTCATATACATGCATGACCAGTTTCACATAGTTATGGAGGTACCATAACCATAACACTAGAGGCACTAGTGTTATGACTTCACCACGGCGGAGTGATGGCTCGTGACGTCCCTTTCAGTTATTTGGCCATTATTATATTATTATTATCATGTGGGGCGTATGGGTGAATCCTTGGTTCAATTTCAGTCAGGACTTACATGGTGAATGTGGTGTGTGCCTTGCATCCTTCACAAGGAGCTGATCCCTCCTACCCATTACCAATTAATTAGAGGCATCCCCTCTAATTGCATGACGAGGTCACCCCTCCAAGTATTCATGCACGTTGTTGAACTCATGACCTATATAGGCTTTTGGTATATTAAACTAATCTAGAGTTTCATAAGTAAACATAAGCTATATTTTCTGAATATAAAACCAGATTATAAACATGTTCCAAGTTTCCAGGACTTATTCATTTCCGCTGCTATTCATGCTTTACATTTCTTTCCTATATTATGCCATTCATGCTATGTTTGATATCCGTTCACTGAGCGTATTGCTCAGCCGTTACTTTTCTTTGCATGTCCCTAAACAACAGTTACTCAAGGTTGGACTGGAGCATTTGGAGGACATGCATAGGATGGGAGCTACCTTAGACTTCTTCTCCTCTTGCCTTCATATTTTATGCTTGATTTGTCTTCCTTTAGTTCATTCATTTTATTTATGTTTTGGGCTTATGGTTGGGAACCGATGTTTGATTCCGGTTACCCCTTTGGTCATGTATGTTTATTACATATTACCTTGCATGCTTTGATGACAACGCCATAATTATCTTGTGATGTTCTATTATCAAAATAGGGTGTTACATAGAGTTAAACCCCACTCATTCACACATGATTCTACCCCCTTTCCAATGTCAACCCCACTATGACCATCAAGACGACAAAAGTTCAAGACTTTCTTTTTCAACTTCCACTCGTTATCTATAAAATGACCAGTAAGCACCATGTAATTGTTCTTTTGTAACGATGTCCAACTATCAGTAGTAAGACATAACCTAACAATGTTCTTTTGAATTATATTAAGAAGCTTACTTTTTTCTTCATCATACAATTTGTAGCAATCTTGTGTAGTAGTACCTCTACATGGAACATCAAATAAGGGCTGATTAATCTTAGAAAAGTGCCTAAAGCCTTCACGCTCGACAAAATTATATGGGAGCTCATCAACTATAACCACGTGTGCCAAAGCTTTCTTACTTTCTTTTTGGTCAAATTTCTATGCTATCATTTTATTCCCATTACCATGCTCAAACATAATCTCAGTTTGACCTTCACTTTGTTTAGCATTGTAAGGTTCACATTTTAGCAGATGTCTTATAAGATTTTTAGTGCCATAAGTATTTTAATGACAAAGAAACATTCTACCACAATGTAAACACTTAGCTTTGACATCTTTAGGTTTTTAGCCTTCTTTCAAGTCTTGCTGTTTAAAGTCTATCCAGACCTTAGACCATTTTTTCCCTTGGCGCTTTTTTTAGTTGTATTCTTTTGCGAGTTTTTTTTTTCGTGTTTTGACTTTCAACTTCTACAATTTATTCTTCATCCATTTCCATCGTGTCCGAGTCCGACATCTAACAACAAATGAATATACAATTATTATGAGAGTAATAACTAGCATTACAAAACTTTCTAATTTACTGTAATCATAAATAATCCGCCTAATGCCAGAACTTGAACACAAAAACATTAAGCATAAAAAATCTTAAATTATGTAAATTTTGTAAACCCTATAAAGCTTATTAAAGACAAAATTAACAAGGATTCAACCATGAAAGAAAGATTAATACCTTTAGTAAAGAATGTCAATTCTCGAAAGAAAGATTAAAGATGCATGTGCTAGATAAAAAGACCAGTACTGTGTTTTGAAGTTTTTGATATATGTGTTGAAAGAAAATGAAACGGTTTCTCAAACTCTGTGACTAATAAGTTGGAAAATGTGATATAATTATATAATTTACAATAGAGTCGGGTCAGTATATGTAACAAACTTGAGAAAAAAGTCAGGTCACCCGGTTGACCTGTACCCGAATAAGAAAATATTATAAACCCAAAATCCGACCCTAGTTAATATTCGGGTCACTCGGGTCGACCCGAATAAGATTTTTGACCTGTTTAACCTGACCCGAAAATGAATATTCAGGTTCGGATCGGGTCGGATTTAATGACACCCCTACACGACACAAACAAAAACACCAAAACCTCCATTTTTTATTTCTTGAAGCTTCAATCTAAGAAGATTTAGCACTAATCGAACATAACCTAGGGTTTATACAAGCATAAAGAAGAATGAGTTTTCTTGGTTTTGTTGGTTGAGTTGATTTGGTAGAGGTTTTGAAGAATTTGATTTATTGTTGTTATTTAGTTTATTAGCTAGTAGATCGAGCTATTGTGGTTACGTAGATACGCTACTTGAGGTTATTTCTTAAACCTTTTTCAATTCATTCATTTTCATGCATAATCTATGAAGATCTATGCATGCATGTTACTCATCATATGTTTTCTTGAAAATATAAAGATAAAACTTATTTTTGGTTATGAAGATCTATGAAATCTATGAATGGATCTAATAGATCCATGTATTTTAAACCTAATTTGAAGATTTTACAAAATATATGTAAGTATATTTTTAGATCTATGAACTTGAAGATATTTTAACTATATTATCTATGTTTATGAAGATTTGAGTGAAACTAGTAGAGTTACTACTAGTGGTTTTATTTGAAAATGGTCGAAAATGGATTTTTACAAAAATGTACTATTCTGTCTGAGATTTGTACAAGGCATAAAGGGTTATAAATTTTTTTGACAATAGATTAGTTCAATATTATGAAAATACAAGTTAATACCTTTGTTTCGATATATAATACGCTAAAATAGGAGTTAAAATGAGCAAGATATGGTCTTTTGAAATTTGTTGTCAGCAAACTTAATTTTTGAGGAAAAGACTATAATTAACTTACTGTCTAGATTTTTAAAACGGACAAAATGACGTTTTCGAGTTAAAGTGAGCTATTTTAAGTGTTGAAATGTGTACTAAATATTGTATGTGATTAACGGAAGTGTTTTGAAAAGGGTAAAAGCGCGAAATGGAATTATTTGAATTGTTGATGAAATTGGAGTTTGGAAAGTGGAAGTTGGATTTTCGGGAATTAAATTGTTTGTTGATTTTGGTTGAGAAAATATTGAAATTAGGGGATTTAGGTCGAGATTTGAGTATTTACTAAAAATGGCAAGTTTTGAAATGACGCCGAAAGGCTGTCGAATTTTCTGTAAAAATTGTGTCGAGAAATTTACTAAGTTAACTTTGGGTAAATTAAAATTTACGCCGAAAGTCTGTCGAAATTCCGTCAAGTCAAAAATAAATATTTTTGCCTAAGTACACTATAATACTTATAACGATATAATTTCAATAAGTCATGATTTAACTATGAAACAATGCATATGATCGATGAGTAACATACGTGACGAACTTATGTGATCTATTTTCTAGCGCCTAAACTATAGTATTATATTTAGGTTGACGCTAGAGGTGCTCGTTGTTATTTGACCATATTTGTGAGGTTTAATTCATTGTTTAAGGTGAGTTTATAGTTCCATATTAAACTGCTTTCTATTTTTAATGTTTTGGGATGTGATAAATGCTTTACTTGCTTCTGGACGCAATAAATCTGTTTTTTGAGAACGCTTTGTGAGCATTGTTTATGATATTGCTTAAGTTGATTTAGCCATAGTCCCCACTATCATGAATCATTAATTACTCTGCTGGAGTAAGCTCTTGTGTTATGGATAGATCTATTGAGGTTTGACAACCTCCACTCGGACATTCTGACACCGGACGAGTGTATACCATTTGTGTGAACTGAGTTATCTTGGCTACATACTCTATTGGGGCAATGTATATGTGCAACTATTGCATGTCTTGGATCATTAGTCTCGATGTCATGAGCTTAGCTATCATAAATATTGTGAACACCCAATTTATCCTACACTTGGCACTATATCTCCCATAGTTGCATGTCTACATGAAATGAACTTTTACGGTCCAACTTAATATGATTTGATTTGAAACCTATATTCTCACCAACTTTATGTTGACCCATTTTAGCATTTATCTTAGGTAATGGATGATGATGTGTATATCGTTGTATGAAGTACTTGGAGTCCGCATGCATTTCATGGCTATCTTCGGATATTTATCTATTTATGCTTTTGAACTATTATCTCGTTGTTGTCTAAACTTTATTATTCCACTACGCTATCTTTTGAAAACTGAGACCTTTGAACTTTATTGTTTTAATTTAATTCAACAAGGTATTTTTATAAACGTCTCATACAGAGTCGTTCTCTTGTACCTTGAACAATGATACAATGACGTAACAGCCCCCGAGCTTTACCGCTTCCGCATACCACATTTTGGGGTGTTACAGATTTGGTAATCAGAGCCAGGGTTATAGAGAATAGGTTTGCATCTTAGGTCTAGACTATAACCTATGTATGATACGTGCTTATACTCTGTGTACTACGTAAGACAATACTATATGTAATATGTAATATATATTATGTAATACGTAATATGTATTATATGATACACTTTCGACAAAAAAATTTTCATTTTTTTCACGTGTTTGAAAATTATCATATATGATATTAATATCATATATGATGTAACACCAGTATCATATATGATATAACCTGTCATATATGATAGAAAACAATATCATATATGATTTAACATTGTTATCATATATGATGAAACGGTATTATCATATATGATATTTCACGTAAATTTTAACAATAAGAAAAAAATGAATTTTTGTTTCTTCGAAAGTATATCTTAGTGCATATTGGTAGAAAGATAATTAAACGCTTGTCGCGATGGTACAATTATTTTTATTTAACACTTAACAGTTTAGGAAATATTTAAATTATAAAAAATAGGTGAAAAATAAACTATATTAAATTTTATCCATTAGATGGAAGTGAGATGAATGGTGGGGAAGAGTCCCCTCATATTAAAAAAAAATATAGTATCTAAAATAACTCTTCTCTCTCTCTCTCTCTCTCTCTATATATATATATATATATATTATATATATATATATATATATATATATATATATTATATATATATATATATATATATATATATATATATATATATATATATATATATATATATATATATATATATATATATATATATATATATATATATATATATATATATATATATATATATATATATGTATATATATATATATACACGTATATATACACGTATATATATACATATATATATATATAAATATATATATATATATATATATTATATATATATATATATATATATATATATATATATATATATATATATATATATATATATATATATTATATATATATATTATATATATATATATATATATATTATATATATATATATATTATATATATATATATATATATATATATATATATATATATATATATATATATATATATATATATATATATATATATATATATATATATATATATATATATATATATATATATATATATATATATATATATATATATATATATATATATATATATATATATTGTGAGGTTATTTTCAGAACCAAATAAATGTACAGAACTGCGAGAACCATCTTTTAACTCTTAAAATGCACATGTATATTTATCGGATTAGTTCATTAGGTAGAAATACATGTATTTTCATTGTCGTAGGTCAGTAGAAAAATGTATCCTAGGCCATGCACATGTATTTGTTTTGTATGTATTATAAATATATTTTCGTTGGATAATATGAAAACACATGTGCACTCTTCATATTGCTCATCACACTAGGATCTATAAGCAATAAAACAATTATTAAATGTTAATTTAAACATAATAATAAGAAGTCATATGCATTGTTAATAGTATAAAGGTGGTTCTCGTAGTTCTATATATTTATTTGGTTCTGAAAATAACCTTACATTATATATATATATATATATATATATATATATATATATATATATATATATATATATATATATATATATATATATATATATATATATATATATATATATATATATATAGGGGCGCGCTATTTGTAGAACCTCTTTTTTGGTACAGTACCTACAGAACCAGGTTTTTACTTCTTATAATGCATGATGTGCAGTATGTTGATGCATGATGGCAATTTAAAAAATATCTACTACTTATTTTAGGAAAATAAATTAAATTATGGGCAAAATAGGTATTTTGGGAATCTACCGGAAACCCTATTTCTCTCTAATGGCTTCCTTGAGAAAACTTTCTTTTTTCGCAGCCTGATTGATTCGTTTTAGCATCATTCGCTGATTAACATTTGATTTTTTATTGTTATGTTTGCCTAATCTTTGATGGCTATCCATAATTTGATTTGAAATCTTCTTTTAATTGGCTCGACGTGTTAAAAGTATCAATTGGAGTGTGTCTCAAGTTTTCTTTTTGATTTCCATTAAGGGTTTGTGTGCGTCTATTGATTCTGATTTATTATTTTTTTATTATATGTTACTATCATGGAAACAACCTAGAGGAATTAGATTGGCTGGTGTTTTCTAAGCCCTAATTAGGGTTTGGATCTTGCGTCGGTTTTTTTTGAGAGATGGAACAAACAACTATTAATAAGGATACGCGTGGGGCATTCGCCTCAAGGATTCGAAACATTGATGGTAAACCAGGTCAAGAGGGTCTGGTCCGGAAAGCGGTTAGATCTGTACAAACATCGGGTGCGACTGTCACGTTTACGCCCTTGAATGATGTTGTACAACCAATAACTAATACGACAGAGGCGGCTGGTCGTTCTTTTGCGGCTGTTGCTTCACAACCATGCAAAAAAACAGTTCATATCCAAGAGTTACATAATGATGAGGTTGTGGAAGGGGCACATGTTGCGCTACCTGCTGCAGCAATGGAGGAGATCACAGCTCGCTTTTCGAATACTCTGTATGGGTACTTCCTGGGAAAAAGACTAGCGTTTCCACTCGTGGAAAACTACGTTAAGAACACATGGGCGAAATACGGCCTGAAGCGAGTTATGCTGGATGACGGATTTTTTTTGTTTCAGTTTGATACTAAACATGGGATGGAGAGTGTGATGAAAGATGGTCCTTGGCTGATTCGACTTGCACCATTATTTCTTAATGTTTGGACGCCTAACACTAGCTTGAAGAAGGAGGAAATCAAGAACGCTCCAGTGTGGATTAAGATGAGGCATGTGCCTATTGTAGCATACTCGGAAGTTGGTCTGAGTTTAATCACGACACAGGTTGGACGACCGATAATGCTGGATACGTACACGAGTAACATGTGTGTCCGTTCGTGGGGAAAAAAGGAGTATGCAAGGGCCCTTGTCGAAATTTCTTCTGAAAATGAGCTAAAAGATTCCATTATTCCGCTTACGAACGGTGAGGGGCACTCGCTGGCCAAAGTTGAAATAGAATACGAATGGAAACCCCCGCGATGTACTACGTGTAAAACATTTGATCACAATGATGAACAGTGTCCAAAACGTCCTATTGAGGTTCCGATTGTAGTCGTTGCTGATAATGACGGTTTCAAAGAAGTCTCTAAAAAAAAGACTAAGGGAAAAGCTAAGCAAGTTTCGGGTATCAAACTTACTAAGCCAGCTTTGAATCTTCAATATAAGAAGGTTGACAAGGGGCAATCATCTAAGTCTAATATTAATGCTGCTCCAGTGCAATCTGTATCGTCTCAAGTGGATCCCAACATAGCTTCAGAGTCTGGTGTTGTACCAGGTCCGGAGGTAAATGTTAATAATGCTTTTGCTAGTTTGGCTGGAGATGATTCGGAATGGGATGATGCTGCGGGCCTTAATATTAAACAGACGATGAATATTGTTAATGAAAGCGATACGGATGATATTGAAGGGTCGGTTCAAACGGAGACTCATAATTTAGGGGCAAGCACTCCTTCTAATCTGGGTACTCATGTTTAATGTGGCCTCATGGAATATACGGGGTTTGAACTTCTCCCCTAAACAGAATGAAGTTAGGAATGTCATTTCGGAGAATAATCTTTCAGTTTGTGCCATTTTAGAGTCCCATGTGATTACGTCCAATCTGCACAGCGTGTGCTCTTCGGTATTTCGACATTGGGATTGGTCTTCAAATGGTAGTTTATGTTCGAGGGGGTACTCGAATTATTTTGGGCTGGAATCGTAATATTGTTGATGCTATGGTTATTTCCTACAGTGATCAGGCTATTCACACGCGGTTATGGCTCAAAATGGATCAAAAGGAGATGTTTTGTACTTTTGTGTATGCGCATAACAGGTATACGCAAAGGCGCGAGTTATGGCACAATTTATTAGTCCATCATGCTTTCATTAATGATAGACCGTGGTGCTTACTTAGAGATTTTAATTCGGCACTGTTTTTGGACGATACAACTTCGGGTATGTCAACTTTTGATATCTCGATGCGTGAGTTCAAAGATTGTGTTAACTCCATCCAAGTGTCTGATGTTAAGAGTTCGGGCTTGCATTTTACGTGGAACCAGAAACCAAGAGGAAGGGATGGTATTCTTAAAAAGATAGATCGTGTTATGGCGAACCTTGGTTTCTTTACTACATTTATTGGTACTTTTGCTGTGTTCAAACCATATCGAATTTCTGATCATGCTCCGGCGGTGCTTAGCATTCCCAATTTGGGGAAGTCGAAACCAAGGCCTTTTAAATTTTTTAATATAATCACTCAAAGTGATAAGTTCAGAAATATTGTTATGGAGCAGTGGTCGCGTCAGGTCAGTGGTTTTGATATGTTTAAGATTGTTACTAAACTAAAGTATCTTAAGAAGCCTTTTCGAAAGATTCTGTTTGATAAAGGTAATATTCACGCGAATGTTATCAAGCTGCGGGAGGAGTTGGACCATGCTCAAACTGTTTTGGACAAGGATCCCTCTAACAGTAAGTTTAGGGAGAATGAAGTAGTGGCTGTTGAAGCTTATAATAATGCTCTTCTCTTACAAGAACAGTTTCTTCGCCAAAAGGCCAAAACGGATTGGCTTCGTGATGGTGATTCGAATTCGGCGTATTTTCACAAAGCGGTTAAAAATCAAATTATCAGAAACCGTATTGATGTTGTTGCTAATAATGAGGGTGTCGTTTTTGAAAATGCTAATGTTCCTCAGGCTTTTGTCATGCACTATGAAAAGTTTCTTGGTCTTGCAGGTGATCCTATTACTTTTGATACTAGCAATTTATTTGTATCATCTGTTTCGGATGAAGATGCTCTCCATATGTCTCGTATGGTCACAAGACAAGAAGTAAAGGAGGCGATTTTTTCTATGGGCAATGATAAGGCTCCGGGTCCGGATGGGTATACAGCGGCGTTTTTTAAAGAAGCTTGGGATATTATTGCGGATGATGTTACTAAAGCGATTTCGGAATTCTTCACTAATGGTAATCTCCTCAAAGAGCTAAATCACACCATCATTACGCTTATTCCTAAAGTTCGAAATCCTGCTCGTATCAATGACTATCGGCCGATTTCATGTTGTAATGTTCTTTTTAAATGCATTAGCAAGATCATTGCTAATCGCATTAAGGAGAGTTTGAAGACAATCATTAGTCCTAATCAATCTGCATTTGTTCCCGAAAGAAGTATTTCTGATAATATACTCCTCACTCAAGAATTAATGCATAACTATCATTTGGACCGTGACATTCCTAGGTGTGCGTTTAAAGTCGACATTCAAAAGGCCTATGATACGGTTGATTGGAACTTTTTACGAATAATTCTGGTGGGTTTTGGATTTCATTCTCGTGTGGTTCATTGGATCATGGAGTGTGTTTCTACGGCGTCATACTCGATATGTATAAATGGTGAGCTTCATGGGTTCTTTAAAGGGCAGCGTGGTCTTCGTCAAGGTGACCCGTTGTCGCCTTATTTATTTACTATGGTTATGGAGATTCTGACGCTCATGCTTAAGCGAAAGGTGATGTTGAGTTCTTCCTTTACTTATCATCGGTATTGTTCTAAGCTTGATTTGATTAACATTTGCTTTGCGGATGACCTTTTCCTCTTTGCGCATGGTGATGTGCATTCTGTGACTGTCATTAAAAACTCTTTGGAGGAATTTAAAATAGCGTCAGGATTAACTCCGAGTATCCCTAAGAGCACCGCTTACTTCTGTAATGTTCTTAACAATGTTAAGCTTGCTATTCTTGATATTCTTCCTTTCGCTGAAGGAAGATTCCCGGTCAAATACCTTGGAGTTCCTTTAATTTCTACCAGGCTTGTTTTTAATGATTGTAAGGAGTTGAAGGAGAAAATTGAGGATCGTCTCTTGAAATGGAAGCATAAAGCGCTTTCGTTTGCTGGTCGATTGCAACTTATCAAATCGGAGATTAGTGCTTTGCATATTTATTGGGCGTCCGTGTTTATTCTCCCTACTCGTGTCCTTCATGATTTAGAACAGATAATGCGATTGTTTTTATGGAGCCAAGATATGCGGAAAAGGAAATCTAAAATTGCTTGGGAAACTGTTTGTTTACCTAAGAATGAAGGTGGTCTTGGCATCCGTAGGCTTGAAGTGTTTAATCAAGCGTTAATGATTTCGCATATATGGAAGCTGTTGGCTGGGAAGAATTCGTTGTGGGTCCGCTGGATTCAAGCTTATAAGCTCAAAGGCAGAAGCTTTTGGGACATTCCGTTTCGTGGTAACATGTCTTGGGGATGGCGCAAGGTTCTTCAGCTTCGCCCCCTAATTCGTAATTTTGTTTGGAATAATATAGGCAATGGTACGTCTACGTTTCTTTGGGCGGACAATTGGAACGTGGAATGCCCGTTGTCTAACATGGTCTCTACCCGCGACATCCATGCTGCAGGTTTGAATACTAATTCATGCATTCGTGATTTATATCAGAATGATGAGTGGAATTGGCCGTATTCTATTATTGCGAAGTATCCTTCTATTGCTGCGTTAAATATGCCTACGTTGTCTGATGTCCCGGATAAAGTTGTTTGGCGTGATGTAGATGGTAAATGCTCGGAGTTTTCGGTTACTTTGGTCTGGAATACAATTCGGTACAAGAGTCAGATTGTCCCATGGAGTGACATTGTTTGGTTTCCTGCTTGTATTCCCAAACATGCTACTAATTTATGGCTAATTTTTTGGCGAAGATTGAAGACGCAAGACAGAATTCGCGTTTCAGAAGTTAATCAGGATATGGTTCAAGTCTGTTCGTTGTGTGAATTGGTCCCGGATTCCCATGATCACCTTTTTTTTGAATGTCCATTCTCTCGACAGATTTGGAACCGATTGAAGAAATTTGCTGGGATGGATTCTATTGATCCAGTCTTTAGTCATATTACTTCATTTGTTCAGCCATTTGCCAAGCGGAAGTTATTTAAAAGTATTGTTTCTAAGCTGATCATGGCTGCGTGTGCCTACTTCATTTGGCAAGAACACAATGTTCGGTTATTCACCAAGGTCAAGAGGCAAGTGCCCGAGCTATTTCAATCCATTTGGAACGAGGTGCGACTTAAGCTTCTTTCTTGTAAGTTTAAGCGTTCGGTGGATGCGCTTATGTTCGCTCAACTTTGGAAGCTGCCCGATTCTATTTTTATTTCTTAATGTTGTTTGTTAAGTGGTTCTTTCCTATTGGTGTTATTGCTTTTGTACGCTAGGATTTTCATATGAGTTGTCATATGATTAGATAGTAGTTCAAGCTTGGCTTGAGGTTAATGTGACACTCAGTCACATTCCATTGTACTTCATTGTTTTTGGGATTAATATATTTTACCGGGGAATGTCCCTTTACCCAAAAAAAATAGGTATTTTGGTTCCCATAACATTTTGACTATTCTTGAATTTTTAATTAAAAATACGTTTTTCAAAATGTTTAATTCTCAGATTCATTTTTATAGTCTTACATTTTTTTAATATTAATTTTTTTAACGAAACAAATGCGTATTTGAAATCTTTAAATGTTACGGTGTCATTTTAAATACGTTCTTTTTTATACAATTTTTTATCCGAACTTGGTTTTGACTTAAAATGAAGATTGAATACATGTTTGTAAGGTATTTTACATTCGAAACAAAAATATAAACATGCATCTGATCTCTAAATTTATAACATAAAAAATAACATGAATCACAATACCATATGATCTCTAATATAACATAAAAAATAACATATATCCACATCATCTAAAATATTTGCTGACTTAAAAAACATATACGTACGGCTTCGAAAACATGTATGTACGGCTTCGAAAACATGTATGTACGGCTTCGAAAACATGTATGTACGGCTTCGAAAACATGCATGTACGACTTCTAATGTAGGCTTCGAAAACATAGATGTACAGCTTCGAAAACATAGATGTACGGCTTCAAAAACATAGATGTACGACTTCGAAAACATGCATGTACGACTTCTAATGTAGGCTTCGAAAACATAGATGTACAGCTTCGAAAACATAGATGTACGGCTTCAAAAATATAGATGTACGGCTTCGAAAACATAGATGTACGGCTTCGAAAAGATATATGCAGGGCTCGAGAACATATATGCACGACTTCTAGAACTAAAAGCGTATTGATCGTTTGTTACATACCGTCATTCCTATGATTAAGCCATCCCTGAAACAAGTATATAAAGTTATTTTCAATA
Organism: Glebionis coronaria; assembly: GCA_025667525.1. Classification (NCBI taxonomy): domain Eukaryota; kingdom Viridiplantae; phylum Streptophyta; class Magnoliopsida; order Asterales; family Asteraceae; genus Glebionis; species Glebionis coronaria. Next base: position 162,411 of record JANFOE010001020.1, read on the forward strand.
GAAATATTTAGTCGATACTAGCATAGAGCAAACATCACAAAATGGCTTTCAGTTAAAATCATTTTCACTGAAAATAACTAAGGCTATTTACCTAAACATCTAGAATAAAGTTTAGTATACGACTGCTAAGGCAATGCCATTTAAATTTGGTAAATGAAGTTTTTAAATAACAAGCATGCACAAATTATAAATGTACTTTCGTATCCAATATAATGTTTTGTATAAATAACAAAAGCCCCTTGCACAAATTATTTTATCCAATATAATGTTTGTACATCACGTGTTTAACAACTAGCATATGGTTGATCTTAATTAAAGTGAGAAAAAAAGTGAAACTATACAAATACTAATTTATTGCTAGATGATTTATTCCGAAATATGTACGCATCAAGTAGCGTCTAATTAAGGCTAAATGTAACATATGATGATGTAAATTTATACATGTAGAATGAAAACCACAAAAACTTCATCATTATATCCTCAATATTTTACTTATTCTTAAGCAAAAAAAAAGAAAAAATAAACTATTACAAAATTCATACCCATTTTTTGACACCAGCATACTCGTAGATCTATAGGAAAAAAAGGCTTAGAACTTGGACTATAACTTTGAATCTTTATTGGTACATATTAACAATAATTATAACCACATGATTACCATATTACTACCAGTATATATAAAATGATTTTCTCAACTTGTACACACTTCCCGAATCCCAATTTGAGATATGTTTGTAGACTAACAACTTAAAAAACTTATATTACAATAGATCAATTGTGTTAATGAGATACTTAATAATTAAGTACACTTTACAGATCTAAAACACAAAGAAAACCCAATATGCGTAGCTCTACACGATTAGGCAACACTTAATAGATTAAAATAAATACTTGGATAGCTACGGTAATCGTCGGATCTCGCGACATGGTTTCTCGATCTAAAGAGATTTGTGATGTTTACACCATAATTGTTACCGCCGAACGAAATCTTGAGAGATAGGCGGCAATAACAACATGCTCGTAAACTTCATTTAGATTGGGTGATTTAAAGAACTATGTTTGTTAATCTAAAGCGAATATAAAATCCGACTGTGTGAATTTTTTTTCTGCGATCTAATGAGAAAAGGAGAGAGAAGTGGCAGTTTTGTTTAGATGAGATTTAAGGTTAGAATAAATCACGTTGATTGAAACACATATAAATCAACTTTTTGTTTAGGAGTTACAAAATACCTGAATTGCCCTCTATTTATTTTCTTTTAAAAACATCAGTAGTTTATATTTACAAAATTGACATGTTGCTTTAATGTGATGTACATGATGCATTATTATGAGTAAAAGCTTGGTTCTGTAAGTTCTGTACTAAAAAAGTGGTTCTGCATATAGCACTCCACTATATATATATATATATATATATATATATATATATATATATATATATATATATATATATATATATATATATATATATATATATATATATATATATATATATATATATATATATATATATATATATATATATATATATATATATATATATATATATATATATATATATATATATATATATATATATATATATATATATATATATATATATATATATATATATATATATTAGCAGAGTACATGCGTCTAGCGGCAACTGTTTTAGTTTGGATAGCATTTGAACAAAGAATAAGTCATTGTCTTCACATGTTATCGATGCAAATCATTTTTGAAAAAAAATTGGAATCTCGTTGTCGCATTCTCTTTTTCTGATAGGGTTGTTTTGTAATACTTCATTCTCTTATTTTATTTTCCATGTTTTCTTTTTTGGATGTCTCAATTTAATTGTTCACTAATAAAAATAAATATGAAAGTTTGATCAAGTTTACTATATTACCCTTATTTGAAAATATAATTTCAAAATTTAAAGAATACCTTTATTAGTTAGTTAATGGTAAACTTGTCATTATGCCAAAAAATAAGTCGAACATTTGCGCATAACGGTAGCGATATTTAGTTCCGATCACATTTCATGACGAATAATGCTTTCCGGCTACATGATTGCAATATTAGTCTGATGTCATGGTAGGATTTTTTTTCTAGTAGTGTCGTTTTAAGTTGGAGTAATTAATTAAGATTATAAAAATAATAACCGAGCGCTCACGCTTAACTACATCGATGTATAGTGTTGACAAAAACAAAACGGATACGTTATTATTTTATGTGTGATTTTTTTTGTAAATTTAGTTATATGCGAGGGTCTATGCCATTTTTGTATTGGGAGATGATTTGCACACTCTCAAAATTAATTGGTACACTCTAAAAGATGCATTAAACACTTGTATTGTAAATATTTACTGGTTAAACTGTATGTACCTATCAGTGTCCCAATCATTTTTTAGAGTCTCTCAATCACTTCCCTTTTGTATTTCGACAAAACAATTAAAATTGAGAGTAAGATCATACATTATTGGTGTTTCTTGTGAGTGAGTCAAACCAATGGTTGACATTTAACGTGATGCTTTTGATTTTTTTATGGTATTGAAAGCTAATGATTTGTACATTCTACTACTTAATTGGGACATTTTAAACTTTGCATTGAATAGTTATACCTTTGTTTCAACATAATACCAATTTACCGGGGTCTTTTCCCCTTTACCCAAAAAAAAAACATAATACCAATTTAAATGTCTGAATAAAAAAGTGAAGTATGTCAATCAATTCCCTTCATTAAAGTACTCGCACTTGGAACATCTTCATTGAATAGGTCTCGACATTGTCTAATACACTCCACATTTCATAAGTTCATTAAAAACAATATGCATTGAGTCTATAAATGAAGAGAGGTTTTTACGACAAAAATAAAAAATTGAGTGGTTAGCAGCAGGTGACTCAAATACTTCATACTTTCATAATTCGGTTAAAAGTAGAAATGCTAGAAATCGAATTGAAATGGTTCGTGATGCTAATGATGTTTTGTTTGAAAATCATGATGTGGAAACGGATTTTGTGTCTCATTATGAGAATTTTTTAGGATGTGAAGGTTCTACTTTCCCGCTTAATACACAACATTTATTTGATCGTTTGTTAAATAGTGACAAAGCAAATTTTATGATTCTTGAGGTTTCTGAAGAAGAGATTAAACATGCTATTTTTTCTATGGGTGATGACAAAGCTCCTAGACCTGATGGTTTCTCTGCAACATTTTTTAAGAAGTCTTGGGATATTGTTAAGGTTGATTTTGTGAATGCTATTCGTGACTTCTTCAAAAATGGTAAGCTTCTAAAGGATATCAATCATACAATTATTGCTCTTATACCGAAGGTAACCGTTCCCAACAAAATTAATGATTGTCGTCCTATTTCTTGTTGCAATGTTATCTTTAAGTGTATTAGCAAGATTATTGCTAATCTTATTAAAGGAGATCTTGATTTTTTGGTGAGTATTAATCAATCTGCGTTTGTTCCGGGTCGGAGGATTTCTGATAATATTTTAGTTACTCAAGAACTAATGCGTAATTACCATCGGAATCGGGGGCCTCCTAGATGTGATTTTAAGGTTGATATTCAAAAAGCATATGATACCGTTGATTGGAATTTTCTTCGTAATATTCTGATTGCTTTTGGGTTTCATACTACTATGGTTAATTGGATCATGGTGTGTGTGTCTACTACTTCATATTCAGTGAGTGTTAATAGTAATCTATGTGGCTGGTTTCGAGGTAGGAGGGGCCTACGACAAGGAGATCCGTTATCTCCTTATTTATTTACTTTAGTTATGGAAGTTCTATCATTGATTGTGAACCGTAATGTTTGTAATGCGGAGGATTTTCAGTTCCATCAACATTGTGAGCATCAACGAATTGTTAACCTGTGCTTTGCTGATGATTTATTCCTCTTTTCTAAAGGGCACTTGCCGCCGATTCAGGTTATTATGGATGCCCTTGAGGAATTTAAGAATGTTTCGGGTCTTGTTCCAAGTATTCCTAAGAGTACTATCTTTTTGTGCAATGTTCCGATGGCTTTAAAGACGAGTATCTTAGATATGTTGCCTTTTAATGAAGGTACTCTTCCAATTTGGTACTTGGGTGTCCCTCTTATTTCTTCGATACTGTTGACTCGTGATTGTCATGTTCTTGTGGAAAGATTAGAAGGTGGAATTAATAATTGGAAAAACAAGACGCTTTCTTTTGCAGGGAGGTTTCAACTTATTTGATCTGTCATATCGTCTATGCATATATATTGGGCTTCGGTTTTCTTTCTCCCGGTTAGTATTATCCTTGACTTAGAACGGATCATGAGAGGTTTTCTTTGGTGTCAAGGTGTAATGAAGAAGGGTAGGGATAAAGTTGCATGGAATCCGGTTTGTTTACCGCTTAATGAATGAGGGTTGGGCATTCGCAAGATTGAGGAGTTTAATATTACGCTTATGGTTTCACATGTTTGGTGTATTTTAACTCGTAAGAATTCTTTGTGGGTGCAGTGGATCTACTCATATAAACTAAAAGATAGAATCTTTTGTGACATTCCATGTCTTGGTGATGTGAGTTGGGGATGGCGGAAACTATTATACATTCGAACTTATATTCGTCAATTTATATGGCATAAGATATATAACGGTAAAACTACTTCGCTTTGGTTTGATAGGTGGGCTGATATTTGCCCTTTGAGGGACAGTATTTCAACTCGAATTATTAATCGTTCAGGTTTTAATATTTTTGATTCGGAATATGATGGTATTTCTAATGGAACATGGCGTTGGCCTGATGATTGGAGCTCTAGATTTCCTGATATCTACTCAATGCCTGTTCCGGCTATTGATGATTCTAGGGAGGATGTGGTTATGTGGAGTGATAATAATGGTCATCTTAAACCGTTTTATGTTGCTCTTGTTTGGGATACCATACGTACTCGTGTATTGACCGTGGATTGGGTTCATGCCGTTTGGTTCTCCCAATGTATTCCGCGTCACTCTATCCATTTATGGCTTGTTATTTTGAGGAAGCTAAAGACGCAAGATCGTATTAAAACATGGGATGTGGGTTCAAATGTTGATATTAATCTCATTAGATTTCCATTTTTCCGTGTCACTCAAGATTCACATGAACACGTCTTCTTCGAGTGTGTCTTTTTTTCTCAGGTTTGGTCTAAGGTTCGTGGTTTGTGCAAGATGGAGGGTGTTCCAGCTAGGATTGATGATATTATGAATTTTATCATTCCCCTTTCAAAAGGAAGCTCGGTTGTTGCTATCTTGTCTCATCTAGTGGTGGCTACCACTTCTTATTTCGTTTGGCGGGAAAGGAATGCTAGGCTGTTCACAAAGTCGTCTATGAGGGTGGATCAGCTGGTTGATGTTATTATTAAAACCGTTAGGCTGAAGTTAACTACCTTACGGTTCAAGAAGATTAATGTTGCGTCCCGAAGTATCCTGGATCAGTTGAAGTTGCCATCGACATGTTTTGGTTATGATGGGAGTGCCGAGTGAGGGTTGTACTCTTTTTTCCTTGTCCAAGGTTTTTCCCATCGGGTTTTCTTTGGCAAGGTTTTTTAAGGAGGCAAACTCATTTGGTTTCATCTTGCTCCCATCATGGTGTTACTTAGATGTTGAATGTCTTCATGTATTCATGTTTTCATCTTTTTTTATGTCTAGTTTATTAATGTTATAGGCTAGATTGGTTGTTTGGCTTTTAATAGGCCTTGTTTAACAAGCTGCATGTAGCTTGCGGTTAATGTGGTACTTCAGCTACATTCCTTTGTACTTCAACGTTTTTTTGGTTAATATATTTACCGGGGTAACCCTTTACCAAAAAAAAAAAACAATATGCATTGGGTTGCACTTTAGAAAATACAAATGCCTTATTAAAAGAAATTTGAAAAAAAGTAAAATAGAAAATTAGAACAAAATGCCAACTTATACAGGATGTCTAAAAGAAGAACACATATTATGCTTTCTCATGTGGTAAATTTCTTAAAACTCATCATCATACAAAACGTTTTTGTCATATAAACATAGAATGTTACCATCATTTTTAGTTATCGAGTAATTTAATTGTCAACTAGCTTTTGTTATTGTTACTATGTAATCAAAAACATTAATAGCACGCAATATTACTTTTGACATTTTGGACTTACACACATCACTGATTATGTTCAGCTAAGATTCAAATCTTCCTAGTTTTATACCATATGTCTTACGAAGTAAAAGACAACCTTGATAGTCATTGTGAGTTGTCACCCACTATTTATACTACTATTTTTATATGTTTAATTTCACAAAAATGAAAGTTCCTTTTTCACATTACATTGTATGTATGAAATCTTCCAAAAGTCTATAAATAGAGAGATTTTTTTGTCTAATTTTTTGCTTTGAGATTCGCTAGTTCACTTTTTCATAGTACTTGAAAGGAGCCTATAGGGCATCCAAAGCTAGTCACAATGTCACATGATGCTTATAGATATCTACTCCAAAGTCCAGTCAAACACCACAAGAAAATGTGTAAAAGTTTATATATAATGAAATTTGAATTATATTTGAAGGTCTACTTAACATCAGACCCATCCACCCAAAATATTGAATTACTTTTAGGCCTCTTAACATATGTATATATCTGCTCAAATATATTATATGCTTAAACTACTAAACATCAAAACTGGAACTTAGCACACGCTTAATTAAACATGGATATTACAACGATAATAGACTCATAAACATGAAAGAAACACATCACAAACTAGTTCAAACTAATGTTCCCCATGTCATCTTAAAGGTCGTGAAGTAGTGCAGCTAAATCCACTATATGCCTATCGTAATGGCGGTAAAGTTCTACTGTTTTCACAAGTACCTTTTGTAGAAACTAGAAGGGGGGGGGGGGGGGGGGGGGTTGAATAGCTTCTAGTTCAATTTGAAAAACATTTCGTTTGTTCCACTGGCCGCGGTTCCTTAAATATCACCGCGGTTCCTTATCAATAAAGAACCGCCTACAGTGGATGCCAAATATTGATACGTTGTAAACCTTGACAATCCTTTGTATCAAATTCTCGATGTGACTAGATATGAGATGTGTTTGTAATAGATAATAACTATAAGTAAGGAAACACACAAACACATCAAATCAAGTGTACATCAAGCAATAGTCTAAACACTAAGCACACACGTACTAAGCCTTAGCTTTTCCGCAACTAAGATGTTTAGACTAAAGGATGCACACTTGACCATAATCTAAACACGGAGCACACACGTACTAAGCCTTAGCTTTTCCGCAACTTAGATTTTTAGATTATGAGATGCATACAACACACAACATATAAATACATCTATAATAGTAAAGACATAAATGTAAAGGAAAGTACCGACACGATGATTTATAGTGGTTCGGTCACGAAGCTCCTCTTCGCCCTACTCCACTCATCGAGTACACCTTACTCGAGAGTTACTTCACTAGTCAACAAAACTCCTTTCAAGGCGGAGAAAACCATACACGTCACTTACACATTTCCGACACTAAGCTAGATGTCGAGTCCTAATCTTAGGTGGGACCAATCTACACAACGTTGCCCACTTCACCATTTAACGACACAAGGCTAGATGTCGAGTTCTAATCAAAAGGTAGAACCAATCTTCACAACGTTGCCTACTTCACCATTTTACGACACAAGGCTAGATGTCGAGTTCTAATCAAAAGGTAGAACCAATCTTCACGACTCTTCACTTTGAAGCTAAGTGAGAACTTCACTAGACACAACTACATCACTTTATAGTTTAGTGAGAACTCACAAGACACAACCACATCACTTTATAGTTTAGTGAGAACTCACAACTCTTACCTATTACAACTCAATAAAACACATATCCAAGTGTACACATGTAACTTGGATCTACACAACATAATCCAAGTATACACATATACAATGGATTTACATAAGACTTAATCCAAGTATTCACAAATACAATGGATTAACACAACTAATCCAAGTATTCACAAATACATTGGATCTACACAATATTGATCCAAGTATACCCATATATATTGGATCTACACAAGATTGATCCAAGTATACACATATACATTGGATCTACACAAGACACAAATAAAAATGGTGAACATGATTATCTTCATCAAGACTTCATCTTTAATCACATCACAAATGTGTGAGTGATCTTCTCTTTGTACTTAAGAGGATGAGGAGATTGAAGGAGAGAATCACATCTTAAACAAGATTAATCTAAACTAACTAATCAAGGGTTTAAAGATGTTTTTGAATAAACTGTGCAAAATGGGTTGAAAGAAAACCTGGAAATGATCCACTATTTATAGGACAACATTGCAACGGTAAAAAACACCCGCGGTTCCTTATCTCTACCCGCGGTACCTTATCAATAAGGAACCGCGGGTTCCTTTAAGGAACCTCCGCGTTGGAGTCCGTGCAAATTTGTCCTTTAGTGGGGATATGCCATCTGGGGTAGTTTATACCCTCAAAGATATTCCTTTGGCATATGGAATATGCCAAAGTCAAATTAAAGAATATTCTTTGGAATATACCTTAGGAATATTCTTTGGAATATTCCAATTCAAATTTCTATTTTTCTTTTTAATAAAACATTTTCTTAAAAATAAAGTTAATTAAAAATTACTTTGTCACTTTGTATAAAAGTGAGTTTTAAGAAAATATTAATCCTTGATCACTTAGTTAAGTTAATGACATGTTTGTACATACCTTGAGTGATTCATGACGAATGCGATCTTGGAGGTGTCGAGAGAAGTATACAAATGTATTCTTGAGTGATTACGAGTACCTTAACAATTTACATAATGTATTGCGAATTATACGTTTGTCATCAACAAAACATAAAGAGATTATATCGAGAAAGCATCGTAATGTTTGCACTAACAATCTCCCCCTTTTTGATGATGACAAACAAGTAAACCGCAACACATATTAAAATGCATAAGTTACTCGTTTACATTTACTTCTCCCCCTTTTGTCGAATCAAAAAGGTAGTCTTCATTTGTAGAAGAGGAGGATCGACTTCGAGAGAACATGCATCCAAAAATCTAATCATCCATAGTGGTTGTCGTTTGAGAGGCGAGAATCCAAACCATAAACCCATCATACAAAAATATTGAGCTTACGTCATCCTAGTGAAGTCTTCAATCACCATAGGTTAACCAACTCCAAGCATAATAATATGCTTATCTACGAGTGTCCAAAATGCATTACTTGCAAGATGTTCGATGAATGCAATTTGAGTGAGTCAACGATCTCAAATGTAATGACTTGAACTCTTGCAAATGCTCCCCCTTGATATGAGCTCCCCCTTGCTTGAGGCACCCACAAAGCAAGAAAAGTGACAAGCTACAAAGAAGGGTTACATGTCCTACAAAATAAAGTTAGTGAACAAGAGCATATATATATATATAGCGATGTCAAAAAAAAATATATTGTCGAGAGGACATACTCTACTTTAGTATCATGGCAAAAATACCAAACTAAAGAGAGTATGACATGGACAATAAAAACAGTTCCACATAGTCGAAAAGAGAGAAAGAAGGACTATGATGAAAAAAAATGAGGATGATAAACAAGTCGTTTGCACAAACAATGACAAGCATTGAAGAAAGAAGTGTGCACGTGATTTTATCAATCCAAAAACAAGTCAAAGGAGAGGAGCTTGACAAGATCAATTCACAATTGTTGGAATATAGGTAGAGAAGAAACATCCATACTAATTGTAATGATAATATGTCAAAGGGTAAAAAGCTTAGAATTTTTGGAATCACCCAAGAAAATTCAAGATTAACCATCAACTCTCAAAAAACAAGGAGAGGATTTTGAGGAAATCAATTCAAAATTGTTGGAATAGAGTTAGAAAAGAAACATCCAAGAATTTGAAGATATCATCTCAAGGGGTTAAAAACTTAGAATTGATGGAATCACCCATACTAATTGTAAATTTTAACCGCAATCGACTCTTCTACAAAGAAGAACAAAAATATCTCAACCTAGAGACATTTTTGACCAAAAAAAAGAAAACCAAAAGCGGATAAATCGACGCTTTAAAAAAATATTCTAGATATAAGACATTATAGGCAAGGAAGCTTATGAATGTGGACACCAAATGGTGTTTAGCATACGATAAACTACATGCTCAAAGTTTCGTAGCTCTTCTCAATCCTTATGAATGTTCAAAGAACAATTACATGATGAGGAAAGGGTGAGGCTTGACTCAACTTAGTTTAGAAAGAATAGAAGAAAGTGACTCGACTTAGAAGAGCATGATTAAAATGAATTGAGAGAGACTCAACAAAGAAGTTAAGGATAACTTCACGAAACGAGAGAAGAAACTCAAAAGAGAAGAAAAGAGGGAATCTTCAAGAAAACTTGTCAAAAGAGAAAAAGACCAAAACGAACAAGGGACTCAATGGTCGCGGTTCGTTGAATAGGTCCGTGGTTCATTATCAATAATGAGATGCAAGGTTATTTGAGGAACCGTGGACATTGGGTGTCCAAAAACGATTATCGGCTCAAAGGAAAATCACTTGGTCAAACAATTTAACATAAGATGCTAAAAGGCTTGAAAGTCAATGCTTCGGATATGACTTTTAACAATTGCAATTGCAAGTTAAAATTGCTTGAATATTTCAAAAGAAATATTTTAAGTTGTCAATCTTACTAGGAGACGAATTAGATATAAATATAACCTTCCTTGACAACCGAGTGAGAAAATAAAGAAGAAAAGAAAGATCACGAGAATAACGAGATCCAAGACCCATAGACAAATCATGTTGAAAAACATGAAAGGAAATACAGGAGAGTAAAGATCATACAAAAATGTGTTGGAAATACGTTTTACGTATTAAGAAGGATTGGTCACTCTAACAATAGTCCATGTTATAGCTCGTAGTTTAGTTAATCTTCATTACTTATCAAACAAGTCCAAGCCTAGCCTACAACATGTGTAGGCCGGCCCAAAAGTGTAAGCCCAAGCCCATTACAAGGCTTGGGTATATAAACCCTCTCCTTTGATGGAGAGGGGTGTGGTTTTCATTATTTTTCACATAGTAAATATCTCTTTCTCTCTCTAACACATAAGCAAGATTTACAATCCTACAAATGGTATCAAGAGCCATGGGATGATTGTATTGTTCATGTGTTTGTGTTCTTGATTCATACGCCATTTTTGATCCATTTTCACACGTCCAAATTTTTTTTTTTGTGTTTTTGATGGTTTTTTCTTGATACAAATCTTCTACATAGTTGTGGTAGGGATTTGGTATAGTTACTTTGGCTAAAAACACAAAATTTTGGGTGTTTTGATCATTTTTTGGCTTAAAATCACGAATTGGTTGAGTTTTGTCCGAGAAAAGTGGAAAATATTCCGATCTGGTCAAATCGGAAAAGGGTTTACTTATTCAGATCGGCATTCCGATTGGCATTCAGATCGGCATTCCGATTGGTTGATATTCAGATTGGGCATTCCGATTGGCATTCAGATCGGCATTCCGATTGGTTGATATTCAGATTGGGCATTCCGATTGGCATTCAGATCGGCATTCCGATTGGTTGGTATTCAGATTTGGTACATTCCGATTGGTATTCAGATTGGGTATTCCGATCACTCATTCCGATTGGTATTCAGATTAGGTACATTCCGATCAAGGTATTCCGATTTGGGGGATTCCGACTGATATTCCGATCACTATTCCGATCAACATTCCGATAACAAAATTATTCCTTAAAAAAATTTCGAACAAACTTGCAGTTTGGGATCGTGTGTAATTTTGACTTGGAATTTTTGGTTTATTGAGAACATATTTTAGGGGATTTTAACATTGTTTCTCGACCTCAACTCACAACAACAAACACATTTACTTTCTTTCATTGATCGATCAAAGTTTGTAAATCTTAACTTATTGAAATGGAGTACACGTCTCTTACGGATAAGTCCATCCTCTCGGGTACGGATAATCGTCCACCAATGTTGGTGAAGACTATGTATGAGGAATGGGCTTCCCGAATGGAACTTTATATGTTGAACAAGGAGAATGGACATCTTATTTGGGCATCGGTGCTCAATGGACCATTAGATTATGGTACTGTGACGGAAGGTACGACTACTCGTCCTCGCACAACGGGTGAGTTGACTGGAGATATGAAGATTCAAGATAAATGTGATAAGTATGCTACAAACATCATTCTCCAAGCCCTTCCTCCAGATGTCTACAAACTCGTCAGCAAACATAAAGTTGCCAAAGAGTTATGGGATAGAATTCGTGTTCTAATGCAAGGCACCTCGTTAACTAAACAAGAACGAGAGTGTAAGCTTTATGATACTTTTGATAAGTTTGCCTATGTGCCAGGGGAGACTCTCAATGATTACTATCTGAGATTTACCCTATTGTTGAATGAGCTCAATATCTATGGCATGACAATTCCTACCTTTCAATTGAACACCAAGTATTTGAACACTCTTCCTTCAGAATGGAAAAAATACGTGACGGATGTTAAATTGGCTAAGGACTTGCATAACACCAATGTGGATCAACTTCAAGCCTTTCTTCAACAACACGAATGCCATGTGATCGAGGCTCGGTTGTCTACACCTCAAGTTCATGATCCACTTGCAATGTATGCTTCTCAACAAAACATGGCTTATACTTATCAGCAACCATCATACTTGCAGCAGACACCACCACACAACTATCAGCAACCACAGCAACCATCTTATCCACCACTAGTGATGCCACAACAAGCATTTCAACAAGGTGTTCATCAACAATCTTTTCCACAGCAACCACCATATCAGACATCACCATCACAAGCCAACACCTCTCCATTGGGCTATACTCCTCAGCAAGGATATTTTCCAATAGAAGCACAACCAGCACAGGCTTTTTACTCTAATGAACTTCCACCAATCCAAGCACCGGTCTTTACTCCAAATGATACGCCAGCTGATGTTCTAAACCATCTCACTGCTTACTTGTCAAAACTTGTTGCTACTAGAGGATTTCCACCAACAAACAATCAGCTCCGCACCTCTTCAAATCCTCGATAACAAGCCACTGTTCAAGATGGTCAAGTGACAGTGCAACCTATTCAGGGAAGGCAAAATTCATATGGACCTCCTACAAGGACTGGGAACAATCAAGCTGTGAATTCTCAAGCTAATGGAAATGGAAGTCCTAGTGGTCCTAAAAAGGTTGTGACTTGCTACAATTGCCGAGGACAAGGTCATATGGCTAGGGAATGCACTCAGCCGAAAAGGAGGAGGGATGATGCATGGTTTCGTGAGAAGATGTATTTGGTTGATGCTCAGTCTAAGGGGAAGATTTTGGATTCAGAGGAGTTAGCATTTCTTGCAGACCCAGGGGCAGCAGATACTGAAGGCATTGCAGTCGTCTCCACTTCTAATGCAGCTTATCAAGCGGACGATCTTGATGCATACGATTCGGATTGTGATGACATTCACTCTGCCCAAGCTGCTCTCGTTGCTAATCTCTCTCACTACGGTTCTGATGTCATCAGTGAGGTACCAACCACATCTAATAATATTGATGATAACCAACATCAAGTTGGGCAAGAAAATGACAACCTCGAACAGCATTCGGGGACTAGTAACTCAAATGATGTGGTACCCAATCCAACACATTTGGGTGAACCTCAACCAAATGCTACGACGGGTATGGAATCTTATGCTCAACATGATTTGGTCATGGTGCCTAAACATATTATTGATCAAATGCATATGGCCCTCAGACAATCCGTAGATACGAATTCCACCCTAACTGCTGAGCTTACGTTGCATAAAGAAAAGATCAAAACTTTTGAAATGGTCCCTCAAGAAGAGAAAATAACATGTTCTGAATTTGACCAATTTCGTTTTGAAAAGATTGAACACTTGAAAGAAATAGAATCATTAAAAGCTAATCTTTCCAATGAATTAAAAGAAAAAGAGTCGGTTGTCAATGATTTTCAGAAACTTAAAATGGATTTCGAAACTCTCGAGTCTAAAAAGGTTGAATCGGAAATTAATGCTACCAAACTTCTTAAATTCAAAGAACAACAGCTTTTAAAACAATACGCTTCCACAGAAAAGGTTCATCTTTTAACTAAATCATTTAAAGAATTCGAACTTAAGCGTCTTCAAGATTTACCACCTAATCCCGGTTATGCAAAACAAGCTCAGGAATATATTCCCGGCCTTTATGACATGACCATAATTGGAAAATCGAAAGAAGCACCTTTTGTTCGTAGTACTGAGGAGACACAATCACTTGGGGATGAAACTCATTCTAAAATGCTTTCAAAATTCCATACAATTGATTATGATCAACATAACAAAGATCAATTTTCGAAAAAGACACGCATTCGCTTACAAAAGGAATTAGCAGAATTAACAGTTCTTGTGCCCCAAAGTTTGTCAAATGAAAACCTTCCTAGTACGTCTCCTACACTCGTCAAAAAGGATTTAACGAAGTTAATTCCACCGGTAAGTAAGGCGTCTGTTAACTTAAATACGGTTCACCAACACTTAGCCGATTTTGACAAGGTCATTTTGGAACGTACGACGGCCACGGCCATAACGGAAGGTGAATGGAACTTTGAGCACACTAGAGCTGCGTTTCGAGATGAAATTATTCCGTTTGTAAAGAATGTTAAAGCTTGTCTTAGTAATCTTGATCAAGATTTGTATTTGGAAATAGAAGAAGTTAAACGTGTTTTCAATGAAATGGATGATGCTTATGAAAACAGTTTACTTGAAATAGAACGAGTTTCACGCCAAAATGATCAGCTTCTGAAGCAAGTGATGTCTCATGATATAGTTACTGTCTGTGTGAATACAAGTGTTGATAATGATTCTATTGTGCATAATATTGAATCTGTGGATAATATGGTAGATAGTACTTGTCACGAATCTGACGCTGAATTTTTAAAGCTTCAAGATTCATATTCTTCGCTTTCAAAACGTTTTGATGAGATTCAAACGCATTGTATTTCGCTTGAATGCAAGCAACAATTTATTCAAGAAATCTTTGAAACGTCATTCGAAGGTGTTAATATCGATGATGCAAATTTTGAAAAGAATTTTCGATTGAATTTACAATCAAAACAGCGTCAGCCAAGTGACAAAGTTGCTAACTCTTTGCCGATAGACATAGAGAAATCTAAGGAGCTTAACTGTGTGAACGTACTTGAGTCCGCTGAGAATTTTAAACTTGATCTAGATAATCGAGTTTCCAAGATTTTGTCCAAAGTTGATAACTTAAAACAGAAAAATACACGACTCTTCGATTCAGTAAAGCCCGCATGTGTTGATACCACTGCACAGAATCAATCATTGATTGAACAATTGAATCGAAAGTCGGTGGAAATATCTGATTTGATGGAACAAATTTGTGATAAGAATCTGGTCTTGGCTGAGTTAAAGGAAACACTTCGAACTCTAAAAGGTAAGAATGTTGTGGATAACACAGCCACTATCTCAGCATCGTCCTCTAGTGCAATCAAAAGGAACCTTATAGCCGTCACACCACTTAACAAGGGCCCTAGGACTAAATCTTCTCAAACATTGGTCACTAAAGATAAGGCGAAATCAAAACCAGCTTCTAATATTCTCGTGTTGCCTTCTACAAGAGTAAGCACCACTACTAAGGCTCAAAGATCTAAGCTTAAGAGAAACAAGAAGAATGATAGGATCTTGCCCCCATCTAGTAGTCAAGTGAAGAAGAAAGTAGAAGCCCATCCTAGGAATGTTATTTCTGTTTTGAATAAAAAGAATCATGTAGCTAAACCTAAAGGCTCTGCGGTTGTGCAGCGTTCTAAGCCTACTATGAATTCTAATTTGAAATGTTGGAATTGCAATGAATGTATGTTTTCTAGTCGTCATGATTCTTGCCTTATTGACCATGTGAATGAGATGTATGCCCGGAAAAATGGATTACAATGGAAACCGACTGGAAAAGTGTTAACCCAAGTTGGTTGGATGTGGCGCCCCACTGGTAGAACTTTCACTATAGTAGGAAATATGTGCCCTTTGACTAGGATCACTCCCACTAAAGCGAAGAAAGCGTGCCCTTTAACTAGGAGTACCAAGGCTACCAAAACACAAGTGTGTCCTTTAACTAGGAACACCGACACTACGGTAGGAACCAAGTGCCCTTTAAATAGGTCTACTCCCACTGTAGTGCCCGCGAATAATCCAAAACCTAAGAAAGTTGGAACAGTAAAACCTGTTAGTGCTAAAACTCCCATTAGAAAAAGCAGGAAATCTAAGGGTCTCACAAATGTTAGCAATTCTGATAATTCTATATCTGTATCTGCTAACACTCCGGAACCAATAGTTTCCAATGCATTGTCTACTGTTGTGATTGAAAACAGGTGGTCCAAATTGTTCTCTGGTATTTGGACTCTGGTTGCTCCAAGCATATGACCGGAGATCGCTCTCAGCTCAGAAATTTCGTCAGCAAGTTTCTTGGTACGGTTCGATTTGGAAATGATCATATTGCAAAGATAATGGGTTACGGTGAATATCATATTGGGAATGTTATAATTTCAAGAGTGTATTACGTGGAAGGTCTTGGTCACAACTTATTTTCTGTGGGACAATTTTGTGATGCAAACCTAGAAGTCGCTTTTCGAGAGCATACCTGCTTCATTCGTAATTTGGAAGGGGTTGATTTATTGAAAGGTACTCGAGGGAATAATTTGTATACTTTGTCTCTACAAGACATGATGGCCGCTTCTCCCGTATGTCTTCTCTCCAAAGCATCGAAGACTAAGTCATGGTTATGGCATCGACGGTTATCTCATCTTAACTTTGACGCTATTAATCATTTGGCGAAAAACGAACTTGTTCGTGGTCTTCCTAAACTTTCATTTCACAAGGATCATTTGTGTTCCGCGTGTACAATGGGGAAAAGCACTAAGAAATCTTACAAACCCAAGACGGAAGACACCAACCAGGAGAAACTTTATCTTTTGCATATGGATCTTTGTGGGCCAATGCGTGTTGAAAGTCTTAGTGGCAAAAAGTACATCCTCGTCATTGTCGATGATTACTCTCGGTTTACATGGGTGAAATTTCTTAAAGCAAAAAATGAGGCACCTAAATTCATCATCAGATTTCTCAAGATGATTCAAGTGCGTCTCAACACTACTGTCCGACGCATTCGTACAGATAATGGAACCGAATTTGTGAATCAAATTTTGCGTAATTATTATGAAGAAGTTGGCATATCTCATGAAACATCCGTTGCACGCACTCCACAACAAAATGGTGTCGTTGAAAGGCGAAATCGCACACTTATAGAAGCTGCTCGAACGATGTTAATTTACGCAAAGGCTCCATTGTTTTTATGGGCAGAAGCAGTATCTATAGCAGTGTACACCCAAAACCGGTCACTAATTCGTAAACGCCATGGTAAAACACCTTATGAGCTTCTCCATGGAAAAGTACCAGATTTATCATATCTTCATGTATTTGGTTCTCTTTGCTATCCAAATAATGATGGTGACAATTTGGGAAAACTTCAACCAAAGGCTGATATTGGTATTTTCATTGGTTACGCACCCTCAAAGAAGGCATACCGAATCTACAACTGTAACTCTCGCAAGATCCTCGAAACTATGAATGTTGATTTTGATGAGCTGACAGCAATGGCTTCTGAGCAAAGCAGCTCTGAACCCGCACTTCATGAAATGGGACCCAGTAACATTAGTTCTGGTCTTGTCTCAAACAACCCTACTTCATCATCATTTACACCACCTACTAGGAAGGAATGGGATACGTTGTTTCAACCGTTCTTTGATGAATTCTTTACTCCTCCAACTATTGTTGCTCCAGAACCTGAGGTAATAGCTCCGGTAACCGAAGTTGTCGCTCCAGCAACCGAAGCACAATCAGATACATCTGCACCTACAATGGGTCAAGATATACCTTCAACGAGTAATTCTCAACCAACACATGTTTCAACTACCCATGTCATGCCTATTGATGATGAAGAGGATGATGATGATCACGATTTGGAATTCGCTCAAATGCGTGAACTTCCATTCTTTGGTGTATCTACTCCCGACCCTAATCAAGCCGGGTTGTCCACCTCAGAGGAAGCTCCTTCTACAGTTTACTCCAATCCACGGATTCGTGAACATGACAACAAGTGGACAAAGGATCATCCTATAGATTCTATTATTGGTGACCCTAATCGTCCAGTATCCACACGAAGTCAGTTACAAGAAAGTGCATTGTTTTGTCACTTTGATGCTTTTCTCACTGAAGTTGAACCTAAGACATGGCAACAAGCTTTTACTCAATCCTGTTGGATAGAAGCTATGCAAGAAGAACTTAACGAATTTATACGTCTTGATGTTTGGGAACTTGTCCCATGCCCGGATCAAGTGCAGTTACTCACTTTGAAATGGGTTTACAAGGTGAAACTCGATGAGTTAGGCGGAATATTGAAGAACAAAGCTCGTCTAGTAGCTCATGGATACAAGCAATTATTGGGCATCGACTTTATGGAATCCTTTGCACCTGTTGCCCGTTTGGAAGCTATTAGACTATTCCTCGCTTATGCAGCCCATATGAATATGATTGTCTATCAGATGGATGTGAAGACGGCATTTCTTAATGGTGAACTCAAGGAAGAGGTCTATGTTCAACAACCGGATGGTTTTGTGAATCCTAATTATCCTAATCATGTGTACAAGCTTAAGAAGGCTCTCTATGGGTTGTAGCAAGCTCCTCGCGCATGGTATGATCTTTTGTCACAATTCCTCATTACGCAAGGCTTCGCTAAAGGCAAGGTGGATCCCACGCTGTTCATTCAGAAACGAGGTAAAGATATGATTATGGTACAAATATATGTTGATGATATTATATTTGCAGCCTCGACCCAAATCTTATCGGATGAGTTTGGGACACTCATGTCTTCCAAGTTTAAGATGTCAATGATGGGCAAGGTATCATTCTTCTTAGGTCTTCAGATATCTCAGAGTCCCAGAGGCATCTTTATCAATCAATCCAAGTATGCCCTTGAATCGCTTAAGAAGTATAAGATGGAATCTTGCGACCCCGTGGATACTCCAATGATGGAACAAACTAAGCTTGACGCAGATCCACATGGAGTTGCCGTTGATCCGACACTTTATCGTGGAATGATCGGTACTCTTCTGTATATCACAGCCAGTCGACCTGATCTTCAGTTTGCTATATGTATGTGTGCCAGGTATCAAACTAGGCCTACTGAGTTACACTTAGCTACTGTTAAAAGGATCTTTCGATATCTTAAAGGAACCATTAATCGGGGACTTTGGTATTCGAAGGACTCTTCTATTGCACTAATGGCATATGCAGATGCGGATCACGCGGGTTGTCAAGATACAAGGCGTAGCACGAGTGGAACTTTGCAACTACTAGGAGATCGATTAATCAGTTGGGCATCGAAAAGGCAGAAAAGCGTTGCAATTTCAAGTACGGAAGCAGAATACATAGCTATGTCCGGTTGCTGTGCTCAAATTCTTTGGATGAGATCACAATTAACCGACTATGGTCTAGGTTTCAACAAGATTCCGATGTACTGCGACAACAAAAGTGCAATTGCCTTATGCTGCAACAATGTTCAATTCTCCCGGTCGAAGCATATTGACATTCGCTACCACTTCATCAAGGAGCAAGTGGAAAATGGAGTAATAGAGCTTTACTTTGTCCGATCTGAGTATCAATTGGCGGATATTTTCACGAAGGCTTTAGATCGCGCTCGAATTGAATTTTTGGCCGACAAGCTCGGAATGAGAACTTTCTCGCCTGAGACTCTAAAGGAACTGGCAGATGAAGCGAAAGAATAGTGGTGGTAAAACTATTCTCCGTATCCTTGGTGATCATTTGTATATATTGTTTATATTTTAATCCACAAAAGCAAAATACAAAAATATAAAACCATATAAAAACCATAAAAATTGAAAAATCTAGAAAAATCCAAAAATATTTTTACTTTATTTTTCTAAGGCATGTCTTTTGGTACGATAATATTTACGGCCTTAGAAATGTTGATTAATATCGACACGGCGCCATAAATAGAGTTCGTACAAAAGTTGTAAATATTTCATAAAACATGCCTATATGGCTTGTAGTTATTTCAGACTGCAACCCGGTTTTCACATTAAAGTCAAGTATTTCTTATGAAAGCTTTGGCTAACAACGGGAATTAATTTTCTCGGGCAAGGTTTACTTTAAAACCTTGTAAGGGATCAAGTTTACTTTATAACTTGGTCTAACACAAATCTATGTACGTTTCAGTGCATTTATTTGTTAAAACAAGAGAAGTCTTGTTTTTATGAAGCTATCATCTCTACAACCATGCTATCTATAATTGGTATCTACATACTCGACGATGCGACTACTTAACCAACGACTACAGCTCTTTCAATAGAACACGGGTCAGCAATTGAGGGGGAGCAATTGTCAAGCATTCAGAATCTTCGATGCCGAAAGTGCCAAGTTCACAAGTTGGTGTCAAGACAACAATACCAATCGTACATGTGGTGTCAAGAGATGACTTCAGACGTGACGAGGCGACCAATATATGCTGACAAGAACCATTTGATCTTATCATATGATGTTCTCATCTATCAGGTCCAACCTTATCAATTCTTTTCTAATATGGTGAATATGTGATCATGTTACAAATCAGTATCATATCTCATACGTTTGATATCATGAAGATAAAATGGACTTGCATTTTTCTTCCCAAAACCTTTGTTAAAACTTCATTAAATCAATTGATATTAAAAACATCGATTGGGTTAATATTTTTAATATGGGGGAGAAAATGTGATTTAATATGGGATATTATCACAAATGGTTTGACTTAATGTGCTGGCTCATCTCTACATATACGAAATGTTTTCGAATATCGTGGCATATGTTAAGGGGGAGCAAAATGGATTTTCTATATCAAAATGGATTTTCATGGTGACATATACTTACCCAAACCTCATTTAATTCACGACGATGAAGATTGTGGTGACATAAGGATGGTAGGATAGGTTAAGTCCAATGATTCTTCCAGAACCGGAGGAATCTTCCCAAGGACATTCCATAGCTAGAAATAGTAGTCCTTAGGAAAGGTGGAGAAAGAATGTGAACGTAGCTGAATGCCGACCAAGTACTTAAGTTAGCACTGGAACAAACACAACAAGGTGCTAGTTATGACGTATTGGTAAGCATTGAAGGGGTTGAAGAATGAAAAAGAATTGTAAAGATAAAGGGTGTAAATAAAGAAGCCCTCCTTACAACTTTAGGCAGAAACCGGGTCAATACATATGCTATTGAGATCATTTTAATGAATCTTGATATTGAAGACAGACATCATGGACCCAGTGATGCAATGCACAACCCATCCCAGCTAACTCAGATATCTCTCAAAAGGTATTTGTTTTAATCACACGGAGACAACACGTTATCTATCGATTTATTCACTCCGAATAAATTGGTATTGAAATGGTGGCACTCCTCTCCAGCCTCCGATCACTAAAATCCAAAGTGCACGATCGAGTCTAGAGCCATTTGAGATCATCAAATATCTCACTAGGACACACTTTCATATTTCCTTGCTTCTTCACACACTGTGAAAAGTAAGAAAGATTTTAAGAGTCCTACGCAAAATCTTCATGATCTTGCCTGAACATCCGAGTAATACGAAAGTATTTACAATGAAGATGGAAATCCTTCTTGAGCGAACATTAAAAAGCTCATGGTAGGTGACTTGTGCGATTCTTTATGAATCAAACTTGTGATAACTGGAAAGCAACAACTGTTTAATTCTTAGCTGAATTTAAACACGTTACAGGCCTCTACGCAATATCTTGGTGATCTTGCCAGAACACTCAGAGTGATACCTTAGTGTTCACAGTGATGAGTGGAAATCCTTCTAGTGTTAACCTCAAACAGCACTTGGTAGGTAACTTGCAAGATTCTATACGAATCAAGCTCGTGACAACTGGAAAGCAACGATGGTGCGGTTCTTAATTGAATTTCACTTGTTCCAGGAACATGAATTGATGGCTTCAAATCATGCGGATATTATTATCCAAATGATTCACTCTTTATGTTCGCAGTCAGCTTTGGACGGTCGAATAAAGAGAACGGGTTTACCCGCGAAATCCTGTCAGGAAGTTACTTAATTGAAACTATCCGTCACGGGTACGATATCTAATATCGTCCAACGGTCTTCACCGACCGGAGGTAAAATGCTACCGAATTAGAATGAAATGTTCAAAGCCATTTCGTTCGTGTCTACTTATGTTGCGGCATTTGAAGACGGTGGCGTTGCGGGATCCAAGAAGAAGTCGTCCCCACATGCTTATACTTTATGCACTTAATATCTCATTTGATTCAAGAAAGCCTAAAAGTTAAGTCTTCCGCTGTATCAAACTCTGAAGCTTTCAAGAATTACGAAGGTATAAGTATGTGGGACATGGCGTCACGAAGAGGCGAAAATCACAAGTGATGGATGCACGAGATCAAGGCAAGAGATTAATTCTTAAGATTTATATCAAAGATCACATCAGCATGTTCACCAGAAAAGAAACAAAAAAAGAAAGACGAAGACTACGAGCTCAAGACAAGCATAGTATGCTAGGTTTATTTTATTATTGTAACTTGGGTAACGCCCTTGTTTGGAGTGACCTCCCTTAGGGGGAGATTGTTGGAAATACGTTTTACGTATTAAGAAGGATCGGTCACTCTAACAATAGTCCATGTTATAGCTCGTAGTTTAGTTAATCTTCATTACTTATCAAACAAGTCCAAGCCTAGCCTACAACATGTGTAGGCCGGCCCAAAAGTGTAAGCCCAAGCCCATTACAAGGCTTGGGTATATAAACCCTCTCCTTTGATGGAGAGGGGTGTGGTTTTCATTATTTTTCACATAGTAAATATCTCTTTCTCTCTCTAACACATAAGCAAGATTTACAATCCTACAAAATGTATGAAACACAAGCCTAAAACTTAAGCATAATTTTAATCCTAGTTACACTAGAAATCTAAGATTTGCTTAAATTGGGTGTCTTATTAATAAGCAATGCACATGCTTAACTATAAGACAAGGTGATGGGTGATGTGGGTGGTGGAGGATGTGGTATGTTCTCCAAAGGTGAGATAGGTGAAGTGGGTGAATTTGGTGGGGTAAAAGGTGATGTCACCAAGGGTTCAACAAAGTCATTCTCAAAGGGAATGCTTTGGATAGGTTGAGGTTGAGTAGTCATATCCAAGAGAGTACTAGGAGTGAAGGGTGAGGTTAACTCATTCATTCTAGATTGGAATGAAGAGGAGGTAGAACCATGTGAATGGTTGGTACCATGGGTTGAGGTAGTCTTGCATGGTGCAAGAGGTGGTGAGGGTGATGAAGAGATGAGAATGGGCACAATCTCATTCTTAGGTGCGTGAAAGGGTGAAGAGTTAAGTTTGGGTAACTTAATCTTAATTTTGAGGTGCCTCTTTGAAGAGGAGGTTTTGGATGAATTGGAGGTTCTTGTAGAAACCATGGTAGTAATGGGTGGTTTAAGGGGTAAGGATGAATGGTTTGAGGTGTGAAGAACATGGCTAACAAGGAGGGTTTAAAAGGGTGAGGGGATGATCCAAACTAGTAAAGGGTTAAAAAGGGAAAGCCCAAGATATTTTGGGAGTGATCTAGGTTTGAAACAAAGATTCCAAAGGGTGTTGGAACAATGGGGAAGTTTCAGAAAACCCGAATTTGAGAGCTTCTGCCCGCGGTCCTTTATCTCCTCCGGCGGTTCCATATTGATATGGAGCCACGGTCTATTTAAAGAACCGCCTATAGAGGCTTGGTTTAGGTGGTGAATGGAGGATTTTCCAATTCAGCAAATCCTAATGTTCTAGTCTAACTTATCATAAAGTCATGCATAAGAGCAATAAAAACTAGAACACACACAAAGGAAAAACACATAGGTTCAATTAGCAAAGAAAGTTAAAAAAAACCTAATGGCTACAAAAGAAAAAGACTCCTAATGACATACAAAGTTTATCAAAGTAAACTATCATTAGTCATATATAGGAAGAGCCATTTAGCCAATTTAGAGAATGAGTATGAGACTATCACTAGAGGTGCTCAATTAAGGCTAAACACGACCATTTTTACGAGTTATACACCAACTCAACTTCCCACATGAAAGTAATTCAACCGTTAGGTCAAATTAAGATCCTAGTGCATAAATTCTCTAGTAGTCATTCTCAAGTTAGACAAAATGTAATTCCAACATTTGCCTAATAAAGTTTAGCAAGGATGAAACTTGCATGCGACACAATGCATGACCTAATAAGGGTTAAGAAGGCACCATTGCATATCTTGTCAAACAAGTATAGTGAAGGTTATTTACCTTAATAGAACTTGAGGCCAATAACTTTGAAGTGTATAAACAAAGTTTACACAAACCAAAGGAACACTCTTGATTGGTCTTTCGGAAATGACACATTTATAAATTGCATAGCAATGTAAATTACTTGAGTATTTCGGATGAAATATCCAAGTTATCATACCAACTCTATTGTGCATTATAAGTAATTATTAAACAAAATATGTCTAACAATTTGAACAAGTAGATTCAATATAACACCATCAACACAAGTGTGAGTTATGATCCGGTGTATATTATTAATAAACCACATTCATGTCTACACTAAAAAACATGTCAATTAGATTTGATAATGATACCAATCATAGTTTGAGTGGCATGTCACTCTTATGTGAGGTTTTTGGTTCTAGCTGTTCGTAGCTTGGTTGTTGCCTATGTAACGGGCTTTGATATAGGACTTCACCTATATCTTTTGTACTTAAACGGTTTTTTGGAGTAATATATTTTACCGGGGTATGATTCCCCTTTACCCAAAAAAAAAAAATCTTTCTTGATTCACACAAACACTCTTTTATGAGAAAATATCTAAGATTTTCAAAGGGTGTTTCATGTTTTATAGTGAGACATTTATCTACTTGAACTAATAACACAATGATCGAGTAAGACGACCCAAATCAATAGATTTGACAAGCTCCCAAAGCTTTCAAACCTAAAAGTGTTAATAAACATAACGAGGTGTACCAAATGTTTATATAACATATGTAAACATAGAGATGTTGAACCTATATGCTATGTACAAATAATGTTGCAACTAAAATGCAAGAAATCTAGCATACATCCTAATTAGGAAAAACTAGATACTAACAAATACCAAGCAAGGCACAAGAGACTAGACATATAAGCAATACTACTACAAATAGCAAGGAACACTTAATAATGTCTACATATAATAATCACACACAAGGAAACACACACAAACAATTAGCTTAACACATAAAAGCATTCGTCCATGTTTTGAGTGTTAGATACAACAAAGTATTCATAGCTTGATTTTATTTGAAAATAGTCTTTGACCCATTTAAAATTTAATTAAGTTTAACACTTTGTAAATATATCAATTTTCAAAGATATATCACCAAGAGATTTCCAACTTAATAGAAAAGAGTAAAACACAAGTTTTACGACAAACTGACGCTCAATACTTTGGACAAAGTATGGAACTTAAAAACCATCCAAAATTTAAAATTTGAATAAACGTTTGGAAGCATTTTTAATTGAAAGAAAATTCAATTACGTTCGAAGTGACGGGTGGCACGACTTCTACGGACTTACGGTTGATTTTATATGATTTTTCAAAGTTTTCAAAAAGCTGTGACGGACTGACCGTGGTTCCTTATTGATAAGGAACCGTGGGGAATAGATAAAGAACCGCGTCCAGAGGACAAAAATGGGGTTTTTGGCCAAAATCATTTGGTAACTTTTTGGAAGGACTTAAGACTCTAAAAAACCATTTTAGACACATAGAACTCGTATTTTAGAGTTAATTATGACACAAAAGATTTTTATACTTCCAAACATGAAAAGATTTAATTCAAGCTATTATACAAAGTTTATTTAACACCAAAACTTGTACGAATGAAACAACAGAACACATTTCATAAGTAATCACTCTTCATGAACAATTTGATACAAAGATCGTCTCTATTTTTAAAAACCGTTTTCATTTTTAAAAACCATTTGTTTTGAAAAAGAGAGCAAAGATCGATCCAAGCTTTAAAGTACAATATACTTCAAAGATCTTGAATAACCTCTCTCTGATACCAATTGTAGAAACTAGAAGGGGGGGGGGGGGGGTTGAATAGTTTCTAGTTCAATTTGCAAAAACATTTCGTTTGTTCCACTGGACGCGGTTCCTTAAATATCACCGCGGTTCCTTATCAATAAAGAACCACGGGTTCAATAAAGAACCGCCTACAGTGGATGCCAAATATTGATACATTGTAAACCTTGACAATCCTTTGTATCAAATTCTCGATGTGACTAGATATGAGATGTGTTTGTAATAGATAATAACTATAAGTAAGGAAACACACAAACACATCAAATCAAGTGTACATCAAGCAATAGTCTAAACACTAAGCACACACGTACTAAGCCTTAGATTTTCCTCAACTAAGATGTTTAGACTAAAGGATGCACACTTGACCATAATCTAAACACGGAGCACACACGTACTAAGCCTTAGCTTTTCCGCAACTTAGATGTTTAGATTATGAGATGCATACAACACACAACATATAAATACATCTATAATAGTAAAGACATAAATGTAAAGGAAAGTATCGACACGATGATTTATAGTGGTTCGGTCACGAAGCTCCTCTTCGCCCTACTCTACTCCTCGAGTACACCTTACTTGAGAGTTACTTCACTAGTCAACAAAACTCCTTTCAAGGCGGAGAAAACCATACACGTCGCTTACACATTTCTGACACTAAGCTAGATGTCGAGTCCTAATCTTAGGTATGATCAATCTAAACAACGTTGCCCACTTCACCATTTAACGACACAAGGCTAGATGTCGAGTTCTAATCGAAAGGTAGAACCAATCTTCACAACGTTGCCTACTTCACCAGTTTACGACAAAGGCTAGATGTCGAGTTCTAATCAAAAGGTAGAACCAATTTTCACGACTCTTCACTTTGAAGCTAAGTGAGAACTTCACTAGACATAACTACATCACTTTATAGTTTAGTGAGAACTCACAAGACACAACCACATCACTTTATAGTTTAGACTCACAACTCTTACCTATTACAACTCAATAAAACACATATCCAAGTGTACACATGTAACTTGGATCTACACAACATAAATCCAAGTATACACATATACAATGGATTTACACAAGACTTAATCCAAGTATTCACAAATACAATGGATTAACACAACTAATCTAAGTATTCACAAATACATTGGATCTACACAATATTGATCCAAGTATACCCATATATATTGGATCTACACAAGAGTGATCCAAGTATACACATATACATTGGATCTACACAAGACACAAATAAAAATGATGAACATGATGATCTTCATCAAGACTTCATCTTTAATCACATCACAAATGTGTGAGTGATCTTCTCTTTGCACTTAAGAGGATGAGGAGATTGAAGGATAGAATCACATCTTAAACAAGATTAATCTAAACTAACTAATCAAGGGATTAAAGATGTTTTTGAATAAACTGTGCAAAAAGGGTTGAAAGAAAACCTGGAAATGATCCACTATTTATAGGACAACATTGCAACGGTCAAAAACACCCGCGGTTCCTTATCTCTACCCACGGTACCTTATCAATAAGGAACCGCGGGTTCCTTTAAGGAACCTCCGCGTTGGAGTCTGTGCAAATTTGTCCTTTAGTGGAGATATGCCATCTGGGGTAGTTTATACCCTCAAAGGATATTCCTTTGGCATATGGAATATGCCAAATTCAAATTAAAGAATATTCTTTGGAATATACCTTATGGAATATTCTCCAAATTCAAATTTCCATTTTTCTTTTTAATAAAACATTTTCTTAAAAATAAAGTTAATTAAAAATTACTTTGTCACTTTGTATAAAAGTGAGTTTTAAGAAAATATTAATCCTTAATCACTTAGTTAGGTTAATGACATGTTTGTACATACCTTGAGTGATTCATGCCGAATGCGATCTTGGAGGTGTCGAGAGAAGTATACAAATGTATTCTTGAGTGATTACGAGTACCTTAACAATTTACATAATGTATTGCGAATTATACGTTTGTCATCAACAAAACATAAAGAGATTATATCGATAAAGCATCGTAATATTTGCACTAACACCTTTATCTTTCCATTCAAGTGCACACATTTTGCACACATTGAAGAGCTTGGAGAAGAAATTAGAGTCGTTGAAGGTCTATACCCAAGTCCATAAATGGACTCGGGCCTCCGGCCCATGAACATGCTCATGGGTCGGGCTTACTTAAACTATTACAATTACTATACTACGAGCCCGTAACTATATTGTTGGAGTAACCGAGACTTTCTAATAATACAAATGTATTTCCAACAATCTCCCCCTAAGGGAGGTCACTCCAAATTACAAAGTCCTAAATCTAGCATGTTAGATCTTCGTTCTTGTGCTCGTAGTCCACTTTCTGTTTTCTTCTTTTTCTTTTCTTCATTTGTTGTGAGTATGTGTTGATAATCATTAGGCTTTGGCTTAGAGCATGTTTTTTTACCTGTCACGTACGATCTTCGCCTTTTTGTGATGCTTGCCTCCTTGTGACTTCATGTCCCACACTTATACTTTGTTGAATCCTTGAAAGTTTTAGAGTTGATACAACGGAAGACTTTAGGTTGAACTTTCTTGAATTTTGCTAAGTATTTGATGTAGAAAGTATAAGTATGTGAGGACGACTTCATCTGGTACACCGATACGCCACCGTCTTCAAATGCAACAACATAATAAGACACGAATAAAATGGCTTTGACATTTCATTATGATTCGGTAGCATTTTACCTCTGGTCAGTAAAGACCGTTAGACGATATTAAATATCGTACATGTGACAGGTAGACTTAATTAAAAATCTCATTGACAAGATTTCGCGGGTAAACCCCTTCTCTTTATTCGATCGTCCAAAGCTGACTGCGAACATAAAGAGTGAATCATTTGGATAAAATTATCCTTATGATTGAAGCCGTCAATTCATGAACCTAGAACAAGTGAAATTCAATTAAGAGCTTCACCATTGTTGCTTTCCAGTTGTCACAAGCTTGATTCTAATAGAATCTTGCTTGTCACCTACCGCAGTGCTGTTTAATGTTGACAATGGAAGGATTTCCACTCATCACTATGAACACTAAAGAGTGCCACTCTGAGTGTTCTGGCAAGATCACTTGGATTTTGCGTAGAGGCCCTGGAACAAGTTTGAGTTCAATTAAGAGTCAAACCATCATTTCTTTCTAGTTATCACAAGATAGGTTCTAAAAGAACCGCACGTGTCACCTACCATGAGCTTGTTTGATGTTGGCTTAAGCAGGATTTCCATCTTCATTGTAATACTTTCGTATCACTCGGATGTGCTGGCAATATTAAAAGAATATTGCGTAGGAATCATAAAAATCTTTCTTACTTTTCACAGTGTGTGAAGAAGCAATGAATATTTGGAAAAGTGTCCTAATGAGACCTTTGATGATCTCGTGGCTCTAGACTCAATAGTGCATTTTGATTTGCTGAGCGGAGGTTGGAGAGGATTGCCAACTTTTCAATATTAATTTATTCGGAGTGAATAAACTAATAGATAATGTGTTGAACTCCGTGACATTAAAACAAATATCTTTTGAGAGATATTTGAGTTAGCTGGGAGGGGTTGTGCATTGCATCACTGGGTCCATGATTCTTTATCGTCTTCAAGATGTGTTGACCCGATTTCTTCCTAAGTTGTAAGGAGGGCTTCTTTCTTTACACCCTTTATCTTTACAATTAATTTTCATTCTTCAACCCCTTCAATGCTTACCAATACATCATTACTAGAACCTTGTTGTGATTGTTCCAGTGCTAGCATCAGTACTTGGTCGGTATTCTACTATGTTCATAATCATTCCTCATCTTTCCTAAGGACTACTATTTCTAGCTATGGAATTGTCCTTGGAAAATTCCTCCGGTTTTGGAAGAATCATTGGATTTGTACCTAATCCTACCACCCTTTTGTCACCACAACCGTCGTGAAATAAGTGTGTTTTGGGTAAGAACTTGTCACCATGAAAATTCCTTGAACAATCACTAAGGTACTTGTGATATAAATATCAAAATGTTTTGTACCTTTAGTCTTTTTGTCATCAAAAGGCCCCCCCTTAACATGTGCATTACACATATTAAGTAGGATTTTTCATTAAGTCTTTTTCACATTTAGCCATGTATGTTGATACAAAAGTTAGATGGACCTTGCTTGACCCGAATTAGGCTTAATTCGGGTGTAGGAGGCTCTAGATCTTGCACCAAGTGAATATATGGTTGAGATCATGTACACTAAACAACACGCTGTCAGACTTACCGTGGGAGCGTATCCCGTTGACTCCAGCGTAAGAGTAAGTAATCGGTTTAGGGTTAGTAATTGGTAGGGTGTGAGAGTGAATAAAAGCATACCTTTGTGGAACCCTTGGGGGTTCTTTATATAGGCAGTAAAGTCCCATTAGGCTTTATCGAACCTTTGGCCCCAAGTAAAAGATAACTACCATAATTGGGTGATTGTTATCTTCTAATTATGGTTAGTGTATATCCTTTACTTTGGAAAGAATAACAATCCTAATTAGGTTGTGATTTTGTCTTAACCCTTTACCAGACGTACCGGGCCGTGGGTCGCACATGACACATGCGGCTACTGTTCATCCGAAGCCCCTAGGTCCGAATGACATTATTCCAACCCATTCGTGATGGTCCAAATACGGGTAGTACCCGTGGCCGGGTCCATGACCCGGATGAGGACTATACGTCATCATGTCCCCCCACTCTAGTTGTTACAGCCGCATGCGTGACTTCTAGACTAACCATTGCTCTTCAGCCGTATTGAAAAATAGCCTCATAATACAAGGTGTCGACCGGGACAACATTAATGAAGGCATTAATGATAGTCAAAAAACGGCTGTGTCAGCGTCTGTTCATACGTCAGACCTTAAAAAGTGCTCCCCATGGGCCCCACTCTCAAAGCACATATAAATTTGAGAATGAGGTGACCCACGGGTCTCTCTGATGTTTCATCTGTGCTCCAAATCCCATTCGTTAGATGGATGTAGTGGATTACACGTGTCCTTCATCCAACAACCCTTGGAAGTCGAGGCAGCACTATATAAATCCAGTGTGTAATAGTGTACACACAGTTACAAAGCCTTCGACCGCCATTGTTACAATCTTACATTCCTTCTATACTCTTATTTGCATGGATTTCCTTGCTCCTAGGTTAGATCATTGCGCCCTTTTCCATATTTACATAAAACATGGTTAAGGACAATCCCACTATTACATCTGTGCTTAATGTATTCCCCTATGACAAATTCGTTGAATTTTGTTCGAAATACTATATACCTGAGAGCGTTCATCCCACCTACCCTGGTGAAGATGAAGCAATCACCGACTGCCCAGCCGGGAAGATAGGTGTATACACACGCCTATTTGACTCGGCGAACTACCGCATCCCACTTTCTAGGTTCCTCGTCGATATTCTAAGTTTCTAACATATTATGACTTCCACATTACCCAATTACACTGCATAGGGGCGTGTAAAATAAATCAGTTTAAAATAACCTGCCATACATGCAACATAGCTCCATCCATTAGTTTATTTAGGGTTTTTTATGTTCCCCAAATGGTCAACGGCTGGCTGTCGTTTAAGAAGCGTCCGGGCAACACGCCAGTGTGTTACAATAAGACGTTAGACTCACTGAAGAATTGGTATGACTGGTATTTCTTTGTAGATGCCAAAGTATTCCCCATCCCCTTTGTGTTAAAACGGTTAGTCCGTACAGATTACCCCCCCCCCCCCTTCGAATACATATGACGATAGGGATGTCAAAATTCTAGACACACACCGCACACATTTTCACATAAGGTTGCCGGAAAACTTTTTGTGCTTGATAGGTAATACATGACTTTTGCTTAGCATTTGTGTACTCGATATCGTTCTCGGTATCTAATCGAATTGATCACGGTTAATGGTGGAATAGTCGGTAATGGACACTAAAAGGGGGAGCATGATATTATCTATTTATAATAAAATGACAAGTTAAACAACTAGGAAGAAAGGCTTAAACAAAAATAGCAAAAGGTTTAAAGTGATTAAAAACTAATTTAAAAGAAATTTTAAGTATAAAATAAAGTAATATTAAACTAAGACAAAGCTTGTTAAAAAATAATACTAAATAAAAGTGGCGGGAAAAGTTAATTTTGAATTTTTAAATTAAAAACAGGAAATAAAGTCTAAGCCATGAAATCCGATAGCAACCTTGGGTCGTGACAAGCGAACGCAGTCAGCGATCGCAACCTTAGATCGTAGTTTGGGGATCAGATCGCACTCAATGCGATGGGAAAGAGTGATCACACTCAAAGGTGATCGTAACAAACCATTGCAACCACAGATCGCACTCACGATCGCAACAAGTGGATCGTAGTCTGATCGTGGTCTGTGATCGTGACAATGGATCGCACCCAACAATCCTAACCACGATCGCACTATGGGATCGCAGCCAATGATCGTGATGTGGATCGTACTTAGTGATCGAAGTAAAGGATCGCAAGTAGAAACCCTAGGGGTTTATGCGATCACACTTACTGGATCGTAACTGGTAAAACCCTTAGACACAATACGATGGGATTCAAAGAGCAACAAGCAAAACTGAATAAGCACAAATAAGCAAGATGAATAAGCACTTAATCAAATCTTAACCAAATGAAAACAAGCATAAATTTTAAAACTTTCAAAACACGAAATAAGCAAACTTTATTAATCGAACTTTAAAAAGACTAAACGTTTTAAGAAAACTTGAAAGTAAATAAGCTAAATACAAAATAAGCCAATAAGCATGATAAGCTCAAAGCTCAAATCATATTAAAACTTAGATATGAATAAAAAGATAAACGTTTTAATCAATCAAACATCAAGATGAAACTAGAAGCATTAAAATATCGGATCAAGAACAAATTAAAATCAAGAAAGGTAGAAGAAGATTAAAGATGAAAAGCTTAAACTTGAACTTGTAGATTAATGATTCAAAATACAAGATTAAATCGAAGCTTAAACATGAAAGAAAAGATGAAATTCTAGTGAGAGAAAGTTAAACACTTTCTCTCTCTAAAAACTACAAAGGAAAAATGAAGGCTAACTAATAACTAACTAACACCCTCCTAATGACACATTAGGAGGGTATATATAGGAGGTGGGGAGTGCATGTGTTGCTTCCTTCTTTCTTTCTTCTCGTCTCGACTCGATTTAAATACTTTGTCTTTCTCGACGTCGTCTCGGGATTTGTTGATATAAATTGAACTTGTCTTATAATTTTCTTCTTCTATTAGACTTGAGTTCTTCGACTTCATTAAACTTCCGTCTTTAGACTTTTTCTTCGATAAATCTTCAGAATAGGCCTTGTAATTCCGTTCTTTTTACACTCTTGATCTTTTGACTTCGTCTTTTCTCGTTTTCCTCGATAAAAGCCCGTGATAGCCCGTGTTTTCTTCCTTTTTCATATTTTTATCCTGAAACACAATAAAAACACAAACCACGCATAATTCCAACTTTTACGACATAAAATACACGTTTTGGTCTTGTTATTATTGGAAATAAGTGGTAAAAGGATAAGTGTTTTCACACTTATTAAATCCCCTACACTTGACCATTGCAATGCCCTCATGCAATGCATTAATTTCAAAGCACAAACTACATTTCTCATCATAAATAACCCACCTTGGCCTTTATTTAAATACTAAACTTTAAGGAAACTAAAAAGATAGAAATATGTACAAAACAAGTAAAGAAATCAAAGACTTACATTGGGGTTTTGACCGTCATGAATGTTCATCATCCTCAAGTTTCACGTTCCCCATACCAAGCTTAAAAACGAGATCATTGTTATTATAAGTTAGCAAACTAACACGAACTCATGTGGCCCAATTATTCACTTAGACTCCCTTATTCCTAGGTGTATCTCTTATATTTTAATTTTGTCTTGAATGATCACGAGGATACATTGTTTGACTTATTTTGATAGTTTATTTAGGTTGAAAATAAAGTGGGACGATTTAATCAATAGTTAGCTAAAGGATAAAATCTTTTAAAACTGCTTCTCAGGGCCTCTTAAAGTTCATATCTTGGCATAACTCGCTTCACGATTTGAGACCTTTCTCGGACCGATATTTGGCAGCGACTTCATACTTCAAATCTTTGAGAGACGTTCTTGAAATTATGGTCTTCTCTTCATAATAGGAATTTCTTCACTTGAACTTTTTGAGAGATTCTTCATATTTGGACCACGACTTCTTCATTTTTCTCCAATCTTTATTTTGGACTTTGATTATATAACGATCCGCCTCCTTTTAGGACTTGGATCTATTTATCCTCATACCTTGCTAGGGTCTTTTCGGATAGACTTCTCCATGATCTTTTGGGGAGTATTTGCTTTTCGTCGTGTGTCTCGATCCTTCATATTGATTTTTGATAAATGATTCTTCACGTCACTTGGGATCTTTAGCAACAAAATGTAGCCCTCATGCCTTGTTAGGGCCTTTTTAGACTCGCCAATCTTCGCATCCCGCTTCAATAAGTTATGCCTCGGCTATGAACTCTAATTAATACCGAGCAACTTTTAAACGATCTTGTGCTAGAAGCTAAGTAAATTTTCAAATCGTACAACCTTATTTATTGCAGTTAAATTTATTAACAAGCGATGGGAGAAAAAGCTTATAATCAACTCACACAAATTCACGAAAGAATACCAAACTTATAATTGACTCTATCATCTCTCGTTCTCCACAATTTAAAATCTCAAGGAATGAGACTCGTAGATGCTTAGCCTATTAAATCAAAGTTTTGGGTTTTCAAGTCATCTATAGGATCTTGCAACTTCTTAGACTTTTTCAAGTTTAGAGTTCGCGTTTTGAAGTTCCCTTGATAAACGACTTTCTAGGATCAATTATAGGAACTTGCGAAAAGTTCTTGTTCTTAATCCGTAAGAGTTAAGACTTTCTCGTTTTAAAGTTCCCTATATAAAAGCCTAGCAAAACTTGACTTAAACACGTTAAGGATGCTAGCTAGAGTAAACTTAGATAAGTAAACTCGGGTTGAGTCAAAAGATTCACAACTTTGAAAAATTAAAACCACTTTATTCAAAATTTATTCTAGCAAAGAAAGTAAATAACGATAGCAAAGGAAAATATTATTATACAACTAGGCCAAAATAGATTAAAAATTTTGAAAAATGTCGAAAAATCAAATTTTCTGGTTAAAATGAGGACAAATTAATAGAAAAGCCCACTTACTTCGATAGAAGTCCCCCTACACTTGATATAAACATTGTCCTCAATGTTTAAGCATGTGGGAGTAAACTCCCCTACACTTAGGACATTTTGCACTTTGTTTAAATCTTGCTAAGGGAAGGACAACTAGAGTGATTTCAATGTGAACATATAAGATATGAAATATTGAATCACGACAGTTTAGGATAGAATCGGGAAGACGGGTACACGGGATCATGGTTCGTCAAAAGTCATCGAGAATGGATCTTTGAAGCTTTAATCCCTGCACATAATAAGAAACAAGGCAACAAACACATACGGGGCTCCCCCTACACTTATTATGAAAACGGTAAAGGATAGATCAACGGGTTGCCTCCCGAGAAGCGCTTGTTTTTTTATAACCGAGTCACGAGCCTGACTCGACCCAGAACTAATTCAAGGGAAACATGGTGAGGGATGGAATCATCTCATGAGATATGTCCTCACCAAAGTACAGCTTCACACGCTGGCCATTCACTTTAAAATTAGGCCCATTTGGCTGAGAAAGCTCAATGGTGCCATAAGGGAAGACTTTGGCGATGGTGAATGGACCAGACCAACGGCTCTTCAGCTTGCCTGAGAAGATCTCCAACCGAGAGTTAAAGAGTAAAACTTGATCACCAATGTGAAACTCTCGGTTCTTAATCGTTGCATCATGGATGAGCTTGGTTTTCTCCTTGTAGATCAATGAGTTCTCATAAGCTTCATTCCTCAGTTCATTTAGCTCGTTGAGTTGAATCTTCCGAAGATCATCGGCTTTGTTGATGTCAAAATTGGCCCACTTCAAGGCCCAGTACGCCTTATGTTCCAGCTCAATAGGAAGGTGGCATGCCTTCCCGTACACAAGACGATATGGAGTGCAACCAATGGGTGTCTTATATGCGGTACGGAAAGCCCACAAAGCATCATCTAACTTATCGGCCCACAAGGCACGATGCTCTCCCACAGTACGCTCAAGAATTCGCTTCAATCCACGGTTAGATATCTCAGATTGACCATTTGTTTGAGGATGATAAGCGGTGGAAAGACGGTGATTGACACCATACTTAGCCATGACTCGAGCAAATTGATCATTGCAAAATGAGTCCCGCGGTCACTGATGATAGCACGAGGAACACCGAGTCGAGCAAAAAGCTGCTTCAGAAAGTTCACAACCACCCTCGCATCGTTCTTAGGGAGAGCCTTAGCTTCAACCCATTTAGAGACGTAGTCAACGGCTACGAGGATGTACTTGTTCCCTTTAGATGATGGAAATGGCCCCATAAAGTCGATACCCCATACGTCAAAGATTTCACATTCTTGGATGAAATTTTGAGGCATCTCATCTTTATGTGTGATCTTGCCTTGGCGTTGGCAAGCATCACAATTTTTAACCATTTCGTGAGCGTCACGGTAAATGGTGGGCCAATAGAATCCCGAGTCAAACACTTTCTTTGCGGTGTAGTTGGGACCAAAGTGACCACCGGTGGGTTCTTTATGGCAAGCTTTGAGAATGTCTAAAGCTGCGGGTCCATCAACACACCGACGAATAATCAGATCAGCACATTGTTTGAAGAGATAAGGGTCATCCCAAAAGTAAGTCTTAACATCTTTAAAAAACTTCTTCTTTTGTTGGGATGTTAACCCTTCGATGAGAATACCACCCGCTAAGTAGTTTGCAATGTCCGCAAACCAAGGGTTTCATCAAGATTAAAATTGATAGACATTAAGGCCTCAAGGGGAAAAAAGTCGTTGATCTCTTGATTCGGATGATCCCCTTGATAAGGATCCTCAAGTCTACTAGGATGATCCGCGGCTAGGTTTTCGGCTCCCTTCTTGTCACGAATTTCAATTTTAAATTCTTGAAGGAGCAAAACCCAACGAAGAATTCTTGGCTTAGAATCTTGTTTAGTTAACAAGTACTTCAACGCGGAATGGTTAGTATAGAAAATGGTGGTGGAAAGAACAAGATAGGGGCGGAATTTCTCAAAGGCATACACTACAGCTAAAAGCTCTTTTTTGGTAGTGGTATAATGCAATTGAGCCCCCGTCATAGTCTTGCTAGCATAGTGGATTGGTTGGAAGTGTTTGTTCACTCTTTGTCCCAAAACCGCTCCAATGGCAAAGTCGCTAGCATCGCACATCAATTCAAAAGGTAGCTCCTAGTTAGGGGTAACCAAGACTGGTGCCTTAGATTAGTGACGTTTGTTTTGTGATCGTTTATAGTTTAGGGTTTGAAGCGACGCTTGATATCTAAGGCTCAAATTGATTATTATTATTTTATTCAGTATTAATGGCTGCCGGCTAGGGTTTATTGGCTGTGGTTAATCCTGGTTTAGGTTTTCTTGTGTTTGATTTTCTTAAGTCATTACTTTTAGAGAGATGGAGAATTCGGGAGAAAATATGATGAATGCGAAGGAGAAGACGACTGACATGGCCTCAAGCCTTGATGCGGTCAAAAGTTGTTTTCCGACAAGTAGACTTCGTAATGTGGACGGAAAGATTTTGGGTAAGGATGGAAAGCCCATGCGGAAAGTAGTGAGGCAAGTCGCATTTGCTGAGACAACGAGTGACAACTCACTAAACCCTAATGAGAATCAACCAAGTAAGTAGTCATTTGCTGCCTTGGTCAGTAATGTAACAACAAAGAAGAAGATTAACTTTAGGGTTTTGGAAAGTGATGAACATGGAGAGGACATGGACTTCATGTTGCCTATTGATACTATGGCGACTGTCCAAGGGAAGTTTGTGAATTCACTGGTGGGATATTTTGTGGGTAAGAGTGTATCTTTTCCTTTGGTGGAGAGTTATGCAAAGAACAGTTGGGGCAAATATGGATTCCAGAAACTTATGAAAGATGAAGATGGTGTGTTCTATTTTAAGTTTACATCTATCACTGGTCTTGAACATGTGTTGGAGAATGGACCATGGATAATCCGTAATCATCCAATTATGCTATGTAAATGGGAGCCAGACTTGGAATTGAATAAGGATAAAGTGACAAAGGTACCGGTGTGGGTGAAGATTCATAAGGTTCCAATTGTAGCCTACTCTGAAGATGGTCTCAGTCTTATTGCGACTAAGATTGGGAAACCAATAGCTTTGGACTCATTTACGAGCTCTATGTGCTATGAACCATGGGGCAGATTAGGATTTGCGCGAGCCATGATCGAGGTAAGTACGGAGAAAGAACTGAAAAGGGAGGTTGTGATGGGAGTACCTAACAGTGAGGGTAAGGGTTGCTCAAAAGCGAGAATGAATGTTGAGTACGAATGGACCCCTCCTTTATGCTCGGACTGTCATGTGTTTGGTCACACGTTGGAGACGTGCCCTAAACATACTAAGAAGGACGTGCCACAGCAAACTAAGGATAAAGAACAAGGTGATGGATTTACAGTTGTGAGTGGGAGAAGACGGAATGGGAGGAATAAATGGGAGGTAAATGTTAACAAACAAAAAACATTTGAGTTCCGACCTAAACATGCTGTGAAGGTTGATAAACTGAAAAAGGTAGTATCAACTCAAAATTCATTTGATTGTCTGAACTTCAATGATGCGAATAATAAAGACACGGCAGAATCGAGTGGGACCAAAGATAAGGGTAAAGGTATTGTACAAGGTGATGAGTCTGACAGTAAAGTCGAAGAAATCTTTGCTGAAGTGAATCCTAACATTCAGGGGGCAAGCACTCCCTCGGGCGAGGTTTCCCATGATTAGTGTCGGTTGTTGGAATATAAGGGGCTTGAACCGTGTCCCTAAGCAATCAGAGGTTCGGCAGGTTGTTGCTGATAATAAACTGAGTGTTTGTACAATTCTAGAGTTACATGTTGACATATCTAATTTATTTCAAGTGTGCTCTAAGGTTTTTAGGTCGTGGGATTGGACTTCGAATGCGAGTCTTTGCTCTAAAGAATGTCGTATCATAGTTGGGTGGAATGTTGATGAAGTGGACCTGCTTGTTGTCAACCAAACGGCCCAGGCTATTCATGCGAAAATTAGACAGAAGAGTACTAATAACACTTTCTTTTGTTCATTTATATATGTAGATAATAAACCTATGGGTAGACGGCGGCTATGGGAGGAGCTTGATATACATAAACATGTCACTAGACGGCAGCCATGGGTTCTGTTAGGAGACTTTAATGTTGCCCTTAACATTGAAGATATTT
This sequence comes from Glebionis coronaria, assembly GCA_025667525.1. Taxonomy (NCBI): domain Eukaryota; kingdom Viridiplantae; phylum Streptophyta; class Magnoliopsida; order Asterales; family Asteraceae; genus Glebionis; species Glebionis coronaria. The sequence goes on from JANFOE010001020.1 coordinate 201,996, forward strand.
TCATGGGATCTTCTTCGATGAATGCTGCCATGTGTGAATTGAAGGATTGTGTTGCTAGGATTGAGGTGGAGGATATCAATTCTTCGGGTCTTCACTATACATGGAATCAGAAACCCCAAGGTGGTATGGGCATTTTGAAGAAGCTGGATCGGTGCATGGGTAATATTGATTTCATAGATGCATATCCAAGTGCTCATGCCATTATTCAGCCGTATAGAATCTCAGATCATGCTCCTATTGTGCTTTGCATCCCTACAAATGCTAGGCCAAGAGTGAAACCATTTAAATTCTACAATCTGTTAACGTCGAATAGTAAGTTTAAACAGGTAGTTGAGGAGCAGTGGGGTAATCCAGTTCAAGGCCATGCTATGTTTCAAATGGTGACAAAGATGAAAACCCTAAAGAAGCCGTTGCGGAAGCTGCTGTATGAGCAGGGTAATCTCCATGATAAAGTGGTGCGATTACGTGTGGAAGTGGATGAGGCTCAAAAAGCTTTAGACCTTCAACCTGATGATCTTAATTTACGCGAGGAGGTGGCTATTTACGTACAGGCGTTCAATGAGGCAAAAATTGATGAAGAGAAATTCTTGAAGCAAAAAGCTAAGGTGGAGTGGTTGAACGCTGGAGATAAGAACACAGCGTATTTTCGTAAGGTTGTCAAAGGTCGTAATCATCGTAGTAGAATTGAAGTCATCCGTGATGCTGCTAATGTTGAAGTTACTGGTACTGCTGTTCCTGATGTTTTTGTGCAACATTATGAACAGTTCTTGGGGACATCGATGGACTGTGCGAATCTTGACACAGTGAGCTTGTTTGAGAAGCGAGTTACTGATGTGTCCTCTGTAAATATGGTGCGTGAAATCACTGATCAAGAAGTAAAAACTGCCATGTTTTCTATTGGTGACGACCGAGCTCCTGGGCCGGATGGATATTCATCAGCGTTTTTTAAAGAGAGCTGGGATATCATTGGGAAAGATGTTAGTACTGTTGTTCGGGATTTTTTCGCTAATGGGCAGTTATTACAGTTATTACAGGAAATAAACCACACTTTTGTTACTCTTATTCCTAAAGTGGAGACTCCGTTGAAAGTTAATGACTATCGTCCCATATCGTGTTGCAATGTCATCTATAAATGCATTAGTAAAATACTTACTAATCGTATTATTGAAGGAATTAAGGAGGTAGTTAGTGAAAATCAGTCAGCATTTGTTCCTGGAAGACGTATTTCGGATAACATATTACTGACCCAAGAACTTATGCATAATTATCATCGGAATAGAGGTCCTCCCAGGTGTGCTTTCAAAGTGGATATCCAAAAGGCTTATGACACGTTGGATTGGCGTTTCTTGGAGAAAGCTCTTATGATGTTTGGTTTCAATCCTATTATGGTTAAGTGGATTATGAGATGTGTTACGTCGGCCTCGTTTTCTATTTGTGTTAATGGTATTAATCACGGGTATTTTAAAGGCAAAAGAGGATTACGGCAAGGGGATCCTTTGTCCCCGTATTTATTCACCCTGGTTATGGAGGTTCTCACGCTCATCCTTAAAAGAAATATTCGGAACTCTGAGGGTTTCAGGTTTCACCATAAGTGTGAAAAACTACAAGTTGTTAATGTATGTTTTGCGGACGATCTATTCTTGTTTACGCATGGTGATGAGGTTTCAGCTCAGCTGGTTATGAACTCCCTTGATGAATTCAAGCTGGTGTCGGGTTTAGTTCCAAGTATTCCTAAGAGCATAGGGTTCTTCTACAATGTTCGGGACGGTATCAAGCATAACATTCTCAGTATTATGCCTTTTGCTGAAGGCACTCTTTCGTTTAAATACCTAGGCGTACCTCTTATTTCCTCTCGCCTTTTAAACAAGGACTGCAAAGTTCTTGTGGAAAACGTGAGGAATAGGATTGGGGATTGGAAGAATAAATCATTATCCTTTGCAGGTCGTCTTCAATTGTGTAAGTCAGTTTTACTCTCCATGCAAGTGTATTGGGCTTCCGTTTTAGCCATTCCCCAAGGTATCATCAATGACATTCATCAATTGGTTCGTGGTTTCCTTTGGTGCAATGGTGAATTCAGAAGGGGCAAAGCAAAGGTAGCCTGGAAAGATATAGTCTTACCTAAGAGTGAAGGAGGGCTGGGCATTCGTAGTCTTGGTGTGTTTAATATGGTTTTGCTTACCAATCACATTTGGAATATCGTTTCGAATAAAGAATCAATGTGGGTGCGGTGGATCCATACCTACAAACTGAATGGCATATCGTTATGGGATATTCCAGCCAGGACGGACATGAGTTGGAGTTGGCGTAAACTTCTTCAAATTCGTAATAGGGTGAGGCCTTATTTTTGGTCAGTTCTGGGTAATGGTAGGGGTACTTCGGCATGGTTCGACAAATGGGATGTTCACTGTCCTATTAGTAATTATGTGACGCCGAGAGATATCGCTAGGGAAGGCCTTAATATGAAATCCTCAGTTGCTGATTTGATGGCTCAAGGTGTATGGCAGTGGCCACAGTCGTGGCTAATGAAGCCCCTATTCTTGCTGTTGTGTCCATTCCTGCCCTTAATGATCATGGGCAGGACGTGGTGCGATGGCGTGATGATAATGGTGTCTTCCATGAATTTAGTGTGGCTAGGGCTTGGGAGGCATTTCGTCCACGAGGGCGACATGTTGACTGGCAGCGAGTGGTTTGGTTTTCACATGCTATTCCTAGACATGGGTTTCACATGTGGTTAGTCTTAAGATCTGCGTTGAAGACTCAAGACCGTTTGAGGCAATGGGATGTGGGAGATACGGTCGACTTGAGCAGTCTATCATGCCCCCTTTGTAAACAGTAACCTGACTCCCTTGCTCATTTATTTTTTGAGTGTTCATTTGCTTCAAAAGTATGGGAATATGTTCGGGTGTTGTTCGATATGGTTCATGTTCCTGCTAGGATACATGACATTATAGGTTACCTCCAGCCTATGGCGAATTCGCGGACTGCAAGGAGTGTTATAGGAAGGCTTGTTTTGGCTGCTGCTGCTTATTTTGTGTGGAAGGAGCGTAATGATCGTTTGTTCAAGAAAGGTAGTCGTACACCGGAGGAGATTCGTGACACTATTATGATTACTGTTAGAATGAAGATCATGACGTTTAGATTCAAGAAGCGGGATTCTGTTAAGCAACTGCTTTAGAAATGGAATTTCCTTAATTCTTTCCGTATGTATGGTACAGATTAGGGCTTGTTTTTATTTGATCATTGTTTGTTATCTTTGCGGCATGTCACAAAGATAGGTAGTTTCAAGCTATGCTTGAGGTTAATGTGGTACATCGGCCACATTCCATTGTACTCCAATTTCTGTGATTAATACAAATTTACCGGGGTAACCCTTTACCCAAAAAAAAAGACCGGTGCCTTAGTTAGTTTATCCTTAAGAAGATTGAAGGATTCAATACACTCTTTAGAAAAGATAAAGGGAGTTTCTTTTTCCAAGAGGTGGGTCATCGGGCGAGCGATTTTAGAAAAATCTTGAATGAATCGACGATAGAAGCCCGCATGACCAAGGAAACTTCTCACACCCTTCACGCTTGAAGGTGGAGGTAATTTAGCAATCAATTCAACTTTAGCACGGTCGACTTCAAGACCGGCTTTGGAGATTTTATGTCCAAGAACAATGCCTTCTTTTACCATAAAATGGCATTTTTCCCAATTTAGAACAAGGCGAGTGTCTTCACACCGCTTAAGCATGCGTTCTAAATTGGCAAGGCAAGTAGAGAAAGAATCACCATAGACCGAGAAATCATCCATGAAGACTTCCATAGTTTCTTCAACCATGTCATGGAAGATAGCCATCATACACCTTTGGAAAGTCCCAAGAGCATTGCATAGGCCGAAAGGCATTCGTTTGTAAGCAAATGTTTCATAAGGACAAGTGAATGTGGTTTTCTCTTGGTCTTTGGGATCGATGGGAATTTGAAAATACCCGGAGAAACCGTCTAAGAAGCAATAATAGTCATTACCCACTAGACGTTCGAGCATTTGGTCCATAAAAGGAAGGGGAAAATGATCCTTTCTCGTAGCATCATTGAGTTTGCGATAGTCTATACAAACTCTCCACCCTGTAACGAGACGAGTAGGAATCAACTCGTTGTTTTCATTGGGCACAACGGTGATTCCGCTTTTCTTAGGCACACAATGGACCGGACTAACCCATGGTGAATCCGAGATAGGGTAGATCATTCCCGCATTAAGAAGTTTGATAACCTCTTTTTTGATAACGTCATGGATATTGGGATTCACCCTTATTTGGTTTTGAATAGTGGGTTTAAAGTCGTCCTCCATGAGAATTTTATGTCTGCAAAAGTGATGATCAATTCCACGAATATCGGAGATTTTCCAAGCAATCGCTTTCTTATGATTCTTCAGCACGTCGATAAGTCGAGATTTTTCGTCTTCTTTCAAATCCTTTGCGATGATGACGGGTAACTTCTTATTGTCTTCAAGGAACACATATTCGAGATGAGACGGTAGATCCTTAAGCTCTAAATCAGGAGGATTTTCGATGGAAGGCATAGTCAAATTCATATCATCGATAGAGATTTTCTTAGGAGATGGTGGATAAATATGGTCCTCATTGAGAAGTTTCTCAATGGTACGAATGTCTTCATCCCAATTGGAGGGAGAATCGTCATATTGTAAGTCCACATCTCCCAAAGTTGCTTCAAATTCTTTCAAAAGGAAATCACTTTCTCCAAATGGAGTCAGTGAGGGAGCAATAGAGGAAACGGTCTCAACGATGGGTAGAGAAGAAGAACCAGTTTTACAAGCGTCTTTGAAATGTTCTTCACAAGCCTCATCAAGAACGTCAATGAAATTAACGCTCTCGTTTTTAGAAGGCTGCTTAGAAAGTTTACCTATGTTGAATACGATTTTACCGTCACCAACTCTCATGATTAATTCGCTCGCGGCTACATTAATGAGAGTGCGACCGGTCCTCAAGAATGGACGTCCAACGATTAATGGAACACGGGGGTCCATCTCGTAGTCAACGACAACAAAATCCGCCGGAAAGGTGAATTTGTCGACACCGACGAAGACATCTTCGGCTATCCCCACCGGATAAGCAACCGTACGGTTAGATAATTACAATGTCATTCGTGTGGGGACTATCTCGGGTAGAGATAATTGTTTCCAAACGCTTAATGGCATTAAGTTTATACTAGCACCTAGAGCGGCTAGGGCCATACAATTCTCTACCCGGGGAAGTTGCAAGGAATGAGAAAACGACCCGGATCACCAAGTTTGGTTGGTAATTTCCTTAAGAGCATTGCGGAGCAATTCTCGTTAAGTTGGGTCTGAGCGATATCAAGGAGTTTCTCCTTATCACTGAGAAGATCTTTAAACATTTTAGCATACTTCGGCATGTGAGCGAGAGCCTCGGCAAAGGAGATGTTGAAATTCAGCTGTTTAAACATTTGAAGAAAGTTAGAAACCTGAATATCATCCTTGTTCTTCAACTTCTCTTTCCTCAACCTTGAGGGATAAGGTATATTAGGTTGAGATGAAGGCTTTGGAATGGAATTCTCACTCACATCCTTGGGTGGTGGAAGGGTAGAAGTAGAAGGTGGAGGAATTGGAGAAGGGGACTCGTTTTCCTTTGTTACAATGACTGGTGTAGGTGTAGGAAGATCGGGTTCCTTTAAACCTTTGCCACTTCGGGTGGTGATTGCTTTCATCTCCCCTCTTGGATTAGCAAAGGTGTTACTCGGAATAGAACCCGAACCAGAGGCTTGATTACTTGGGAAAAAACTTGCCATCATATCCCTTAAGTTATTCGTTTGACTGTTCATAAAGTTTCTCATATCGGCTCGAAGATCATTTCCTTGTTTCGCCATGTCATTCCTTAGCTCGGCTCGAATATCGTTCCCTTGTTTCGCCAAGTCACCCTTCAAGTTAATGAATTGGCTTTGAAGATTCTTCACCATCTCTCTATTGGTTCTCATGTAAGTTTCGAGGTCTTGGTTCAATGTCGTGGGTTGATTGAGAGGTGGGGCTTGGTAAGCTTGATTATTTCCTTGAGGTGGATATGGGTTTCTTTGGGATTGATATTGATTAGCAGCTCAAGGTTGGCTTTGATTGTTGCGGTTGAAATTGTTTTGGTTTTGGTTTTGAGGAGAAAAACCGGGTGGAGATAGAAAGTTGTTGGAACGATAACTTAGCAAGTTACGGTCTCCTTGAGGACGTGCTTGATAGCCTCCCGTAGAAAAGTTACCGTTAGCAGCATACACATTTTCCGGATTGTCAAGAGTAGAAAGACAATCGGTGTATGAATGAGAAACCCCCGCAAATCTCACAAGAAGTTGCTACAGCTTTAGCTTGTTAAAATTTGTTTGTAGCCATGGTTAAGAAGTTTTTGTTCATCTCAGCTACTTGGCGAGTAAGTTCGGTTATCTCTGAGTTGGATGATGTAGAAGAAACATTTGCCCTCTGGTTATTCCTTGAAGATGCAGATGAATTCCAATTTTTGTGGTGAGTGGTCATGTTCTCTATAAGCTCTATACACTCCTCAGGTCTTCTCTTCATGAATGTACCACCGGCGGCAGCATTAATCGTATCACGATCACGAAAAGTTAAACCATTATAGAAAGTATCAATCAAAGTAATGGGAGCATGTTATTGTTTGGACAATGGTCGATCTAGACATTATATCGTTCCCAATCATTGAAAAGTGATTCATCAGGTTCTTGAGTGAATCCACTGATTTGGTTGCGAAGACTAGTGACCATGGATGGTGGAAAGTAGCGCGACAAAATTTTTTGAGTCATGTCATTCCATGTTTGAATTGAGTTTTTGGGAAGACGATCAAACCATTTTTCGGCATGGTGGGATAAAGTGTGTGGAAAAAGGTGAAGGCGAAGAAAATCCATGGAAGCACTGGGTAGTTTCATGCTTTGAGTGACGGTAATGAACTTGTCGAGATGTTTGTTGGCATCATCATCCGGTAATCCGTGAAACGGGCAAGCGTTTTGAACTTGCTGGATCATGTGATGGTTCAACGAAAATTCAGGAGCCGTGATTTGCATCAGTGCAATCGGTCCTCCGCGTCCGTTCATGGTGGGTTGACAAAGCTCCTCCATTGTGCATAGGTCGGGTGGGAGAACATTGTTGTTGTTATTATTGTTATTCAAATTGGGGTGGGTGGGTTGTTATTATTGTTATGCACACCGGCCATATCTAAGTCTCTAAGAGTCTCGGGCTCAGGATAAGACGTAGATCGAGTACGCATACACTAAAAGGAAAGAAAATATTTTTGATTTTTTATCTTTTTATTGTTTTTGGATTTTTGAAAATTTTTATATTTTTTTAGGATTTTTGAAAATTTTTGTGCTTGAAAATAACGTTCCTAAAAGAACGGATCCCAAAATCTAATTTTTCACACTAAAAACCGTTAATCTTTACGAAAAGAGCCGGCAGCGGCGTCATTTAATACATGACTTTTGCTTAGCATTTGTGTACTCGATATCGTTCTCGGTATCTAATCGAATTGATCATGGTTAACGGTGGAATAGTCGGTAATGAACACTAAAAGGGGGAGCTTGATGTTATCTATTTCTAATAAAATGACAAGTTAAACAACTAAGAAGAAAGGCTTAAACAAAAATAGCAAAAGGATTAAAGTGATTAAAAATTAATTTAAAAGAAATTTTAAGTATAAAATAAAGTAATATTAAACTAAGACAAAACTTGTTAAAAAATAATACTAAATAAAAGTGGCGGGAAAAGTTAATTTTGAATTTTTAAATTAAAAACAGGAAATAAAGTCTAAGCCATGAAATCCGATGGCAACCTTGGGTCGTGACAAGCGATCGCAGTCAGCGATCGCAACCTTAGATCGTAGTTTGGGGATCATATCGCACTCAATGCGATGGGAAAGAGTGATCGCACTCAAAGGTGATCGTAACAAACCATCGCAACCACAGATCGCACTCACGATCGCAACAAGTGGATCGTAGTCTGATCGTGGTCTATGATCGTGACAATGGATCGCACCCAACAATCCTAACCACGATCGCACTATGGGATCGCAACCAGTGATCGTGATGTGGATCGTACTTAGTGATCGAAGTAAAGGATCGCAAGTAGAAACCCTAGGGGTTTATGCGATCACACTTACTGGATCGTAACTGGTAAAACCCTTAGACACAATACGATGGGATTCAAAGAGCAACAAGCAAAACTGAATAAGCACAAATAAGCAAGATGAATAAGCACTTAATCAAATCTTAACCAAATGAAAACAAGCATAAATTTTAAAACTTTCAAAACACGAAATAAGCAAACTTTATTAATCGAACTTTAAAAAGACTAAACTTTTTAAGAAAACTTGAAAGTAAATTAGCTAAATACAAAATAAGCCAATAAGCCTGATAAGCTAAAAGCTCAAATCGTATTAAAACTTAGATATGAATAAAAAGATAAACTTTTTAATCAATCAAACATCAAGATGAAACTAAAAGCATTAAAATATCGGATCAAGAACAAATTAAAATCAAGAAAGGTAGAAGAAGATTAAAGATGAAAAGCTTAAACTTGAACTTGTAGATTAATGATTCAAAATACAAGATTAAACATGAAAGAAACGATGAAGAAAAGATGAAATTCTAGTGAGAGAAAGTTAAACACTTTCTCTCTCTAAAAGCTACAAAGGAAAAATGAAGGCTAACTAATAACTAACTAACACCCTCCTAATGACACATTAGGAGGGTATATATAGGAGGTGGGGAGTGCATGTGTTGCTTCCTTCTTTCTTTCTTCTCGTCTCGGCTTGATTTAAATTCTTTGTCTTTCTCGACGTCGTCTCGGGATTTGTTGATATAAATTGAACTTGTCTTATAATTTTCTTCTTCTATTAGACTTGAGTTCTTCGACTTCATTAAACTTCCGTCTTTAGACTTTTTCTTCGACAAATCTTCAGAATAGGCCTTGGACCGTTCTTTTTACACTCTTGATCTTTTGACTTCGTCTTTTCTCGTTTTCCTCGATAAAAGCCCGTGATAGCCCGTGTTTTCTTCCTTTTTCATATTTTTATCCTGAAACACAATAAAAACACAAACCACGCATAATTCCGACTTTTACGATATAAAATACACGTTTTAGTCTTGTTATTATTGGAAATAAGTGGTAAAAGGATAAGTGTTTTCACACTTATTAATAGGCATCAGTTGCAATTACTTTGGCATGGTGGATTGGGAGGGTGGGTATAGTTAGCTTTAAATCACACCCATAACTTATTTGTATATGACTAACATACTTTGTTTGGTTGCATGTGTTCGCAGATATGAATCTATTCGGACTGTTGCGCCAAGGAGATACTTCCAAGATCCCGAGGGTACCCGAGCCATGGGCCAAGATGAATTACCACTACTTGAAGTCACCCAAAACATCACCATTCCATTCGACGTGGTCCCAGAGCCCTATTCCGACATGGGTAATACTCACATTGAGAAGTCGCCGCTGGACTTCCATAATGAGGATGGGGATTAGCCCTTGCTGGAGGATGTAACTGGTCCTTCTACTACGGCCAAGAATGCCACTACCACTCACCAAGAAGATCAAGGTGATAATCAAGATCAACTTGACAAGGAGATGACCAATTATTTGGGTTGGAAGAGGAAGAGGCGGCGGAGGGGACAGGCAACCAAGCACAAGCCAAGCCCGCCCCTAGGAGGCGTAAGTCTAAGAGGAAGACAAGGAAGGAGGGTGATCCGGAGGTAGGGGCCTTCAACGCGCCCCCTAAGAGGCTACGGGAAGATCACCCTCAATACCAAGAGGGCAGCAATACAAGCGCGCCCAAGGGTAATCCGGTGGTCCCATCTACTGGCGTGGACACTCAAGTGGATGACACCGTATGGAAGGCAACCCCAGTAAACGTCGTGGCGCCCACCAACACAGAGCGTGGAAAAGAGCATACGTAAGTAACTCACAACCTTCACTTTTACATATTTGTATATAATTCACTCTTCCTAAATGAGCATGTAATCATAGGGAAAAGCCATCCAAGGTGATACTGGAGGATAAGGACACCAACCAACATACCCATCCCTTGTTTGAGGATGCACCACCATCACCCCAGCCCACGGTTGAGGAGCCGCTCCAGGAAGGGTCATCCCGGCCTTTTTGCCCAGAGTGGCATCTATCCACGACAAGCAGGTTGGAAACGCATGCGACATGCAAGGACTTCATAGACCACCTGACCCCTGGCTTGATACAAGATTTGAACGAGATGACACATGAGGATAAATAGAACAGTTCAATGTTTCTACCGCCCACCAGGTGGCAATCGATGCAGCCATGCGTCATCGCTTCGAAGGAGCCTTGAACCATATTAAGAGCGCTAACTGGAAAATAGTCCGCAGGGAAATGATGGTTGAAGAACACGAGCAAACTGTTGCCACTCTCCAAGCCAACCTAGCCACTGCCGAGGCCACTATTAAGGACCAGGAAACCTACGCCAGGGCGCGTGAAGGCCGTATCGTAGAGTTAGAGGCTGAGGTCCAAGCCCTACACGACAAGGTATTACATGCTTCCTTTAACTGTTGTCTCTTCTTTTTCTTTTCTTTTTTAAGATAAGAACCACTTGAATATGACTAACACATATGTTGGTATCTGAAGGTGGCCGATATCGAAGCAACTGCCCAGTCCTTGGCCAATGATGTTTCCGCCATCTCAGAAGACCGTGGCAACCTGCGTAAGCTACTAAAGGGCGAAGAACAACTAGCCGCGGAGTTCGTCAACTACACAGTTAATCATGAAAAGGTGGTTGAGGATCGTCTTGAAGATATGCACACCAGGCTGGATGGGACGGCGAGTGACTTTGATAAAGAGTTGTACCCCCACATGCTTACGGCCATTGTTGGCCGTGGGTGGATGATTGGGCGAGGTTTAAGGCAGTTGGTGACAAAGATTGCGGAGTCACCGCAAATAGCCCAGCTCTTTGTAATTGTCGTATCTGACGGCATTAATCTTGGCAGACACGAGGGTCTCTTGGCTGGAGTAGAATGGGTTGAACAAGGACGAGCCGCCAATGATCACTCCTACTACAAGCCAGACTCAGAGAAGAATATGACCGCCTTAATGACGGCATTGAAAGACATTGACTACCCTCTTCTAAAAGAGCTGGAAATGCTAAAAGATGCCCCCATTGACATGACCATGGAGTGGTTGTGCCTTGACACGGACCTGGATGACCAGCTCACCATCCCCTTGTATGATGACAATCCTCCCTCCAACGACCCTTGGACGTTGAAATGAGAGAAGAGCTTAGGAGAGGCCATCTAAGCAAATGTAGACCGCGCAAGAGGAAAGAGAGGAAACCGTCTTATGTCACACTCCTAGCGCTGGAACCGCTCATTTGCCAAGGTCAGGACGACGTGCCTGTAACAGCCCCTACCAGACCCAACCTAACTTTGTGATTGGAAGATGATGTGACACCCAGCGGATCGAATTTAGCCACCATCACCCAACAAAGGAAGGATCTCATGGAATTTATTCCTCTAAGTTAATTGTGGAACACTTGTATTTACTTGTTTGAAATACATTATATGTAATATTTGAGCCGTGGATGTCCACGGCATTTTTGCTCGTATAAAGACTTGTCTTATGTTGTTTTATATATGATCTGTTAGATAATTGTATATCCATTGTATGCGCGACACAACACGGCTTTGCAAAAAAGACTTAAGTATTACACATTACTAGACGGACACCGTGTGTCTCTAATATGTCCGAGTACTTTGTCAGCGCAGTATGCTTTAACTTACTACAACGTCTTGCCAATAAGGTGTCTAGTAAGGATCCATGATCCATCGCCGCGGGGGTTGCATCCCTCTATGCGGCAATGCAAGTTGAATTAGTAGGTTCACTCAATCCTCTTGCTTCTCATGGAAGCGAATAGTACATGTATAGTTTGATGAATGCATATTAAATAGAAACAAATAATGCTTAAGTATAAAGAGATAGAAAATTTGAACAAGAACAAGTCGTGGAGCTAGCTAGGCACCACGGAATTTATTATTACGTTCACGATTTTTGACAACAGAAACTTAAAAAAATCCTAAAACAAATGATTCCTAGAGAAGACAAAAAATAGCATGGACCTTATTGATGCTGATTACAACGAGATGTCCATGTGGAAGGTCGTAGCCTTAAAGATAGCACTTTTTGAGATTGCTAATGTTCCATGTGCGGCCTAAGTCTCGGCCACCCATGTCGCGCAACCTGTACGCGCCATTACCCAAAGCATCCGTGACTTCATATGGTCCCTCCCACTTGGGGCCAAGTTTTCCTGTGTTCTCAGCACGTCTTGCTTCATTTACGCGATAAACAAAGTCTCCCAGTTTGAAGGATACGCCCTTTACTTTAGCATCGTAATACCTTTTCATATTTGCTTTAGCTTTCGCCTCATTGATTGCTGCCAATTCCCTTTTTTCCTCCAATAGATCTAAGTTAACTCGTAGTTCCTCATCATTCATGGTAATATTCACCTCCGTGGTGCGGATTGTTGGCATACCAATTTCGGCTGGTATTACCCTGCTTCTATCGTATGTGAGTGCGAATGGGGTGACCTCATTAGCAGTTTTGATCATAGTTTGATGCGACCACAACACATGTGGTATCTCATCGACCCACTTAGAACTTTTGTCATCCAGACGTGCCATAATTCCTTCTCCCAGTCTTCTATTCACACGCTCCACTAAACCATCAGTCTGCAGGTGCTTAACAGATGCAAAATGTTGCATGATACTCAACACTACGCACCAGTCCCTGAATGGATTTTCCGCGAACTGCTTGCCATTGTCAGAAAATTTTTCCCCGGGTAAACCAAAGCGGCATACTATATTCTCCCATACAAACCTTTTGACCTGTTTGCCCGTGATCGTTGCCACTGCCTTGGCCAGTATCCATCGGGTGAAACAGTCCATAGCGACTATTAAAAATTTAACACCTCCAGCTGCCACCGTGAACGGTCCTGCTATGTCAATCCCCCACTTATAGAACGGCCACGGGGATGTGATTGGTGTTAACTGCTGTTGTGGTTGACGTGGTACTGGCCTGTGCACTTGACAATCACTACACCTAAGTATAATGTCCTTTGCGTCCATATGCATAGTCGGCCAATAGTATACCATTCATAGGGCTCTTGCCATGACTGACCTAGGGCCTGCATGCATGCTGCAGAACCCCTCATGAATCTCACTAATCACGTAGCTCGCTTGTTTTGGTCCGACGCAACGCAACCAGGGCTGCAAGAATGATCTTTTGTATAGAATCCCGTCACGAACCTCAAACCCTTGCGCCTTTCGCCGAATGCGTCGTGCTTCAGTTTCATCCTCCGGGAGTGTTTCATTTGTCAAGTATTCGATGAGCGGGGTCATCCACGTAGGTCCCTCCTCCTCGACTATTGACAAAGTTTCTTTTTCCACAATTGATTTATCTTTGAGTATTTCTACAAAAACTTGTTTGGATAGGTGAGCAAAGCTAGTGGACGCAATTTTGCTCAAGGCATCCGCTTTTTCGTTTTCACCTCTAGGTACCTTTTTAATTGTAAATCAGGTGAATCCTCCAATGAGGGATTTTACCTTTTCAAGTTATTGGATCATGTTGTCCTCTTTGGCCTCATACTCCCCAAGAACATGGTTTACAACCAATCCTGAGTCGACATGTGCTTCCAAGTTCCGCACCCCCATACGTGCATCTATTCTCAAGCCCGCAATCAAGGCTTCATACTCAGCCTCGTTGTTTGTTGCCGTAAATTCAAATCGTAAGGCGTATGTGTACTCCATACCCTCGGGATTAGTAAGGATAAGGCCTGCGCCCGATCCATCTGTGCATGAAGATCCATCAGTGAATAAGACCCATGGGTCTTGGAGCTTCTCCTCCTTATGAGTCTCCATGATTTCCTCTTTCGGCTTCTCTATTATAAAGTCCGCCAAGATTCAGCCTTTAACCGTCGTGCGAGGCTGATATGAGATATTGTGTTCCCCCTAATAGAACACTCTATTTTTGAAAACACCCCGCTGTGTCCGGCCTTGACATGACCTGTTTAATTGGTCGGTCTGTTATGACCATGATAGGATGCGCCTAGAAGTACCGGCGCAGCCGCTTGGTAGCATATACTAGTGATAAAACCAGCTTTTCCATTGGCGTGTAGTTCAGCTCTGGTCCTTGTTGTGCCCTGCTGACAAAGTAAATGGGCATATGCACCGCGTCCCTATCCGTCATCAAGACTGTGTTGATTGCACCGTGAGTGGCTGATAGGTAGATGATTAGTTCCTCCTTGGGTCGTGGTGCAACCAACATCGGGAGGAATGCCAAGTGTTTCTTGAGTTCTTTAAAGGCTTCTTTCGCCTCCTTCGTCCAACTAAAGTCACTCTGATTCACACACCGCTTGAGTGTTTTGAAGAGGGGTAACGATTTTTCCGCGGATTTGGATAAGAACCTATTTAGTCTTGCCAACTTACCATTAAGAGACTGTACTTTTACGCGTCCTTGGGGATGGTAGCTGTATCACGACCCCCGTCTTGTTTGGGCATGGTTTGATTCCATTTGGATCAATCATATACCCCAAGAACATTCCTTCCGTAGCCCCGAACGTGCATTTCTTTGGGTTTAGCTTCATACTAATCTATCGCAACATGGCGAAAGTTTCTTCGATATCTCTGATAAGTCCGTCCTCTGTATGGCTCTTGATGACCAAGTCATCAACGTAGACCTCCAGGTTATGCCCAATTTGGTTGTCGAATGCTTTATCAACCAACCTTTGATAGGTTGCCCCCGCGTTCTTGAGGCCGAACACCATCTCAGTGTAACAATAGACACCCCGGCTCGTATGGAACGCCGTCTTTTCCTCGTCCTGCTAGACCATCTGAATTTGGTGATATCCCTTGTATGCGTCCAAAAAACATTTGAAGGGGTACCCACACAAAGATTCCACCTTCCAATCAATATCTGGAAGTGGATAGCAATCATGCGGACATGATTTGTTGAGATCCGTGAAGTCAACGCACATACGCCAACTGTCGTGTTTCTTTGCCATGACCAGGTTGGTTAGCCACTCATGGTAGTACACCTCCCGCATCAACCAGCTTCTTAACTTCTTGTAGTATCACTTGGCTCCGTTCCGGGGCTTGTCCGTGTTTCTTTTGCTTTACCGGGGGATACCCTAGTCAGATTTGCAACTTATGCTCCGCTATCAAATGCGGTACGCCCGTCATATCCTTTGGTTCCCAAGCGAATACATCAAGGATAGCCTTGAGTAAGTCGCACATGGCGCTCTTACCTTTATCAGTTAAAGTTCCACCAATTGCTATCTCTTGATCTGGATAGCCTGGGTAAATTGATACCTTCCAATTTGGTGGTAGTTGTTCCTTCCTTTTGGGTGGTTGGTTATACTGGTGAGACTATCACATTACACTCTGACGGTGGTACCAACGTGTTGAAGATGGTGACTGTTCCTCCTTCCACAGGGAATTTCATCATACCATGTGTCGTGGATGGTATGACTCGGATGACTAATATCCCTGGACTTCCAATAATGCCATTATACGGTGATGGTGAACGTATCACCATAAAATTAATCCACGTTGTGGTAGAGTGTACATCATCTCAAACGATGACTAGGAGTCGTAGCTGGCCCATCGGCTAAATGGTTTCTCCACTAAAGCCAATGAGCGGCGATGTAGCCGGTAGCATCTGCTTTTTTACCTCTGGTCGCAGCCGTGTGAAGCAGTGTTCGTATAGTATCTCGGCTGACGACCCTCCGTCTACACACATGCGGTGAACATTATGGCCTCCCATAGTCACTTCAATTGTGAGGGGGCCTTGGGCTACATTACTCGAAGTTATGGGAGGAAACGAGATCTCCTTGGAGCGGGAAAAATTCTGACTGATTTTTTGTCTAATACGAGACTGCCCTGATTATACCATGAATATGGTAGTGGGCTTGTCCTTGGGATGATCCTTTCTATCACCCTTTTTGTCCTTCCCGTCCTTCCAATCCTTGGTAAGATGTTTTAGTTGTCCTGACTTTACTAGCGACTCAATGTATTTCTTAAGTTGGATGCACTCATCAGTTTCGTGGCCTTTATCATTATGGAACTCACAGAATTGATTCCCCTGACGACGGTCGACCGGAGTTGTCATAGGAGGTGGTCGTGGGAATTTTGCGCCCTTAGACAATAATATCTCTCATGGTGACATCTTTAAAGGGGTAAACTTATCACCAGCTCGTCCTCCTCTTTGCTAGGCACGATAGTCAAGGCTCCTTCCGCTCTCCTAGTTTGATTGCTTTTTAGGTTGGTCGTGATTCCGATAACCCTGGTTTCCTTTTGTGGAGGCCTTCCACGAAGGATCTAACCCTTTTCATTAACTCATCAAATGTTTCAGGGCGCTTGTCATTCATATGTCTAATTAGTTCCTTATCCGTTATGGCGTGCATGTAGTCGGATATCTTTAAAACTTCAGGGCATGCCTTGATTTTTGTGCACTCGTCATTGAAGTGCTCTGTGAAGTCTTCCGTAGATTCCCGTATTTTTGTTTCACCGTAGCCAGTGAAACAGGGTCTCTGTTATACTTATTTCTTTGAGTATAATTCCTTCTGAAATCGCTCTGCAACTCATCAAAGCTATCAATGCTTCGGTGTAGGAGTCTCTCAAACCAATCACGCGCGTTCCCAATGAGTGTCGAATTGAACACTTAGCACCATTTTGCCTGAGTTTCTAAAACTTTTAGATGGTAATCCGGGTCCCCGGATCCGTCGTAAGTTTTCACGCAGGTGGGCATGCGTCGCTTTTTATCCTCAGAGTAATCCCGGATGCGACTTGTGAAGGCATCCTCCTTCTCCCGGCACCATGGGAGAGAGAGATCTTCGTCATCCCGATGGGCGCGAAGTCGTGATTGCCTCTTGCGTTCCCTGCTGCTGTCTGATGATTCCGAAGAGGGGTATCTGACCCTACGACGCCTAGGATGATGGTCCTCAGAATCAGATCCAGACGGATCATCACTGGGTGAGCGCCTTCTGCTCCTAGAGCGACCGCGATAGCTGCTAGTCAGTGGTGGAGGTGTGATATCTCTCCCCTTGGGAGGGTCTATCCTATCCAGGGCACTAACGCGATGGGTATTTTCTCGAGACATTTCTTGGATAGCGTTCTCTATAGATTCGTCCGATAGGTTTGCGTCCCCCTGATTTGCCTCGAGATCCTCGAGTATTCCGTCTCCAATATGTTCGAAGACATTACATGGTTGAGGATGTTCCTCAACTCGGGGAGGTACGTCCACCCGGCGTTTTTTGTTCCTTTTTCGTGACCGCTTAGGTGTGTCGCCTGCAACGCTGTCAAAGCTCAGTTTGGCTTGGAGATTCCTTCCCAAATTCATCCTTGCCGTTATGACAGGTACAATTGATTCTAAGTTCCGTGTCACATAATCTTTGACATTACCGTCGTTAACATCGTGGATGATTGTGTCAAGTTCAGTCTCCGTAACCGAGGGTCGCGACCTCTCTTTGTTAGGAGGTATTGGTGCTGACCCTGGATTTGGGTTGTTCACCACCAGGTTGGTGTAGGGGTACTGAATTGTGCCTCGATCCCTCGTGGGGGTTGGTTTGCGATGTTTTGATATGGGCCTGGTCCTGCTCCTCCCCTTGGGGATTGGATGGCCGGGGTTTCTGTACATGACTTCCGGCCAGCGTCCTGCTGGTATCCCTGATTAGGGTTTCCCTTCGTCATCGGCAGAGTATAGTTTTTGTGTAGGGTCCCACGAATGGCGCCAACTTGTTGATACAAAAGTTAGATGGACCTTGCTTGACCCGAATTAGGCTTAATTTGGGTGTAGGAGGCTCCGACTCTTGCACCAAGTGAATATATGGTTGAGATCCTGCACACTAAACAATACGCTGTCAGACTTACTGTGGGAGTGTATCCCACGATTAGACTCCAGCGTGAGAGTAAGTAATCAGTTTAGGGTTAGTAATTGGTAGGGTGTGAGATTGAATGAAATCGTACCTTTGTGGAACCCTTGGGGGTTCCTTACATAGGCGGTAAAGTCCCATTGGGCTTTATCAAACCTTTGGCGACAAGTAAAAGATAACTGCCATAATTGGTTGATTGTTATCTTCTAATTATGGTTAGTGTATATCTTTTACTTTGGGACAAATCACAATCCTAATTAGGTTGTGATTCTGTCTTAACCCTTTACCGGACGTACCGGGCCGCAGGTCGCACATGGCACATGCGACCACTGTTCATCCGAAGCCCCTAGGTCCGAATGACATTATTCCAACCAATTCGTGATGGGCCAAATACGGGTAGTACCCATGGCCGGGTCCATGACCCGGATGGGGGCTATACGTCATCAATGTATATTTACAAATCTCCTTAATCCCATTTTCTCCCCTTATTCAAAATGTTAACCGTTAATATTTTAGATATTAATGGATTAACTGGTCTTGGGTGAAATATGAAATCATTTTTAGGCCATAAGACATATTAATGCTCCCCTCAATTTAATGAGAGTTAGTTGTAGTGCTTAAGTACGATATGTTTTGAAATATTTAGAATCTCGTGAGAAATTATTGAAGAATATCATACTTTCACACTACATCTTGCCATGAAATCCTAATATACACAATATATACATATTCACAGTTAAATGTATGGAGTTGACCTGATATAGTATGATCACCACGTCAAGTGGATCGTTCCATTAGCCTGTGGTGAGCTCCATACGATCTGCCACCAACGAATCGTTCTAAGCTTCTCATCAACCGCCTTTCCCGCAACTTTGCATCAATCTTTGTTATCATGTAGTTAGCACTTTGTTTGTATCCTTCGTGCCACTCTACTTTAACTTCGGGAAGCCTCTTGTCGGCGTTTAGATGCAACAATTTATCACGTACATGTTTAATAGTCCCGTCACTGAACTTGTGAAGTTCTACGACTCTTATAAACTTCTTCTTCCCAGATCCATTCAAGTGGAAAGTACCTGGAACCGAGTTTCTTGTCTTGTGTAGGGACTTTTGTTGAGAGGCTGAATAGGAACTTTAGTGTATGGACTGGTAAGATTCAACTTCCTCTGATAGCTCTCCACACCAAGTTGCAAGTCTCTAACTCTTTTCTTAATCACAATCTAACGTGTGTACATTCGAACAACTGAATTCAAAATGATGATAGCTTCTAATTCCAAATGTGGGAACTTTTGTTGAGTCAGCAGAAGCAATAGATCTTCAATATCTTCAAGGAGAAGTCTGGAGAAGTCTCCTTCCTTGATGATGTAGGTTTTGTTGTCTTCTCTCTTGAGTTTGATCTCTATTATGTGAGGATAGCCTTGCTTGGGATCTGTCTTCACTCCTAGAACACTTCTAATTCGAAGAGGGGAGAAGACACTATGAATTGATTGTTTTCGACATGCATAGTTGTAAGCTCGTCTTAAGTTGGGGCCCTAGTGTGAAGCACCGAATTCGGCATTTAAATCATATTGAGGAACTATTTGTTGTCTCCAGATACGACCAACCTTTTCTTCAATCCAAGCTATGTTATCCCAAAGTGAAACTTTGACCAAGGTAAGGGAAGTTGCATAGGTGTTTGCTCCCTGTCCAAGTAATCAAAGTCACGACTAACAAACAATTCAATTGGGATGGTCGAGTTACCTTCTACTACTTATGCAGTTAGTATAGGAGCTTTGGCTGGATTGTGAAGACATGGCATCGAAGTGTTCATTGCTTTGACGAGTTCATTTGAATGATACTCACATTCAAGTCTGCTGATCTGCGTGCTTGCAAAGAAGTTAGGATCTTTAGACGCGTTCAAGACTATCTCAGGAGTGATGTTAGGAGTCCCATACTTATATATCAAAAATCCAGAAAAGTCGATAGGATGCTGAGGAGTTGAACAAAAATCTTTTCATCTTTGTTAGTGATTGGACGAAGATGAGCAGCTTCCGTGACCCAAGGTTGCTCGGGTGCGTTTTCATCGATAGTGATAGTATCAGCCCACTTCGGATCAGCAGGTGTCGCATATGCTGGTGGAGGTCTGGGTTCAGCTTCTGGAACATCTTGAGATATATGCTGATCGGGTTCCGGGAGGGGTGATTCTTGGACAGATGTTGTAGGGGGTCATTTTCTTGTAGCTGTTCTAGAGTCTTGGTAGAATCTTGAACCTGTAGGTGTGTAAGAGATAATACCTTTTCTACATATTCGGTAGCTGGAGCTGAAGTGGATGCTGGAGTGATATTAATGTCATGACGCTTTTTGGTGCATTTTTGTACTTGTTGGGGTTCAGCTGCATCATCAACATTTTCTTCATCATCTTCATTAACGACCTCGTCATCATCATCTTTTGTCTTATCATCGTCCCCTTCCTTATCCTCATCATCCTCTTTTTTCTCTTTATCATCCTCGTCCTCTTCCTCATCCTCCTCATCCTCTTCCTCATGCTCCTCATCCTCTTTATTCTTTTTCTACCAGTAACATGGGATCATAAACAGATTCGTCAAAATGGAATTCGTTGTATTAAAAATCGTAGTTAGTTACCTGCCCATGGTGATTTACGAGATTTGATTATGCACGAGTCTCATAAATCGAAGTATTCTATACATCCTGGTTCAGACAAGATGTATCAAGATCTGAAGAAACTCTATTGGTGGCCTAACATGAAGGCAATCATAGCAGACTATGTTAGTAAGTGTTTAACGTGTGCAAGAGTTAAAGCAGAGTATCAAAAGCCATCCGGAATGTTGATACAACCAAAGATTCGAACATGGAAATCGGAAATAATCACGATGGATTTCGTGACTAAATTACCTAAGACATCGAATGGACATGAAACCATCTGGGTTATTGTCGATCCTCTTACAATATATGCGCGATTTTTTCCTATTAAAGAGACCGATAGTATGGAAACTCTTACGAGATTGTACATTAAGGAAATAATCTCTCAACATGGAGTGCCTGTATCTATTATCCCATGATAGTCGTTTTACATCTGTATTTTGGAGATCGATGCAAAGTGCCTTAGGTACTCAATTGGACATGAGTACGGCATATCATCCACAAACAGATGGACAAAGTGAAAGGACTATTCAAACTCTTGAGGATATGCTTAGATCTTGTGTGATAGAGTTTTTAAAAGGATGGGAGAAACATCTACCTTTAGTAGAATTCTCTTATAACAATAGTTATCATGCTAGTATTAAAGCAGCTCCTTTCGAAGTTCTTTATGGAAGAAAGTGTAGATCGCCTGTTTGTTGGGCCGAAGTTGGAGATGTTCGATTGACAGGACCAGAAATAATACATGTCTTCTTTCAATCATTGTTTTTTCTTGATCAACCTTTTTTTCACGTTATTACTTGTTTCTTTTGACATTTTCATCTCTTTTTTCCCGTCTTTTTTTTCACATTTTCGTAAGTTCTTTTACGTTTTCAGAAGCGTTTTAATGTTTTCAACAGCTTTTTTATGTTTTCATCAGTATTATACGTTTTAGTATGATTTTTTAGGGTTTCATCAGGTTTTATACGTTTCGCCCGATAATTTAGGGCTTCATCGGCGCTTTTACGTCTTCGTCAGCTTTTTTACGTTTTCGTCAGCATTTTCATGTTTTCATCAGTAACTTTACGTTTTCGTCAGTAATTTTATGTTTTCGTCAGTATTTTTACGTTTTGCTCCAAATTTTACGCTTTAGTCAGTATTTTTATATTTTTGTTTGTATGTTTACGTTTTCGTCCGTTTTATACGTTTTCATCAGTGTTTTTACGTTTTGCTCAGAAGTTTTTGCACATTTCGGACGAAACGTTAAGATAGTAAAGAAAACTTAAAAATACAGATGAAAATGCAAAATTACAGCCGAAAAAGTAAAAACACTAAAAAACGTAAAAACGCTGATGAAAACGTAAAAATTTAGACTAAAAAGTAAAAAAAAAGGGACAAAACATAAAAAAACCTGACTTAAACGTAAAATATCGGATGAGAACGTAAAAAAGCTGAAGAAAACGTAAAAAACGAAAAAAAAACATAAAAAATCGGACGATAATGCAAAACATTAGACAAAAACGTAAAAAAGTCGGACAAAAACATAAAAAATCGGACAAAAACGTAAAATACTGCAAAACGTAAAAAATCGAAAGAAACAGGAACAAATCAGCGAAAACATAAAAATTCGGACGTAAACGTAAATGTTATGTAGAAAGCATAAAAAATCAGACAAAAACATAAAAATACTGACGAAATCGTAAACAACAGACGAAAACGTAAATTTACTATTGAAAACGTAAAAATACTGACGAAAACGTAAATATACTAATGAAAACGTAAAATTATTGACGAAAACGTAAACAACTGACAAGAACGTGAGATACTAACCAAAACGTAAAAATAACTGACGAAGACATAAAAACAAACAAAAACAGACAAAAACATAAGAAAATGGCGAAAACGTGAAAAATGAAGAAACGTAAAGAAAACTGACGAAAACGTGAGAAACTGTCGAAACGTAAAAAATTTGAAAAAAAAATTAAAAAAGTGACGAAAACATAAAATAGGGTTAGAAATAAATATGTGGACATGTTTTATTCTTATTTGGGAAAAGAAATAGGAAAGGGTAATATGGGGTTTTTCTAGTTTCTATATGAAATTAGATGAATAATTCATGATATTTGGAAAAGATTGAAAAAAAGTTGAAATAAACATGTTTTTAATCCGAAATTTAGATAATAAAAATATTTGAAACATAAAAAGAAAAGTAATAAAAATATTTCGAAAATAAAAAACAAAAAATAAATGTATTCAATTTTAATCAGTTTAAGTATATGGGTTAGTAACAATTAAACAAAAACCTTACCATGCAAGTTGGTAAGTTAGATCACTCCTAAACGAAAGGTCCCATGTTTAATTTTTGCAAATGGTGGATTTTTTTAAAAAAACAGAAATAATCAAAAATTGCGTTTCGAAAACGCAATTTTCAAAACAGCGTTTCCAATCAAGACTGCGTTTTTGAAAACGCAAGTTTCAAAACTGCGTTATGGAAAAACAGGTTTCAAAACTGCGTTGTTCGAAAATGCATTCCAAAACAGCACTTCCAAAACGCAGTTTCAGAAAAGTTCCAATACAGCGTTTCCAAAACACAGTTTCAGAAAAGTGTGATTTCAAATCATAAATAATGTGGAAAATGGTGATTTTCTAGGATTTTCTCAAATCCTATTGGTTTAAAGATGTGACTCGGATATGACTTTATTAAAAAGTGTGGTTTCAAATCATAATGATACGTATACATAATATAAAGATATATATATATATATATATATATATATATATATATATATATATATAGATATATATAGCAAATGGTGTTAAGGCAAACAAATTTCCTAAATGGTCTACCTTACCTAAGGAGACCACTATGCTTTATTATGAAGTTATGTGTGAACGCCATATGAATCTTACTAGCAAAACTTCTTCACTCAGTTCAGGTGGTTCGAGTGTGCACTCAGCACAAATAGCTAAGGAAACAGATGACTCTATTCCAAATGTTTCCTCTTCTTGTGATGTATCTTTGGACCTTGCAGCTAAGGCTGCAACAATTAATGGTATGCAACCGTGTAATCTACATGAGGTTTTGAAATTATTTGGTGTAACGATTTGCACGGTTGGTGATGCGGGTGAATTTATGCATGAATTAAGAATGAAGACACATCCTTTGTGGGGATTGATCTCACATGTCCGTGCTAAAGAAATTCTGGAATTACTTTGCAAATTTGAAGCTGATATGGTTACGTCTACTAATGGAGGTATTAATGCAGTCTCTTCTTCGTTTAATTCTGATAATGTCTATGAAGGGGTTAATATTTCTATTCCTAAGAAGGTTGTTGAAAAAGTAAATACTCGCTACCAAAACACCTTATATGGTTACTTTCTTGGTAAAAGGATTGCATTTCCTGTGGTTGAGTATTTTGCTAAGAATAACTGGGCAAAATATGGTCTTAAGCGTATAATGATGAATGAGAAAGGTTTTTTCTTTTTTCAATTTGGGTCTAGTGAGGGTCTTAATGCGGTTCTGGAAGGTGGTCCGTGGATGGTTCGTAATTCACCAATTTTTCTTAAGAAATGGACTATGAAAACGAATCTTCTAAAGGAGGAACTAACTCGTATTCCGGTATGGGTCAAGTTTCATGATGTCCCGCTACAGGTATTTGAAGAGGAAGGTATTAGTTTAATTGCTTCGTTTCTTGGTAAGCTTATTATGATGGATAATTATACTGATATGTGCAAAGAGTCTTGGGGTCGGTGTAGTTTTGCTCGTTGTCTTATTGAGATGAACGCTGTTTCGGAATTTATAGATAACGTTACTATTGGTGTCCCTGATCTTGAAGGCTCTGGTTGTACTAAGGAATTAATTCGTGATGAATACGAATGGAAACCGCCTAGATGTCATACTTTTAATATTTTTGGTCATTCCTTTGATTCTTGTCCGAAAAATGTTAAACCTACAACGGTTGAAAATGTGACAACTCATGTTGATAATGATGGATTCCAACAAGTGCAAAGTAAGAGGAAGAAGTACAAAGGTAATTTAGGGAATCAAGTTCCGAGAGGTGTTCCATTGAGTAAGGGTTCCCAAACAGGAAAGACGGTTGTTTTTCGGCCAAAAACTCGCTTAGATACTACAAGTACGAGTGGTGATAATAGTAGAAAGTTGAATACTAAATCTGGTCAGTCGCAGCAGACTAGCAATCCTAATGGTCCGAACAAGGGTAAAGCTCAAATGAGCAGTGTTTCTACATCTAATAAATTTTCATCTTTGTCCATGCCTGGTATTGATGAAGGGGTTCAACTAAGCGAGGAAGATAATGAGGAGGGAGTCGAGGTCGTCTTTGATGAATCGGTGAATCTTCTCAACACTAATTTTGGGGCAAGCACTCCTACTGGCTGATCCCATGTTGATCTTTTATTATGTTTCTCGTAACTTTATGTTATCATCTTGGTTTTTGTCTAGTTTATATATTTCCAGTATTCTAGACTAGTTAATGTTTATGGCCTGTCATAAACATTTTGTTTAACAAGCTGCCTGTAGCTTGCGGTTAATGTGGCATTTAAGCCACATTCCTTGTACTTCAACGCTTTTTTTGGTTCTATTTACCGGGGTCATTGTTACCCTTTTACCAAATATATATATATATATATATATATATATATATATATATATATATATATATATATATATATATATATATATATATATATATATATATATATATATATATATATATATATATATATATATATATATATATATATATATATATATATATATATATATATATATATATATATATATATATATATATATATATATATATATATATATATATATATATATATATATATATATATATATATATATATATGTATATATATATATCAAATCAAAATCAAATCAAATCAAATCAAAAACCCTTATATAGGAAGGATGGTGAAACAATTCCTTAAATACAAAATTTTATAAAAATGACACATGTAATTCATTAAAGGGTTTCCATAAATACTTCAAAAAGAAAATAGGAATTACAAATGATGCCTTAAATACAAAATTTTATAAAAATGATTCCATAAAATTCTTCAAAAATAAAATAGGAATTATACATGATGCCTTAAATACAAAATTCTATATAAATATATATAGAAATTACAAATGATGCCTTTAATACAAAATTATATAAAAATATATTAGGAAAGATGGTGAAACAATGCCTTAAATACAAAATTGTATAAAAATGATTCCATAAAATGCTTCAAAAATAAAATAGGAATTACAAATGATTTTAATAATGTAGCATATTATGGACAAAAATAACGTAGTATATGTAGTGTTTGTTATGACGTTTAGTATATGTAGTTTTAGTTATGACATTAATATTTTAATAATGTAGCATATTATGGACAAAAATAACGTAGTTTAAGATATTTTATTATTTAAGAATATTATGAGGTAATTGAATTTGCATACATTAACGTTATGAATAAGTTTGTTACATTAAAACTTTTTAGAATTTTAATAATATTGTATAAATATTTAATGTATTTTTTATTTTATGAGGTAATAAATTTTGTATATGTTAATGTTATGAATAACGTTTTTACATTAATGTTTTTTGAAATTAATATTATTGTTAAGTGTTTTTTTGTTAGCAAAAACATTATAGTTTTTTTTGAACGGCAGTTTGGTGCAGCGGAGTATCTTGCGTGCCACCGAGGCACCAAGTCTCTCGACCCGAGTTCGAATCATCTCACGAAGAGAATATTGTTTATAAATTATTTTATTTTGTAAGTTTTGTGTTAAAGTGTATTCTAGCAAAAGTAAGCACAAAAATCTCATTCCTGGTATTATTTCTTGTTACATGTATAATATAGCAACAATATATAGCCCAGTCCAAAATTTGATAGTCCGAATATCTAAATTTTTTTTCATTTTTGTAAGTCAAACTATTATGAATCATTTGTAATTCCTATTTTCTTTTTAGAGCATGTTATGGAAACCTTTTAATGAATTACATGTGTAATTTTTATAGAATTTTGTATTTAAGGCATCATTTTTAATTTCTATTTTTTTTAAGCATTTTATGGAAACCTTTTAATGAATTACATGTGTCATGTTTATAGAATTTTGTATTTAAGGCATTGTTTTACCATTATTCCTTATATAATTTTATAGAATTTTATATTTAAGGCATCATTTGTAATTCCTATATATATATTTATAGAATTTTGTATTTAAGGCATCATTTGTTACATGTGTCATGTTTATAGAATTTTGTATTTAAGGCATTATTTTACCATTATTCCTTATATAATTTTATAGAATTTTGTATTTAACGTATCATTTGTAATTCCTATATATCTTTTTATAGAATTTTGTATTGGGAAAAAGACCAATTTGGTCAAAATCACCCCTCAAAAGTTAAACCATGGTCAAGTTTTTTAATTTTGACAAATTTGGTCGTACACAATTGCACAAATGCACAACTCCATCAAATGAACGCCACGTGTCCACTGACACAATATTATCAAAATAACAAATTACAAAAACACCCTTACCCTTTCTCTTTATCTTTCTTCTTTCTTCAATCCAACTCTCTTTTCTTTCTGCAATTAATGAAATTCATCAATTCAAGTGTTCAATTCTTCTCTCTAAAATTCTGTTACACTTTCATTTGATCTACAGTCTGTTCATGTGTTAGATTCGTTTGTTCTTGAATGCTTTTGAGATCATTCAGCTCTTAATCAATAGCTAGTGGTGTTTGGATCAGCTTATTACATGAGCTTAATAGCTTGTGTTATGTACTTGATCGTAAGTAGCAGCGTTTGAGACCAAGACTTCGACTGTGGAGGCGACGAATCCTGCTGATTTGTTGGATTCTACGGATAAGGATATTTTAGATGCTAAGTATTGGGAGATTAGTATGTATAAGACGGCGTTAGAGGGGCGGAAAGGGGAATTGGCAGATGGGGAGGGTGACAGGGATGATGATGTTGATGTTCAGATTGGAAATAAGTTGAGAATGGATGCGTTTTTAGTTTTTAGGGCTCTTTGTAAACTATCGATGAAGACCCCTCCAAAAGAGGCATTGGTAGATCCACAATTGATGCAAGGAAAGATAGTTGCTTTAGAGTTGTTGAAGATATTGTTGGAGAATGCCGGGGCTGCTTTTAGAACTAGCGAAAGGTACGTACTGATGCCGTGCTTCCCTTTTAATTATTGATAACTAGGATAAAAGTTGTTAATTTTATTCCTTTGACATTATGTTAAAATTTAAATTGGTGCACTATTTAGGAATTTAAGGTTCATAATGTTATGCCAGCGGCTTGTTCCATTGGCATCAATTTCTCGAGCTGAAAAAGTGTTGTTATTTGTCATCATGTTAAGGCTAAATGACATTATATAAGAACCAAGTAACTCGAAGTCGTATGATAAGCGTCATTTGTAGCACAACAATGAAGTTCTTTACTTATATTTAGGTTTTCACTTGCAATAGATTGGGTGTCATTTACATTGTAATTTGGTAGACGCTTACATGACCAATGTATACAAGATTACATGTTGACATAGGCAATGCCGTTATTTTATGACCTTTGAGAATATTACATCTCACAACTGGAATTTCACTCTCAGTGAACTCCTAATTTTTTTTATGCTGTTGTATGCATCTGAGTGCTTCTGCTACGACTAGAGCTTCAAGGTTTTCAATGTATACGAGTAGTAGGATTTTCACCGATCTCTCGAGGTTCCATGGAATTGTTTGCATCACACAGTTTACTAGGCTTTATTTGGTAGTCATCTGTCAGAGTTTCAAGAACTATAAGTTGAACAACAGGGAGTGAACTCTTGGTTATGGTTTGATATAGGTTAGAAGTAAAAACATATTGCATGTAATATAAGTAAGGCAAACACTATCAGGTTGTAGTGGTTTAAGGATTGTAATGTCTGACTTCATTTAGGGTTCGTTTTGACCATTGAGCCAGTGTGTTTTAAAACAGCCACTAAGCACTTCATAGCTTCCAGCTTCATGGTCATAGCCTGAGGCGGCAAAAGGGTAGTTGGAACTCCAGGTGGAACGCCATGGGCGGTCTTAAGTAATGCATTGACCATTCTGTGAAAATAAAAACACTTCAGTGTTTTTATAAATAAAGACAAGTAACATTATACTTTTGAGTGTGATCAATATAAATGTCAATCCAGACTATGCAACCACATATAACTTATAACAGAAGACAGATATAAAGCATTGTGAGAGAACCTTACCTTTCAAAAATGTTAGATGAATTGACATCACAATCATAGTTCACAAATATATCTACTAAAATCTGTGAATCCGCACATAACTTTTCAAGAAACCGCAGTAATATCATCTTCTGCTGAAATTTTGGTTGAGCGACATTCTCTAGATTCCTGATAACAATCATAGGAAAAAATACACCAATTTCTTCCTTCAATCCAGCTCAAAATCTTGACAACAAGCTAATGAAAATTGAGCAAGACAGCTGAAATACAATTACTAGGGTTGATGCACTGTTCTTCAGCAGAGACAAGCATAAGTACTGCTTAATGGCGCCCAAAAATCTGCTCGACAATGAATAAGAAGACTAATTATTAGGATGCAAGTGGAGAATATCTACAATGAGATTACAAGGCCACCTATTAACTGATGATAGTAAGCAAGTCTTGAAAATACAAAAATATAAATGCATCTGTGATAGAATAAATAATAATAATCATAATAATAACAAAAAAGATTTGGATCATTGGACCTTTCAATGATGAATCAGGTGATGAGCAACAAAGCAACGTTTTTTAACACAAAAACCAAAAACGCAAAAACCATCATTTGGTAAATGTGACTCGCACAATATTAATCCATGACAAACTATATGTTTCAGTATAGTAAATTACAAAATACATTTTTTCTTCTTCTTCAACCTCTTGTCCCTATGTCCCTACTTGACATCAAGATCTGCTAACACATATTTCAAGAGTCATATTCATAATTTACTACCCCTGATCTCCCTTCCATGATAATTCTCCTTAACTACCCAGAATCCGTGTAAGTTCTTCTAGTATAATCACTAAAATACACCATACAGGCAAACTTGGTCTGTTTCCTTTGTCACTCATAATATAACCTCAAGTAGACCCCTAAGGCTCTGTTTTTCTGTTTCTCTTAAGTTTTTAACAATACAGATGGCATTATTTTAACATCATACAATAGCGACCGTATTAGTGAAGTGACACAGCTTGTCGGGAGAATGTTTCAAGTTATATACCTAGGGAAACTACGATACTGGGTATAGAGGTTTCACCATCTTGACAGAGGATTTTGTTGTGCCAACAGAAGTATGTTCTTGAGTCTTGGCCTCCTTTCAGAGTGTACATATAACTAGAGTGCAAAGCAACTGCGTTGTTTTACAATATGAGAAACTCCCTACTCAAAATGGTCTACCGCTTTGCATATTCAGTCGACTAGGCATTCTTGTGAAAAGTATATAAAGGCCTTACAAGTCCCTTCTTCCATTTGCATTTCCATTTCCAATTTGTGATCAAATGATGTCGTGAGTTTAGCTTAATAACTAAATAAGGTTGCATGATGAATTTTCCAGCATTTTATGTTGACTTTCAACTGTTTTATCAAGGGACACAAAAGCAGTAGAATCCAAAAGTTTTTCCCATAAGTTTTGCAAGGCATGTGATGCATATGCATACTTCCAACGAGTAAGGCTACAGCAGATGTATGAAGGCGTAGGGCTCCCGGACCAGGATTACTCAAATTAAAAACTGCCTAACGCCCATATGTTTACTCTATGAGTGTAGCCAGTCAGGATAATATACATAGTTCACCCCAAAAGTCCAAGCACTATATCCAGAGGTATCCAAAAGACTCAAGGTAAGGGTAACATATGCTACCAGGGACAGAATGTTCACCCATAGGATATATTGTCTTGAAAGGTAAAGGCAGCATCATGTTGTGTATTCTATGTAGCCCATGTTAGTGTCAAATGACCTAGACCAAGCATTCACTTTCTGGGTAGTGAAAAAAGTTACAATCATTTATTAATTCTGGGTAGGTTTATATGGCATCTATGTTCAAGAATCAGTACAAATTTCTTGCACATGCCGAAAATAAAGTACAAGAGGTATATTTCGTCATTTTAATGTCAAACTCAGTTCCTTTTCTTTTCTAGCAGTTATTTAAGGTGACGATGGCGAAGCTTCCTGTTTACGTACGGTTGCTCAGATATAGGCTGGAGAAGTTGAGCATGGCGGTGGAGCAGTTGAGTAGTGGCGGTTGAGCAGTTAAGCAGTAGCGGAGGAGCAGTTGAGAAGTGGTGGTGGAGCAGCTGCGACGTGGTGGTGGAGCAGTTGCGACGTGGTGGTGGAGCAGTTGAGCATGGCGGTGGAGCAGTTGAGCAGTGGCAGTGGAGCAGTTGAGTATGGTGGTCAAGCTGCGACAACTTCTTCTTTGCGAGCAGCAAGTTGGTTCTGGATGAAGAAAGAAGACGCAGTTGTTCCATTTTGCTATGAAATGGTGAATAATTCCACGTACATGGGATCCTGATAGATTTTTTTTCATTAATTTGACAACCAAACACATAATGAAATCAAATCAAATCAAATTCCAATTCTTTTAGGATTCTGGGAATCAAATGTAATTCTGCTTTATTGACATATCACAAATTGATTAGTCTACGTATATACTATTTGATTTTCCTTTGATCATTGATAATTGCTACTGTATTTATTTTTTTCTGATTTGCGGTGTCATTTTTTGAATATTGTCATTTCCAAGGAAATTGGAGTTTTTACTTTGTTTACTTGTTTGGGTATTTTGGGTTTATACATCTATCTCTTCTTTTTGCTGCAATTTTTTCTAACCAAGACACGTCCACATGTATTTTGACCGGTATACTGTGTATCTTATACGCGTGTGTCGGATTTGTGGGTTGGTTTACTAGCAACTGGTATACGTTACCAACCGATAACATGAGGTATCCACGGGCCACGGGTTTTTTCTCTCCCATTTTCATCCCTATGTGTTCGGTTCGGGGTATTTGTTTTCACACAACAATCATGTTATTCAATAAATGTCATCCGTGATGTTAGGGAGTAATGACATATGAGTATTGACTTTACCAAAATAAAACTGGGGCTGGGTAAATGAAGTAATGTACTTATTTATGTACCACTATAGATACACAGGAAAGTTGTACACACTAGCAAAGATGTTACCAAGCATCTAATAATATCACCAGTTCTCTTACATTCAGAGAGGAGCTTAAATTTCTCTGATCGGGAGCTTTTTATTTAGGTAAGCTACTTCGTCGTGGGTCTATACGCCTTTATGTATTATCGAGCATCTAATTGTGAAAGCGTGGCTTGATTGATTGAAACAGAGACATGTGGTGGCGTTGTTAGAGTCGAGTCTGTAAAAAAACCTTGTAAAGAAACAAATATGATACAAGTAAAATGATCAACACAAGTATTTATGTGGTTCAGTGTTCGGTTATGAACGACCTGCATCCACGGTTGAAAGGAGGAATAAACTTCGATCTGTAAGATGTGGACTAAAATGTGGACACTGTATGTTGAACAATATAATGGCTAAATGTACAAGTATGTGAAATCACATTACAATCTTTTGTATACTAGACCTGAGAACATGAGCAATCCTTTGCTGTTCGCCTGAACACATCATCTTATGATCAATACACAAGCCCCGTTTTCAATTAAGAACTTTAATAAATTACAATTGTATATAACGATATACAAGAAACTACTATATGTTTGAAATCTAATTACAGTACCACACACCTGCCACCATCATCATGTATTCTGAGTAACCATGCTTGTATTTTGACCTTGACTATCTAACGCGACACGAAGAGGGTCCCGGAGAAGAACTCGGGTTAAGGGAGCGACACCTGCCACCACTACTGACCATTCGAACATACCTACGACCCGAATAATACTCTGTGTATCTGCTACTTGCGCTGCCACGGGCAGTCAGCGCAGATATGAGTGTTATAGGAGCATCACCTGTGCAATTGCCTTGTAAAGGCTCTAAGGTCTCGACTATATCAGTCATGAGTGGTCATTCCTAGAGATTTTAAATTGTGGAGAACGAGAGATGATAGAGTCAATTATAAGTTTGGTATTCTTTCATGAATTTATGTGAGTTGATTATAAGCTTTTTCTCCCATCGCTTGCTAATAAATTTAATTGCAATAAGTAAGGTTGTACGATTTGAAAAGTTACTTAGCTTCTAGCACAAGATAGTTTAAAAGTTGCTCGGTATTGATTAGAGTTCATAGCCAAGGCATAACTTATTGAAGCGGGATGCGAAGATTGGTGAGTCCGAAAAGGCCCTAACAAGGCATGAGGGCTACATTTTGTTGCTAAAGATCCAAAAGTGATGTGAAGAATATTTATCAAAAATCAATATGAAGGATCGAGACACACGACGAAAAGCAAATACTCCCCTAAAGATCATGGAGAGGTCTATCCGAAAAGACCCTAGCAAGGTATGAGGATAAATAGATCCAAGTCCTAAAAGGAGGCGGATCGTTGTAAATCAAAATCCCAAATAAAGATTGGAGAAAAATGAAGAAGTTGTTGTCCAAGTATGAAGAATCTCTCAAAACTTCAAGTGAAGAAATTCCTATTATGAAGAGAAGACCATTATTTCATGAACATCTCTCAAGATTCGAAGTATGAAGTCACTGCCAAATATCGGTCCGAGAAAGGTCTCAAATCGTGAAGCGAGTTATGCCAAGATATGAACTTTATGAGGTCCCGAGAAGCAGTTTTAAAATATTTTGTCCTTTAGCAAACTATTGATTAAATCGTCCTACTTTATTTTTGGCCTTAATAAATTATCGAAATAAGTCAACAATGCATCCTCGTGATCATTTAAGACAACAATAAAATATAAGAGATACACCTAGGAATAAGGGAGTCTAAGTGAATAATTGGGCCACATGAGTGATTGTTAGTTTGCTAACTTATAATAACAATGATCTTGTTTTTAAGCTTGGTATGGGGAACGTGAAACTTGAGGGTGATAAATATTCATGACAATCCAAAACCCCAATGTAAGTCTTTAATCTCTTAATTTGTTTTTCTTCCTTTAGTTATGTCTTATGTTTAATAAAGGCCAAGGTGGGTTAATTATGATGAAAAATGTAAATCTTGCTTTGTAACTAATGCATTGCATGAGGGCATTGCAATGGTCAAGTGTAGGGGATTTGATAGGTGTGAAAAAACCCATCCTTTTACCACTTAATTATAATAATAACCAAGCCAAAACGTGTATTTTATGTCGTAAATGTCATAATTATGCGTGGTTTGTGTTTTTGTTGTGATTTAGGACCAAAATGTGAAAAGGGAAGAAAACACGGGCTTTCACTGGCTTTTATCGAAGAAAAAGACAAAAGACGAAGTCAAAAGATCAAGAGTGCAAAAAGAACGGAAGTCCAAGACCTATTCTGAAGATTTATCGAAGAAAAAGTCTAAAGACGGAAGTTTAATGAAGTCTAAGAACCAAGTCTAATTAAAGAAGAAAATTATAAGACGAGTTCAATTTATATCGACAAATCCCGAGACGACGTCGAGAAAGACAAAGAATTTAAATCGAGTCGAGACAAGAAGAAAGAATGAAGAAAGCATCAACATTTTACTCCTCTTATAAATACCCCCTAATGTGTCATTAGGAGGTGGTTAGTTAGTTAGTTTTAGATTAGGAGTAATGTAATTTACTTTCTCTCTCTAGCTTTTCTTAAATGTTTTTCATGCTTTTTCATTAATTTTGTAATTTGAATCTTTAATCATCTTAATTTCAAGCTTTTTCAATTAATCATTCTCATTCTTCCTTTCTTAATCTTTAATCTTGTTTAATTTTGATAATCATGTAGTTTAATTAATCATGTTCGATTGATGTTTTTTATTGGCTGTGCTTATTGGTTTTTATGTGTTATTTTTATAGCTTATAGTGTTTTAGTGCTTATTGTGTTAATTTTCTTATTTTTAATTAAGTTCTTATTAGTTAGTTTTTATAAAAAAGTTGTTTTTAAATATTTTTATTATTTAGTGTTTTTAAAAGTTTTTAAATTTTGGTTTATTTGCTTTTTCTTAAAATCAATTTGGTTAAATTTTTAGATAAGTGCTTATTTGTTTTTAGCTTATTTTTATTTTAACTTATTTGCATTTTTTATGTTATCCGGATTTATAAACCCCGGTTTCCCGGATAAGCTTCCATTTTGATTATTCCGGATAAGTGATCAAACCCTTATTCCGGATAAGAGCCAAAAATCAAATTCCGGATAGAACACGAATCATTTTTTTCCGGATAGCTAAAAGCAAAAAAAAATATTCCAGATATGGAGCAGCATTATTCCGAATAAGCCAAACATGTAAACATTCCGTATAAGGAATTTGGTCAATATTCCGTATGAGAACAATATCAAATATTCCGTATAATAGCAAAAAATAAGATTCCGTATTCCATTTTGGCGCCATTTTGAGCTAGTAGGTTGCTAGCTTGAGCTAGCTGCCTGCTAGCTTCTTTATTTATTATTTTGTTCTGTAATTGTTTAGTTTAATCTGAATGTTGTTCCAATTTTATTTCTGAAAGTTACGTATTTTTAGTTGAATTTTTCGTCTAATTTTAAAATTAATATTTTTTCGTAAAGTTCAAGTTTTTTTTTTGTACCCGCTTTAGGTTTTGCCTCGTTTAGCTTTAAAGTACCATCTTAGTTTTATTCTCTCCATTTTTATTAAGTAAACTTTATTTTTGAGTCAATAATTAATTTCGTCTTTTAATTCTATTTTTATTAATTGTTTCGTTTTAAATTCACGTTTTATTATTTATATTGTTTTGTTTTTATTAGTTAATTGCTTTTATCTTATTGTTATTATTTTGCGCATTTAGCTTTTAAGTAGAATAGATAACCAAACTTTTCTTTTTATTAACCAAAAACAACTGAGTCACACTTTTAACCGGTAATCAATTCGAATTGAATCGAGACGAACAAATTTTCTTACTTGGTTAAAATCCTTGTACTAATGTTGAAGAGACGAGCTACAACATAAGAGTGAAAGACTTACCAGTCATAACATATTCAAGGGCGGCATAACCATAGGTACCCATAACCCTAGTTGATACATGGGTCTCGTCCCCTTGTGGTCCAGCTTTCGCAAGCCCAAAATCAGATAGCTTAGCTGTGTAATCCTGTAGGTTCACGGTACTTGTTTATCCATCTTATAACTGCTTAATGCATTTGATTTAAAATAGAAGATATAAAATGCAGGAAAAAAGGAGTATGATTAAGTGAACTAACTGAATCCAACAAAATGTTTGAGGTCTTGAAGTCCCTATAAATTACAGGGTGTTCAGCATTGTGGAGGAAGGCAAGACCTTTAGCAGCTCCATAAGCAATCATCATTCTCTTTGTCCATGGCAACGGTGTAGATGCTTCTGAAATCCTCAAGAAAGCGCATTAAGTTAGGTTAAACAGAAATAAATGCATTAATAAAAGACCGAATGGTACTCTGTCTAGCTAAAAGTCAACGATTTAGCTAAACTATGCTAAATTTCAAATGTTGCAAGTTTTTGAGAAGAGTGTTGGTGTATCCATATAGCGAAAACATAAGCTTAAGCTGACGTTGGATCAGGCCACTACCGTCTACATAGTGACTGATTGAATAGGTAAAATAAAAAAAGCATTAAATAAGATAAAACGTGTCAATAATGATGATATCACGTGCAAGAAAGAAAATGTAATATTGACTACAACGCTTGAGGACAAAAGGAATCGATGATGATTAAAATGCTTGACGACAAAATGTTTACATACCAAAAACGTGCTTACATACCAATGTTGGTGATGATAAGGTTACGTGGCAGAAAGATCAGTTAAAAAAACATCGCTACAGTCACTAACAAGTTATTCCTAGATTCCTATCATTGTCTAAATTTACTAGAACCGTAAGTCTTGGATTTTAAAATAACGAGAATGAATGCAGCTCAAACCCTAGGTCAACTATGACACACACTCACTCATGTTACTGCTATTTTTATCACAGCACGAACACAACTTTCATATAATGCTAAATGCGACCGTATATACCATATAAACGTACTAGAATGAAAGGTAGCAAAATAAATAGATCGGCAATCAAAATAAAGGCATATGAAATGAACGGATGACCCTACTTCGAAACAAATGATTCTATAGGCTTCCTCGGAACATGAACTCATACACAAGCAACCTGTTATCATCCTCACAGCAATAGCCTATCAAATTCCCCAAGTTTGGATGCCGAATTTGACCCAAGAAATTAACTTCAGTCTGCCATACAATGATAACGAAACAAAATAAGCTCTAGATATAAAAGAGCCGATACGTTACAAAATGCATATTAACAAATAAGGAAAATTAAACAGAAACCAACAGAAACAGCCTGCGGTTGCTGACCTGTACACCGATTACATTTCAACCAGAATTAGCTCCAGATCACATATCTTATGTTTTCGGCTTATGTTTCGCAAGCCCTATTTTTTTGGCTTACTTTGGGATTTAAAGCCCATAAATTTTAAAATAAGCCGAAAACAGATAAGCTTATATGGCAGGGGTGTTTGGGTCAGCTTATTTTATGGGCTTAACGGCCTATTGAAATTTGGAAAATCCGATAAGCTCACTTTTCTGGGCTTATGATAGGTTAAGCCCATGGCTTAGCCATGAGCTTAAATTTATCTCCTCATAAGCTCAACAATGTGAGCTTATCGGCTTTTCCAAATTTCAATAAAGCGTGAAGCCCATAAAAGAAGCTAATCCAAACACCCCTGGACACAACAACAACAACATAATCTACATATGAACCAACATAAAAACAAATGCTGATAAATAAAATCAATGATTAGAAGATTTGGCAAATAAAAACCCCCGATTCAAATAGTATTAAAATTTGGCAAATAAAAACAATTTAATATAAAACATACCTGAACAATGAGATTCACTGGTGATTGCAATGGGCGTAATTCGTTGGAATCGAGAGTTGGATAAAAAAATACGGTGTTGAAAAAACCGTATTTGAGATCGAAGAATAGAAAAGTGCAGATGAAAGCAGATGAAAGAAGAAGAGAAAGAGATAAGAAAAAGATTAAGGGTATATTTGTAATATCAATATTTTAATAATATAATAAATATTGTGTCAGTCAGACACATGGCAATAAAGTAGTGGAGTTGTGCATTTGTGTAGTTGTGAAGTGCTCAACATGACCATATTGGTCTTTAGTGGGAAACTTGACCATGATAAGGTTATGAAGTGATCAAAATGACCAAATTGGTCTTTTCCCTAAATAAAACGAGTCATATGGCCCGCATTTCGCGGTGAAGGATATAGAACGGTTTCAATGAATCGATAGTACGAATGATTATTCACGTAAATTACTGACCTTGCAAAGAATGAATAATCTAAATGACTCATTTTGATAAAAATATATTTTAAATATGGTTACGTTCCAGCGTTTTTTTAATAAAATTATGTGTATGTTAGAAGCATTGAAACATTGGGATCGTTTATTTCGCATTTAGACGGTCTTTTCGATGGTATTTTTTTCACGTAAAAATCGAGAAATATACGCTCCATATTTGATAAATAAACATTGTTATATAAAAAAGATGTAGGTAATTAAAAATCTAAATACGTCGCATAATGCAAGGGAATGTTTTGAAAAAAAATTGTGTCAACAACGGACATTGCAAGTAACAAATAATCTCAAGGACTATTGCCGTAATTTTTTTAAATTATATATTAAGTGTAAATATTTTTATAAGATCATGTGTATGTCGGAAGCATTTGAATATTAGGCTTGTTTGGTTCGTAATTCGACGATCTTTTCAATAGTATTTTTTTGAGTGAATTGGTAGTTATACGTTTCATAATTGATAAATAAAGTTTATTACATTAAAAAGTCGTAAATAATTAAAAGTGCAAAGCAGTTTTCGTAACATGTTACATAGTGTAAGGGAGTATTTTGAAAATTTAATTTTTTAAAGGATTTTATGATGTTGCTTCTTTTGTTGAAACGACACAAATGAAAGAAGAAAACGACATGCCAATGCTTTAAACGACATCGTTTCCTTTCAGATTTAATATATAGTATAATTTGGTCAGGATAGTAGTTTCATATTTTTTTTATTTTTTAATTTTTTTTTCAAAGAGAATATATATATATATATATATATATATATATATATATATATATATATATATATATATATATATATATATATATATATATATATATATATATATATATATATATATATATATATATATATATATATATATATATATATATATATATATATATATATAGGAATGAGTTAAAATAAGAAGGGGTCTTAAAATAAAAAGTATAGGAAGGATTGTGAGAGTGACATGTGTCATTATACCATATCATCATGCCACATAATGATGACACCTCACTATTTTAAAAAATTCGATTTTTTTTAAAAAAAAAATTTAGAAAACTTTAAAAAAAAAAATTCGAAAAAAAAATTCGAAATTTTTTTTACAAAAAATTTTTTTCGATTTTTTTTTCGAAAAAAAATTTTCGATATTTTTTTTGGAAAAAAATATTTCAACTTTTTTTAAAAAAATTTTAAAAAAATAAAACAAAAGATAATCTACTACTTCGCAATTATATATTTTGATGCATCATGTTAATAAGTTAATGCATCACAATAATAAGTTGCTGCATTATAGTTGATTACCGAACTTTACAGTGATGCATTAATTTATTAAGTTGATGCATCAAACATATAACTGTGATGCAGTAGATTATTTCTTTTAAATTTTTAAATAAAACAAAAGATAATCTATTACATCGCAATTATATATTTTGATGCATATAGTTCATCATCGAACTTAATGCAGTAACTAATTACTGTGATGCATTAACTTATTAAGTTGCTCCATCAAACATATAACTATGATGCAATGGATTATTTTTTTAATTTTTAAATAAAACAAAAGATAATCTACTGCATCACAATTATATATTTTGATGCGTCATATTAATAAGTTACTGCATCACATTAATAAGTTAGTGCATTATAGTTCATCACCGAACTTAATGCAGTAACTAATCTAATTATGTGATGCATTAACTTATTAAGTTGATACATCAGAGATATAACTGTGATGCAGTAGATTATTTAAAAAAAAATCCGAAAAAAATAACTTTCAAAAAAAATTTCGGAAAAAAAGTTTCGAAAAAAAAAATTCGAAAATTTTTTTTTGAAGAAAAAATTTCGTAAATTTTTTTTTTAAATTCGAAATTTTTTAAGTGTTGAGGTGTCATGATGATGTGGCTAAGTGACACATGTCACTCCCATAATCCTTCCTAAAGTTTTTATTTTAAGGGCTTTTTTAGTGTATCCCTACTATATATATATATATATATATATATCAAATCAAATCAAATCAAATCAAAAACCCTTATATAGGAAGGATGGTAAAACAGTGCCTTAAATACAAAATTTTATGAAAATGACACATGTAATTCATTAAAAATTTTCCATAAAATGCTTCAAAAAGAAAATAGGAATTACAAATGATGCTTTAAATACAAAATTTTATAAAACAATATAAGGAAGGATGGTGAAACAATGCCCTAAATACAAAATTCTATAAAAATGACACATGTAATTCATTAATGGGTTCCATAAAATGCTTCAAAAAGAAAATACTAATTACAAATGATGCCTTAAATACAAAATTTTAAAATTGACACATGTAATTCATTAAAAGGTTTCCATAAAATGTTTTATATAGAAAATAGGAATTACAAATAATGCCTTAAATACAAAATTTTAGAAAAAAAATATATAAGGAAGGATGGTGGAACAATGCCTTAAATACAAAATTCTATAAAAATGACATGTAATTCATTAAAGGGTTTCCAAAAAATGCTTTAAAATAAAATAGGATCACAAATGATGTTTAAATACAAAATTCTATAAAAATATATAAGGAAGGATGGTGAAACAATACCTTAAATACAAAATTCTATAAAAATGACACATGTAATTCATTAAAAGGTTTCCATAAAATGCTTCAAAAAGAAAATAAGAATTACAAATGATGTTTTAAATACAAAATTCTAAAATCGACATATGTAATTTATTCAAAGGTTTCCATAAAATGTTTTAAAAAGAAAATGGGAATTACAAATGATGCCTTAAATACAAAATTCTAGAAAAATATATAAGGACGGATGGTGAAACAATGCCTTGAATATAAAAATCTATAAAAATGACATGTAATTTATTAAAGGGTTTCCAAAAAATGCTTAAAAAAGGAAATAAGAATTACAAAATGATGCCTTAAATACAGAATTATATAAAAATACATAAGGAAGGATGGTGAACAATACCTTAAATACAAAATTCTATAAAAATGACACATGTAATTTATTAAAGGGTTTTCATAAAATGCTTTAAAAAGAAAATAGGAATTACAAATGATGCCTTAAATACAAAATTTTAAAATTGACACATGTAATTTATTAAAAGGTTTCCATAAAATGTTTTTAAAAGAAAATATGAATTACAAATGATGCCGTAAATACAAAATTCTAGAAACATATATAAGAAAGGATGGTGAAACAATGCCTTAAATACAAAATTTTATAAAAATTGACATGTAATTCATTAAAGGGTTTCCAAAAAATTCTTCAAAAAGAAAATAGGAATTACAAATGATGCCTTAAATACAAAATTCTATAAAAATATTTAAGGAAGGATAGTGAAACAATGCCTTAAATACAAAATTCTATAAAAATGACACATGTAATTTATTAAAGGGTTTCCATAAAATGCTTCAAAAAGAAAATTGTAATTACAAATGATTCCTTAAATACAAAATTCTTAAATTGACACATGTAATTCATTAAAAGGTTTCCATAAAATGCTTTAAAAAGAAAATAGGAATTACAAATGATGCCTTAAATATAAAGTTCTAGAAAAATATATAAGGAATGATAGTGAAACAATGACTTAAATACAAAAATTATAAAAATTACATGTAATTCATTAAAAGGTTTCTAAAAAATGCTTCAAAAAGAAAATAGGAATTACAAATGATGCCTTAAATAAAAAATTCTATAAAAATATATAAGGAAGGATAGTGAAACAATACTTTAAATACAAAATTCTATAAAAATGACACATGTAATTCATTAAAGGGTTTCCATAAAATGCTTAAAAAGAAAATAAGAATTACAAATGATGCCTTAAATACAAAATTCTAGAAAAATATATAAGGAAGGATGGTGAAACAATATCTTAAATATAAAATTTTATAAAAAGGACATTTAATTCATTAAAGAGTTTCCAAAAATGCTTTAAAAAGAAAATAGGAATTATAAATGATGTCTTAAATACAAAGTTCTATAAAAATTTATAAGGAAGGATGGTGAAACAATGTCTTAAATACAAAATTCTATAAAAATGACACATGTAATTAATTAAAGGGTTTTCATAAAATGCTTTAAAAAGAAAAGAGGAAATACAAAATTCTAAAATTGACACACGTAAATCATTTTCCATAAAATGCTTTAAAAGAAAATAGGAATTACAAATGATGCCTTAAATACAAAATTCTAGAAAAATATATAAGGAAGGATGGTGAAAAAATGCCTTAAATACAAAACTATA
This sequence comes from Glebionis coronaria, assembly GCA_025667525.1. Lineage (NCBI taxonomy): Eukaryota > Viridiplantae > Streptophyta > Magnoliopsida > Asterales > Asteraceae > Glebionis > Glebionis coronaria. The sequence goes on from JANFOE010001020.1 coordinate 244,288, forward strand.
TAAAAATGACATGTAATTCATTAAAGGGTTTCCAAAAAATGCTTCAAAAAGAAAATAGGAATTACAAATGATGCCTTAAATACAAAATTCTATAAAAAATATATAAGGAAGGATGGTGAAACAATACCTTAAATATAAAATCTTATAAAAATGACACATGTAATTCATCAAAGGGTTTCCATAAAATTCTTCAAAAAGAAAGTAGGAATTACAAATGACGCCTTAAATATAAAATTCTAAAATTGACACATGTAATTTATTAAAAAGTTTTCATAAAATGCTTTAAAAAGAAAATAGGAATTACAAATGATGCCTGAAATACAAAATTCTAGAAAATATATAAGGAAGGATGGTGAAACAATGCCTTAAATACAAAACTTTATAAAAGTGACATGTAATTCCTTAAAGGGTTTCCAAAAAATGTTTCAAAAAGAAAATAGGAATTACAAATCATGCCTTAAATACAAAATTCTATAAAAAAAATATATTAGGAATGATGGTGAAACAATGCCTTAAATACAAAATTATATAAAAATGACATATGTAATTCATTAAAGGGTTTTCATAAAATGCTTCAAAAAGAAAATAGGAATTACAAATGATGCCTTAAATACAAAAATAAAAAATGACACAAGTAATTCATTAAAGGGTTTCCATGAAATGCTTCAAAAGAAAATAGGAATTACAAATAATGCCTTAAATAAAAAATTCTAAAAAAATATATAAGTAAGGATGGTGAAACAATGTATTAAATACAAAATTCTACAAAAATGACACATGTAACTCATTGAAGGGTTTCCATAAAAGACTTCAAAAAGAAAATATGAATTACGAATGATGTCTTAAATACAATGCTCTATAAAAATGACCCATGTAATTCATTAAAGGTTTCCATAAAATGATTCAAAAAGAATATAGGAATTACAAATGATTGACAATGGTTTGACTTACTAAAATGAAAATATTATTAGATATTCGGATTGTCAAGTTTTGAACTGCGCTATACACTGTTGCTATATTATACGTGTGGCAAAAAAATAATACCAATAATGAGCTTTTTAGGATTACTTTTGCTAAAATACACATTACCACAAAGCTTACAAAACAAACTCATTTTAAAAAAAGTTTAACTATAATGTTTTTGCTAACAAAAAAAACTTAACAATAATATTAATTTCAAAAAAAAATAATGTAAAAAAGTTATTCATAACATTAACATATACAAAATTTATTACCTTATAAAATTCTAAAATTTTTTAACGTAACAAACTTATTCATAATGTTAACGTATGCAAGTTATATTAACTCATAATATTATTAAATAAATAAAATACCTTAAACTATGTTATTTTTGTCCATTCTATTCTACATTTTTAAAATATTAATGTCATAACTAATACTACATATACTAAACTTCTAATACAAACACACATAACTTCAATTTTCATTAAAAAATATATACTTTGAGCTAGCCCGTCCATCAGACGGGTCTAAAGGCTAGTATATATATATATATATATATATATATATATATATATATATATATATATATATATATATATATATATATATATATATATATATATATATATATATATATATATATATATATATATATATATATATATATATATATATATATATATATATATATATATATATATATATATATATATATATATATATATATATATATATATATATATATATATATATATATATCAAATCAAATCAAATCAAATCAAATCAAATCAAATCAAAAACCCTTATATAGGAAGGATGGTTAAACAATTCCTTAAATACAAAATTCTATAAAAATGACACATGTAATTCATTAAAGGGTTTCCATAAATACTTCAAAAAGAAAATAGAAATTACAAATGATGCCTTAAATACAAAATTCTATAAAAATATGTAAGGAATGATGGTGAAACAATGCATTAAATACAAAATTCTATAAAAATAATTTCATAAAATTCTTCAAAAATAAAATAGGAATTATACATGATGCCTTAAATACAAAAATCTATATATATATATATATATATATATATATATATATAGAAATTACAAATGATGCCTTTAATACAAAATTCTATAAAAATATATTAGGAAAGATGGTGAAACAATGCCTTAAATACAAAATTATATAAAAATGATTCCATAAAATGCTTCAAAAATAAAATAGGAATTACAAATGATGCCTTAAATAAAAAATTCTATCAAAATATATATATGAATTACAAATGATGCCTTAAATACAAAATTTTATAAAAATATATACGGAAGGATGGTGAAACAATGCCTTAAATACAATATTTTATAAAAATGATTCTATAAAATGCTTCAAAAATAAAATAGGAATTACAAATGATGCCTTAAATACAAAATTCTATAAAAATATATATATGAATTACAAATGATGCCTTAAATACAAAATTCTATAAAAATATATAAGAAAGGATGGTGAAACAATGCCTTAAATACAAAATTATATAAAAATGATTCCATAAAATGCTTCAACAATAAAATAGGAATTACAAATGATGCTTTAAATACAAAATTCTATAAAATTATATATAGGAATTACAAATGATGCCTTAAATACAAAATTCTTTAAAAATATATAAGGAACGACGGTGAAACAATGCTTTAAATGCAAAATTCTATAAAAATGATTCCATAAAATGCTTCAATAATAAAATAGGAATTACAAATGATGCCTTAGATACAAAATTCTATAAAAATATATATAGGAATTACAAAGGCTGCCTTAAATACAAAATTCTATAAAATATATATAGGAATTATAAAGGCTGCCTTAAATACAAAATTCTATAAAAATATGTAAGGAAGGATGGTGAAACAATACCTTAAATACAAAATTCTATAAAAATGATTCCATAAAATGCTTCAAAAATAAAATAAGAATTACAAATAATGCCGTAAATACAAAATTATATATATATGAATTACAAATGATGCCTTAAATACAAAATTCTATAAAAATATATATGGAAGGATGGTGAAATAATGACTTAAATACAAAATTTTATAAAAATGATTCCATAAAATGCTTCAAAAATAAAATAGGAATTACAAATGATGCCTTAAATACAAAATTCTATAAAAATATACGAAGTATATAGGAATTACAAATGATGCCTTAAATACAAAATTATATAAAAATATATAAGGAAGGATGGTGAAACAATGCCTTAAATACAAAATTCTATAAAAATGATTCCATAAAATGCTTCAAAAATAAAATAGGAATTACAAATAATGCCTTAAATACAAAATTCTATAAAATATATATAGGAATTACAAGTAATGCCTTAAATACAAAATTCTATAAAAATATATAAAGAATGATGGTGAAACAATGCCTTAAATACAAAACTCTATAAAAATACACAACAATAATATTAATTTCAAAAAAAATAATGTAAAAACGTTATTCATAACATTAACATATACAAAATTTATTACCTCATAAAATTTAAAAATACATAAAATATTTATACATTATTATTAAAATTCTAAAAAATATTTATGTAAAAAACTTATTCATGCCGTTAACGTATGCGAACTCAATTAACTCATAATATTCTTAAATAAATAAAATATCTTAAACTACGTTATTTTTGTCTATTCTATGCTACATTATTAAAATATCAATGCCATAACTAACACTATATATACTAAACTTCTAATACAAACACTCATAAATTCAATTTTCATTAAAAATATATATACTTAAAGCTAGCCCGTCCACCGGACGGGTCTAAAGGCTAGTGTATATATATATATATATATATATATATATATATATATATATATATATATATATATATATATATATATATATATATATATATATATATATATATATATATATATATATATATATATATATATATATATATATATATATATATATATATATATATATATATATATATATATATATAAGTGAGGTTATTTTCAAAACAAAATAAATGTACAAAACTGCGAGAACCATTTTTTTACTCTTAAAATGCACATGTATTTTTATCAGGTTAGTTCATATGGTATAAATACATGATTTTTTATTGTCGTAGGTCATTAGAAACATGTATCCGAGGACCATGCACATGTATTTTTTTTGTATGTATTATAACTATCTTTTCGTTGGATAATATGAAAACACATGTGCACTCTTCATATCACTCTTCATACTTGGATCTATAACAAATAAAACAATTATTAAACGTTAATTTATACATAATAATGAAAATACATATGCATTGTTAGGAGTAAAATGGTGGTTCTCGCGGTTCTGTACATTTTATTAGTTCTGAAAATAACCTTACACTATATATATATATATATATATATATATATATATATATATATATATATATATATATATATATATATATATATATATATATATATATATATATATATATATATATATATATATATATATATATATATATATATATATATATATATATATATATATATATATATATATATATATATATATATATATATATATATATATATATATATATATATATATATATATATATATATATATATATATATATATATATATATATATATATATATATATATATATATATATATATATATATAGATATATATATATATACATATATATATATATACATATATATATATATATACATATATATATATATATACATATATATATATATATATATATATATATATATATATATATATATATATATATATATATATATATATATATATATATATATATATATATATATATATATATATATATATATATATATATATATATATATATATATATATATATATATATATATATATATATATATATATATATATATATATATATATATATATATATATATCAAATCAAATCAAATCAAATCAAAAACCCTTATATAGGAAGGATGGTGAAACAATTCCTTAAATACAAAATTCTATAAAAATGACACATGTAATTCATTAGAGGGTTTCTATAAAATGCTTCAAAAAGAAAATAGGAATTACATATGATGCCTTAAATACAAATATCTATAAAAATATATATATGAATTACAAATGATGCCTTAAATATAATATTCTATAAAGATATATATGGAAGGATGGTGAAACAATGCCTTAAATACAAAATTCTATAATAATGATTTCTTAAAATGCTTCAAAAAGAATATATGAATTACAAATGATGCCTTAAATACAAAAGGGGAAAAGACCAATTTGGTCATTTTGATCACTTCATAACCTTATCATGGTCAAGTTTCCCACTAAAGACCAATATGGTCATGTTGAGCACTTCACAACTGCACAAATGCACAACTCCTCTACTTTATTACCATGTGTCTGACTGCCACAATATTTATTATATTATTAAAATATTGAAATTACAAATATACCCTTAATCTTTTTCTTATCTCTTTCTCTTCTTCTTTCATCTGCTTTCATCTGCACTTTTCTATTCTTCGATCTCAAATACGGTTTTTTCAACACCGTATTTTTTTTATCCAACTCTCGATTCCAACGAACTACGCCCATTGCAATCACCAGTGAATCTCTTTGTTCAGGTATGTTTTATATTAAATTGTTTTTATTTGCCAAATTTAATACTATTTGTATCGGGGGTTTTTATTTGCCAAATATTCTAATCATTGATTTTATTTATCAGCATTTGTTTTTAATGTTGGTTCATATGTAGATTATGTTGTTGTTGTTGTTGTTGTGTCCAAGGGTGTTTGGATTAGCTTCTTTTATGGGCTTCACGCTTTATTGAAATTTGGAAAAGCCGATAAGCTCATATTCTTAGGCTTATGAGGAGATAAATTTAAGCTCATGGCTAAGCCATGGGCTTAACCTATCATAAGCCCAGAAAAAGTGAGCTTATCGGCTTTTCCAAATTTCAATAAGCCGTTAAGCCCATAAAATAAGCTGACCCAAACACCCCTGTCGTATAAGCTTATCGGTTTTGGGCTTATTTTAAAATTTATGGGCTTTAAATCTCAAAGTAAGCAAAAAAAATAGGGCTTGCGAAACATAAGCCGAAAACATAAGATATGTGATCTGGAGCTAATTCTGGTTGAAATGTAATCGGTGTACAGGTCAGCAGCCGTAGGCTGTTTCTGTATCTAGAACCAATGCGGGTTTGAGAGGGGGCTAAGTCGGTCTAGTTCCGCTTTGAGCAATCCTTCTACACCCCGTCAAGTTAGTATTGAGGATTCAAGGATTAATTCATTGCTTTATACTCAATTGATTGCATTTACGTTGTTTGAGCTAGAGACCATCACTAAAAGCTTCAGGTCCGATTACATTCTTGGATCCGGTGGTTTCGGGGCTGTTTACAAAGGATACATTAATGAAAATGTTAGGGTTGGCCTTAAGTCTTTGGCGGTTGCAGTTAAGGTTCTTGTTGGAAATACGTTTTACGTATTAAGAAGGATCGGTCACTCCAACAATAGTCCATGTAATAGCTCGTAGTTTAGTTATTTACACTTATTAAACAAAGCCTAAATCGAGCCCATAAGATGTATGGGTCGGCGACCTAATGTAAGCCCAAGCCCATCTCGTGGGCTTGGGTATAAACCCTCTCCTTAGATGGAGAGGGTGGTGATTTCATTTTCAATACACATAGTTCTTAAACCTTCTCTCTCTAGAAGTGTGAAATCATCTATCTTTCTCTCTCTAAAACATAAGCAAGATTTACATATCCTACAAATGGTATCAAGAGCCATGGGATGATTGTATTGTTTATGTGTTTGTGTTCTTGATTTTAGTAGCTTTTGATCAATATAAACCCACGTCTAATTTTTTTTTGTGTTTTTTATGGTTTTTTTCTTGATACAAATCTTCTACATAGTTGTGGTAGAGATTTGGTATATTTACTTTGGCTAAAAACACAAAAAAATTTGGTGTTTGGATCGACTTTTGGCTTAAAATCTCGAATTAGGTGTGTTTTGTCCGAGAAAAGTGGAAAATTTGTACATTGTTTGTACTATTGCGACAGTTATCCCATCGCAATATCTAGGGTTTTGGATTGCGATCCATATTGCGATTGGGATAGCAATTGGAGTTCTTCTGTTATTGCGATCCATATTGCGATCCATATTGCGATCCATATTGCGATTAGAGTTCTTTGTTATTGCGATCCATATTGCGATTCACATTGCGACATGATTGTTTTTGTGATATTGCGACAGGGTATTGCGACAGGGTATTGCGACAGGGTATTGAGATTGGAATATTGCGATAGGAATTATTGCGATTGGAATATTGTGATAGGATTTATTGCGATTGGATTATTGCAATAGGATTTATTGCGATTGGGCTTATTGCGATACGTGACATTGCGACAGCATTCCTTTTAGGCATTGCGATAGAACAACAAGTATTCCAAGATTTTTTAAAAACGTGTTTTTGAAAATTTTTAACAATCGTGTGAAATTTCATCTTGGAATTTTTGGTTTATCGAGAACATAATTTAGGGGATTTTAACATTATTTCTCGGCTTCTACACACAACAACAAACACATTTACTTTCTCTCATTGATCGATCAACTTTGTAAATCTTAACTTATAGAAATGGAGTACACATCTCTTACGGATAAGTCCATCCTCTCGGGTACAGATAATCGTCCACCTATGTTGGAGAAGTCTATGTACGAGGATTGGACTTCCCGAATGGAACTTTACATTTTGAACAAAGAGAATGGACATCTCATTTGTGCATCGGTGCTCAATGGACCATTAGATTATGGTACAGTGACGGAAGGTACGACTACTCGTCCTCGCACAACGGGTGAATTGACTGGAGATATGAAGATTCAAGACAAATGTGATAAGTGTGCTACAAACATCATTCTCCAAGCCCTCCTCCAGATGTCTACAAACTCATCAGCAAACATAAAGTTGCCAAAGAGTTATGGGATAGAATTCGTGTTCTAATGCAAGGCACCTCGTTAACTAAACAAGAACGAGAGTGTAAGCTTTATGATACTTTTGATAAGTTTGCCTATGTGCCAGGGGAGACTCTCAATGATTACTATCTGAGATTTACCCTATTGTTGAATGAGCTCAATATATATGGCATGATAATTCCTAAGTTTCAATTGAACACCAAGTATTTGAACACTCTTCCTTCAGAATGGAAAAAGTATGCGACGGATGTTAAATTGGCTAAGGACTTGCATAACACCAATGTGGATCAACTTCAAGCTTTTCTTCAACAACACGAATGCCATGTGATCGAGGCTCGATTGTCTACACCTCAAGTTCATGATCCACTTGCCATGTATGCCTCTCAACACAACATAGCTTATACTTATCAACAACCATCATACTTGCAGCAGCCACCACCACACACCTATCAACAACCATCTTATCAACCACCAATGATGCCACAACAAGCATTTCAACAAAGTGTTCATCAACAATCTTTTCCACAGCAACCACCATATCAGACATCACCATCACAAGCCAATACTTCTTCAATGGGATATACTCCTCAGCAAGGATATTTTCCAATAGAAGCACAACCAGCACAAGCTTTCTACTCTAATGAACTTCCACCAATCCAACTACCCAACTTTAGTCCAAATGATACGCCAGCTGAAGTTCTAAACCATCTCACTGCCTAATTGTCAAAACTTGTTGCAACTAGAGGATTTCCACCAACAAACAATCAGCTCTGCACCTCTTCAAATCCTCGACAACAAGCCACTGTTCAAGATGGTCAAGTAACGGTGCAACCTATTCAGGAAAGGCAAACTTCATATGGACCTCCTACAATGACGATGAATGCTCAAGCTGTGAATTCTCAAGCTAATGGAAATAGAAGCCCTATTGGTCCTTAAAAGGTTGTGACTTGCTACAATTGCCGAGGACAAGGTCATATGGCTAGGGAATGCACTCAGCCAAAAAGGAGGAGGGATGATGCATGGTTTCGTGAGAAGATGTATTTGGTCGATGCTCAGTCTAAGGGAAAGATTTTGGATTCAGAGGAGTTAGCGTTTCTTGCAGATCCAGGGGCAGCAGATACTGAAGGCATTGTAGTCGTCTCTACTTCTAATGCAACTTATCAAGCAGATGATATTGACGCATATGATTCGGATTGTGATGACATTCACTCTGCCCAAGCTGCTCTCGTTGCTAATCTCTCTCACTACGGTTCTGATTTCGTCAGTGAGGTACCCACCACAACCAATCTTGGTAATGACGATAACCCACATCAAGTTGGGCATGAAAATGACAACCTCGAACAGCATTCGGGAACTAGTAACTCAAATGATGTGGTACCCAATCCTACACATTTGAGTGAACCTCAACCAAATGCTACGACGGGTATGGAATCTTATGCTCAACATGATTTGGTCATGGTGCCTAAACATATTATTGATCAAATGCATACGACTCTCAGACAATCCGTAGATACGAATTCCACCCTAACTGATGAGCTTGCATTGCATAAAGAAAAGGTCAAAACTTTTGAAATGGTCCCTCAAGCAGAGAAAATAACATGTTCTGAATTTGACCAATTTCGTTTTGAGAAGATTGAACACTTGAAAGAAATAGAATCATTAAAAGCTAATCTTTCCAATGAATTAAAAGCAAAAGAGTCGGTGGTCAATGATTTTCAGAAATTTAAACTGGATTTCGAAACTCTCGAGTCTAAAAAGTTTGAATCAGAAATTAATGCTACCAAACTTCTTAAATTCAAAGAACACCAGCTTTTAAAACAATACGCTTCCACATAAAAGGTTCATCTTTTGACTAAATCATTTAAAGAACTCGAACTTAAACGTCTTCAAGATTTACCACCTAATCCCGGTTATGCAAAACAAGCTCAGGAATATATTCCCTGTCTTTATGATATGACCATAATTGGCAAATCGAAAGAAGCACCTTATGTTCGTAGTTCTAAGGAGACACAATCACTTATGGAAGAAACTCATTCTAAAATATTTTTAAAATTCCATACGATTGATTATGATAATCATAATAAAGATTAACTTTCTAAAAAGACACGTATTCGCTTACAAAAGGAATTAGCTGAACTAACAGTTCTTGTGCCCCAAAGTTTGTCAAATGAAAACCCTCCTAGTACGTCTCCTACACTTGTCAAAACGGATTTAATGAAGTTACTTCCACCGGTAAGTAAGGCGTCCGTTAACTTAAAAGCGGTACACCAACACTTAGCCAATTTTGACAAGGTCATTTTGGAACGTACGACGGCCACGGCCATAACGGAAGGTGAATGGAACTTTGAGCACACTAGAGCTGCGTCCCGGGACGAAATTGTTCCATTTGTAAAGAATGTTAAAGCTTGTCTTAGTAATCTTGATCAAGATTTGCGTTTGGAAATAGATGAAGTTAAACGTTTTTTCAATGAAATGGATGATGCTTATGAAAACAGTTTACTTGAAATAAAACGGGTTTCACGCTAAAATGATCAGCTTCTGAAACAAGTGATGTCTCATGATATAGTTTCTGTCTGTGTGAATAAAAGTGTTGATAATGATTCTATTGTGCATAATGTTGAATATGTGGATAATGTGGTAGATAGTACTTGTCACGAATCTGACGCTGAATTTTTAAAGCTTCAAGATTCATATTCTTTGCTTTCAAAACGTTTTGATGAGATTCAAACACATTGTGTTTCGCTTGAATGCAAGCAACAATTTATTCAAGAAATCTTTGAAACGTCATTCGAAGGTGTTAATATCAATGATGCAAACTTTGAAAAGAATTTTCGATTGAATTTACAATCTAAACAGCGTCATCCAAGTGACAAAGTTGCTAAATCTTTGCCGATAGACATAGAGAAATCTAAGGAGCTTAACTGTGTGAACGTACTTGAGGCCGCTGAGAATTTTAAACTTGATCTAGATAATCGAGTTTCCAAGATTTTGTCCAAAGTTGATAACTTAAAACAGAAAGATACACGACTCTTTGATTCAGTAAAGCCCGCATGTGTTAATACCACTGCACAGAATCAATCATTGATTGAAAAATTGAATCGAAAGTCGGTGGAAATATCTGATTTGAGGGAACAAATTTGTGATAAGAATCTGGCCTTGGCTGAGTTAAAGGAAACACTTCGTACTCTAAAAGGTAATAATGTTGTGGATAACGTAGCCACTGTCTCAGCATCAATCAAAAGGAACCTTATAGCCGTCACACCATTTAATAAGGGACCTAGGACTAAACCATCTCAAACTTTGGTCACTAAAGATAAAGCAAAATCAAAACCAGCTTCTAATATTCCCGTGTTGCCTTCTAAAGGAGTAATCACCACTACCAAGGCTCAAAGATCTAAGCTTAAAAGAAACGAGAAGAATGATAGGATCTTGCCCCCATCTAGTAGTCAAGAGAAGAAGAAAGTAGAAGCCCATCCTAGGAATGTTATTTCTATTTTGAATAAAAAGAATCATGTAGCTAAACCTAAAGGCTCTGCGGTTGTGCAACATTCTAAGCCTACTGTGAATTCTAATTTGAAATGTTGGAATTGCAATGAATGTATGTTTTCTAGTCGTCATGATTCTTGCCTTATTGACCATGTGAATGAGATGAATGCTCGGAAAAATGGATTAGAATGGAAACTGACTGGGAAAGTGTTAACCCAAGTTGGTTGGTTGTGGCGCCCCACTGGTAGAACTTTCACTATAGTAGGAAATATGTGCCCTTTAACTAGGATCACTCCCACTAAAGCGAAGAAATCGTGCCCTTTAACTAGGAGTACCAAGGCTACCAAAACACAAGCGTGTCCTTTAACTAGGAACACCGACACTACTGTAGGAATCAAGTGCCCTTTAAATAGGTCTACTCCCACTGTAGTGCCCGCGAATAATCCAAAACCTAAGAAAAATGGAACAGTAAAACCGGTTAGTGCTAAAACTCACATTAGAAAACGCAGGAAATCTAAGGGTCACACAAATGTTAGCAATTCTGATAATCTTATATCTGTATATGCTAACACTCCGGAACCAATAGTGTCCAATGCATTGTCTACTGTTGTTATTGAAAACAGGTGGTCCAAATTGTTCTCTGGTATTTGGACTCTGGTTGCTCCAAGCATATGACCGGAGATCGCTCTCAGCTCAGAAATTTCATCAGTAAGTTTCTTGGTACGGTTCGATTTGGTAATGATCATATTGCAAAGATAATGGGTTACGGTGAATATCATATTGGGAATGTTATAATGTCAAGAGTGTATTACGTGGAAGGTCTCGGTCACAACTTATTTTCTGTGGGACAATTTTGTGATGCAAACCTAGAAGTTGCTTTTCGAGAGCATACCTGCTTCATACGTAATTTGGAAGGGGTTGATTTATTGAAAGGTACTCGAGGGAATAATTTGTATACTTTGTCTCTACAAGACATGATGGCCGCTTCTCCCATATGTCTTCTCTCCAAAGCATCGAAGACTAAGTCATGGTTATGGCATCGACGATTATCTCATCTTAACTTTGACGCTATTAATCATTTAGCAAAAAACGAACTTGTTCGGGTCTTCCTAAACTTTCATTTCACAAGGATCATTTGTGTTCCGCGTGTACAATAAGGAAAAGCACTAAGAAATCATACAAACCCAAGACTGAAGATACCAACCAAGAGAAACTTTATTTGTTGCATATGGATCTTTGTGGGCCAATGCGTGTTGAAAGTCTTAGTGGTAAAAAGTACATCCTCGTCATTGTCGATGATTACTCTCTGTTTACATGGGTGAAATTTCTTACAACAAAAAATGAGGCACCTAAATTCATCATCGGATTTCTCAAGATGATTCAAGTGCGACTCAACACTACTGTCCGACGCATTTGTACAGATAACGGAACCGAGTTTGTGAATCAAATTTTGTGTGATTATTATGAAGAAGTTGGCATATCTCATGAAACATCCGTTGCTCGCACTCCACAACAAAACGGTGTCGTTGAAAGGTGAAATCGCACACTTATGGAAGCTGCTCGAACGATGTTAATTTACGCAAAGGCTCCATTGTTTTTATGGGCAGAAGCAATATCTACAGCAGTGTACACCCAAAACCGGTCGCTAATTCATAAAGGCCATGGTAAAACACCTTATGAGCTTCTCCATGGAAAAGTACCAGATTTATCATATCTTCATGTATTTGGTTCTCTTTGCTATCCAAATAGTGATGGTGACAATTTGGGAAAACTTCAACCTAAGGCTGATATTGGTATTTTCATTGGTTACGCACCCGCAAAGAAGGCATACCGAATCTACAACCGTAAGTCTTGTAAGATCCTCGAAACTATGAATGTTGATTTTGATGAGCTGACAGCAATGGGCTTCTGAGCAAAGTAGCTCTGAACCTGCACTTCATGAAATGGGACCCAGTAACATTAGTTCTGGTCTTGTCCCAAACCACCCCACTTCATCATCATTTATACCACCTACTAGGAATGAATGGGATACGTTGTTTCAACCGTTCTTTGATGAATTCTTTCCGATACGTTGTTTCAACCGTTCTTTGATGAATTCTTTCCTCCTCCAACTATTGTTGCTCCAGAACCTGAGGTAATAGCTCCGGTAACCGAAGTTGTCGCTCCAGCAACCGAAGCACAATCAGATACGTCTGCACCTACAATTGGTCAAGACATACCATCAACGAGTAATTCTCAACCAACACCTGAATCAACTACCCATGTCATGCCTATTGATGATGAAGAGGATGATGATGATCACGATTTAGAATTCGCTCAAATGCGTGAACTTCCATTCTTTGGTGTACCTATTCCCGACCCTAATCAAGCCGGGTCGTCCACCTTAGAGGAAGCTCCTAATACGGTCTACTCTAATCCACAGATTCGTGAACATGACGGCAAGTGGACGAAGGATCATCCTATAGATTCTGTCATTGGTGACCCTAATCGTCCGGTATCCACACGAAGTCAGCTACAAGAAAATGCAATGTTTTGTCATTTTGATGCTTTTCTCACTGAAGTTGAACCTAAGACATGGCAAGAAGCTTTTATTCAATCCTGTTGGATAGAAGCTATGCAAGAAGAACTTAATGAATTTATACGTCTTGAAGTATGGGAACTTGTCCCATGCTCGGATCAAGTGCAGTTACTCACTTTGAAATGGGTTTACAAGGTGAAACTCGACGAGTTAGGCGGAATATTGAAAAATAAAGCTCGACTAGTAGCTCGTGGATACAAGCAATTATTGGGCATCGACTTTATGGAATCCTTTGCACATGTTGCCCGTTTGGAAGCTATTAGACTATTCCTCGCTTATGCAGCCCACATGAATATGATCGTCTATCAGATGGATGTGAAGACGGAATTTCTGAATGGTGAAATCAAGGAAGAGGTCTATGTTCAACAGCCGGATGGTTTTGTGAATCCTAAATATCCTAATCATGTGTACAAGCTTAAGAAGGCTCTCTATGGGTTGAAACAAGCTCCTCGCGCATGGTATGATCTATTGTCACAATTCCTCATCACGCAAGGCTTCGCTAAAGGCAAGGTGGATCCCACGCTGTTCATTCAGAAACGAGGTAAAGATATGATTATGGTACAAATATATGTTGATGATATTATATTTGCAGCCTCGACCCAAACCTTATCCGACGAATTTGGGAAACTCATGTCTTCCAAGTTTAAGATGTCAATGATGGGCAAGGTATCATTCTTCTTAGGTCTTCAGATATCTCAGAGTCCCAGATGCATCTTTATCAATCAATCCAAGTATGACCTTGAATCGCTAAAGAAGTATAAGATGGAATCTTACGACCCCGTGGATACTCCAATGGTGGAACGAACTAAACTTGATGCAGATCCACATGGAGTTGCCGTTGATCCGACACTTTATCGTGGAATAATCTGTACTCTTCTGTATATCACAGCTAGTCGACCCGATCTTCAGTTTGCTATATGTATGTGTGCTCGGTATCAAACTAGGCCTACTGAGTTACACTTAGCTACTGTTAAATGGATCTTTCGATATCTTAAAGGAACCATTAATCGGGGACTTTGGTATTCGAAGGACTCTTCGGTCGCACTAATGGCATATGCAGATGCGGATCACGCGGGTTGCCAAGATACAAGGCGTAGCACGAGTGGAACTTTGCAACTACTAGGAGATCGACTAATCAGTTGGGCATCGAAAAGGCAGAAAAGCGCTGCAATTTCAAGTACGGAAGCAGAATACATAGCTATGTCTGGTTGCTGTGCTCAAATTCTTTGGATGAGATCGCAATTAATCGACTATGGTCTAGGTTTCAACAAAATTCCGATGTACTGCGACAACAAGAGTGCAATTGCCTTATGCTGCAACAATGTTCAATTCTCCCGGTCGAAGCATATTGACATTTGTTGGGTCTACTAGATGTAGATCTTGCAGCTTGTCAGGACCGGTGAATGACTTCTGTAATCACAAGTCAAATCACAAAGAGACTCTATACACAATATGAATGTAGAATATAAATATAATCAAGAGAAACAGAATAACTATAAAGACTTGATCCTTTCTAAGGATTTCTAATATTGATAAAGACTAGAACTACGTTTTGTGAAGGTGTGTCTAACCCTTCTGCCTAAGGTTCCTTTTATACTACAAGGAAACCCTAATACATCATTAAAGAAAACGTGTAAAACTGATATGCATATCCTTTCCTAACATATCTCATGCATATCCTAACAGAATATTAAGTAAATAATAAAGTTTGACTTCGACTAGGACCAGGAGCAGGACTTGCTCCTACTACGACTAGGACCAGGAGGAACTACATACCTCCTAGTCTACCTATTACATATAACTATTACAATGGTCCTAACAATCCTCCCCTAAACTTGAATTTGACCTGTTGAGTTCAAGTTTCCTGGAAAATGTGCAAAGAAAGCCCGAGGATTGTATCAGCAAAACAAATAGCAGTATCAACAAGAGAAGAATCAGAAGAACAGCCGCAACATGAAACACTAGAAGCTTCTCCAAAGCTTGTAACAAATCAGCATCGTGTTGAGACTTTTCAGCAACATGAGCAGATTTGATGAGCCTTTACCAAGTAGCTGCTCGCTCTTGGGCTAGCTAGTCATTCTGGTGGAATAAGCATCACCCTGGGAGACTAGAACCCAGCCCAACTCTTAGAACGTGAATCAATGGTGAGTGGGAGTACCCTGATGATTTTAGGCAAACCATCACAGCCGTCAACGGATTTGATGCGTCTTTACCAGAAGCCGTACCCCTCGGGACTCGCCAACTCTTAGCAATAAAGCATCGGTGAGTTGAACACCCTATAGCTTTAAGCAAGCTATTACAGCTATCAACGGATTTGATAAGATCTTTACCAAGAGCCGTACCCCCTTGGATTAGCCACTTTTCAGTCCAAGACTATGGCAAGTGAAAACCATCCAGTTTTGGGTAACCTGGCAACCATCAACGGATTTGAGAATCGCACCAGGAGCCGTACCCTCAAGGTGAATCAACTTTTTCTTGTCGATTAGACATGGTAAGATGAGAACCATTTGTTGTGTGGACCACGTCCAACACCAGGTGAAACCAAGTACCAGAACAACCTCAAACCAGGAACCACATCGTGAAACAGCCAAGGGATATTATGTACAAGTATAAAAGCTAAACTGTGTTTAAAGTATAAGCAGATATTATATAAAAAGTATATATATATATATATATATATATATATATATTTATAAACTATAAAGAATAAAATTCACCAATCACTGTACATATTGGTGAAAAGAATAAAAATAAGAACAAAAATTCAAAGTATACACACTTACAACCCAATCACCTTACATACCAGAAGCTGCCTTCTTATCCGCTAGCAACCGTGCCTGAATACCCTCTATCAACGTCGTGGCCATACTCGACTCATTCCCAGAAGGAGCAGTAGAAATCTGCAAGTGACTTGCCAACATTGCTTCCATTGAAGAAATAGTCAAAGGATACTCAACATCCGTCAGCATAAACACCACATGACCAGATTCTAATTCTAACACATGAACTCCACATCCAGCATATAGCTTCCATCGCAGAATCTACCATTGGAATTGATCCTTCCATATGCCCAAAACAGGAGCATTTGGAGGAGGATCCAACATCAGCTTGAGATCGGCCCAGAGACGGATACCAGGCCAGGAAGACACCGACATGGGGTCAAACGGCATACTAGAATCAACAAGCCCAAACAACGCCATAAGATCCATGCGGTCAGCCCACGATAACACACCCTGCAAACCCGTTACCAATCGCACAGTCCCATCACTCAAAGTAATCCGATGGGAGACGCCACCAGGAAGTGTTGTAGACCTCTCAACTGTATAACCCGTAATGCTTCCATTGCCCAAAGGTAAGTCAGAATCACTATCAGAAGCGGCATCAATTAAGTTCTCAGGATCACGCTTCTCAAAAGGAACTGATTTACCACGGCGAACACGACGAGCAAGTTTCTGACGAACGGACCGGCGAGGTGTGGGAGCCGAAGGTGTTGATTCAACCTTTACCTTAACTCCAGCAACAGCAGGGGAAGCAGTAGAAGTAGACTCATGAACATGTCCACCCAAAGGACCACTAGGAGCTGCATCAGAAGTAGGAGGAGGTTGTGTTGCAGGAACTTGTGGTGATGGAGATGGCACATCAGATGTAGCAGCAGTAGGTATGGTGGGATCAACAAAGGTGCTTGCAGGAACATGGGTGGTGGTAGTAGTAACAGGTGTGGTGGTGGAAGCATGAGTGGTGGTGGTAGTAACAAAGATGGTAGTAGTAGGACCAGCAGTAGAACCAATAGGAGCAACCAAGGGTGTAGTAGAAGGACCAACAGAAGTAGCAATAGAACCAGAAGGACTACCATCAGAACCATGAGTGGGTACAGACGAAGGACCAGTAGAATCAGCAGGCATAGAAGCAGTCACACCACGAGGATGGTAAATAAATCTTTCCGGAATGGGTTGACTCTGACGCTTCACCATCTTTTCATAAAGGACCTTAAGCTCATCAAATGTCAAAGCTCTCACCCGAGCCCAAGTCCACGGGGCATTGAAATGAGCAGCAGATTGATATTTCACATAACATTGCATCTGCTGGCGCTGCTCAGCCCGAGATAGAGGTCGGTTCCTTCTCTGTTTCTTCAGTTCTTCAGCAAGAGCCAACTGGTGCTTACGCATCATCACCATAGCACGCGGAATACAATTATGTTCATCAACATCATCACCCAACAGATCTTTAAACTGAGCATAATCCCGAGTGAGAACAGTCAACACTTGCATCCATTCACAATCAGTCCAATGCATGGCATCATGCTGAATTTGCGCACGCCTGCGCTCTCGAAGCTCTTCCTCAGCAGCCCTATCCTCCGCATCAATCTCAGCCTGAACTCGACGAGCAGCCTCTTCACCAAGCCTTTCTTCTTCAATCTGTCGACGAGTACGCTTGCGAGTTGGAGATGAAGAATCAGTCATTGGGGCTTTTCCCTTCGGATCATGAGAGGGACCAGCATGAGAACCATCAGCAGGATCAGAATCACCACCCATAGAATGGGGGAATAGCACTAGGAGAAGGAACATTGGAGGACATTGGAGGAACCGGCAAATCATCATAAACTTTATCAGCAAAGGCAGCCTTTGCCAACAACGTCAAGCCATCCTCAACATTCTCCGGACCCTCATCCTCAGAATCTGAAAGAACCACATGCTTCTTGCGACGACGTTGTTGATTCTCCAACACCTTAATGCGATCAGCCAGAGGAAGAACAAACTCCCTTGTAAGCTTCCGATGTTGATTTAAGTCAGCTTCCAAACAAATCATCCTCTCATGGTACCTGTGCATAAGATCGAGCAAAGATGTTAGTGTAGTAGGCTCCTCCGCCTGCCCACCAAGAGAACTTGGATCAGGGAAAGCATCACGGGAGCCCGAAGCAACATGTGGGTCAACCTGTGGAGAACTAGCATCAAACGGGATATCAGTCGAGTGTGGGGCAGGACTAGGAGGTGGAGTCTCCACAAAAGGAGACCTTTGTGGAACCGAGGAAGGACCAGCCTTGGTAGGAGATGGTTTTTCAACCACCACTTCCTCAACTAGCTCCTCCTCTACCACAGGAGTGGCACCAACAGTAGGAGCCTCCTCCTCCTCCATGGGGTCATCATCTATCACAACAAACTCAGGAGCCTCCTCCTCCTGACCCATAGGACCCTGAGCCAACCCCATCATGGCTCCAGTCAGGGGCCTCCAATCCCCAGTAAACCCATTCATCATATTGTAATACACTTTAGCTGTAAGTTTAGATGGCACATGCTCTGTCCTATCACGTGGAATGCACACAAGAATTTGTTGAAGAAACCTAGGGTACATAGAAATTTCTTCCT
The DNA here is from genome assembly GCA_025667525.1 of Glebionis coronaria. NCBI lineage: Eukaryota > Viridiplantae > Streptophyta > Magnoliopsida > Asterales > Asteraceae > Glebionis > Glebionis coronaria. Next base: position 263,670 of record JANFOE010001020.1, read on the forward strand.
CGAACCAGCAGTAGACAAATTACTAGCCATCCCCTCAAATAGATAATGAGAAAAATTAAACACTCTACCCTGGGCTAAACATATAAGACCAGTAGCCAAAGGAGTAGGGAAAGCATCCCAACTCCCAGACTTGGGACTCATACAATGGATTAAAAAGTGAACCAGAAGCTTCCATTGGGGGGAAAACCTATTCTTCTGGAAGTTAAACTTCCCCCCATGTTCATAACCTATGGCAGCCATACCCTCTAATACTTCCGAATTAGGAAGTGATACAACACCCCCCTCATCCTGAAGATGAAGAGAAGAGCGAATAGACGCTTCAGTTACCACATATGCACGTCCATCGATGGTAGCATGGAGTGCACGTGGACGTCCAGCCACATTCACAAGCTGAGCAGACGCCCAAAATTGACGTATCACACTATCATATATGGTAGGACAGACAGTAAATGCAAACCTTAAGTTAGAAGCTTCAATGAAATCCAAGATGTCAGCAAAGTGTTCACGATTTGGACCATCACCAAGATAGGCAACACGATTGTGAGCAGGTTGATAAGCAAGAGCAGCCATGGATCTTGATGAATTGATGGAAGAAGGATTGGGATTGGGATGTAGAGAGTAGAAGCGGTTTGTGTGTGTGTTTTAATTGTAATGAGTGAGTCAAGGGTGTATGTTGACCATATATGAAGAAAGTAGTAACTGTTCATTGACCCCTATTAATGGGGGGTTGCCCTTTCAAATTAAACCATAATGGCATAATAACCACTTGCCCTTTTTAACACAATAACCAACCCCCAATTTACTTGCTGAATTCAAACTTGTAAATACCAGTATTGGGAGCGTTGACCAAAAGTCAAAGCACACAATGGTCAGACCAGGAGCAAAACGTGATTAACAAAGGACAAAAGGAATGAACAGTAGCAGACCAGTACCAGTACCAATAGCCAAACACCACTAGACATGGAAGGATTTTAAACCACCAGAAGGCAACCAAGTATAACTAGAAGCTGACCAAGGAGGACCAGAAGCCAGTCATATAAGGCCATATCCACCAGAAGAGAGCAAAAATCCTCCATCAGAAGCATCACACACCATCATAACCAAGAAATTATGTTGTTAAATACTATGAATACGTTAGACTGACCTAATATGTACACAAAGCCTCCCCTTAGGCTTTGCCTCCCCTCAATCCTAGACCTCAAGGATTGACCATCCCAATATGAACCACCAAGTGGTTAAACCGAGGACCATCAAACGCTTTAGTCAGCAAATCAGCAACATTGTCATCCGTATGTACTTTAAGAACCTGTATCAGCTTCTTCTCATTGGCATCGCGTATAAAATGATGCCGAATCTCAATATGCTTCGTCCGTTGATGAAATACAGGATTCTTCACAATGCAGATAGTGCTTTGATTGTCAATAAAAATTTTGGTATTCATAAATTTGAAACCATAGTCCAACATCTGATTTTGGATCCATAAAACCTGACCACAACAACTAGCAGCCGCAACGTATTCAGCTTCTGTTGAAGAAGTAGCTACGATTGTCTGTTTCTTACATTGCCATGAAATAAGTCGACGACCCAAAAAATGACAACCACCAGTAGTAGACTTCCTGTCATTATTAGCACCAGCATAATCACTATCACTATAGGCTTCAAGAACAAAGGGAGATTCTCTAGGATACCATAAACCCAATTTAGGTTGAGCCTTGATATACTTGAAAATCTTTTTCACTGCATTTAAGTTCGAAACCGTTGGAGTCACCTGGTGTCTAGAACAAGCACTTACTGCAAACATAATGTCCGGACGTGATGCAGTCAAATACATGAGAGAGCCAATCATAGACCTATACATGTGAACATTTACCGGGGGATCTGGCTCATTCTTAAGTTTGATTTTAGCAACTTCATAAGGAGTTGCTGCTGGTCTAAGAGGATCCATGTCAAACTTCTGAAGAATTTCATGAACATATTTATCTTGACTGATGAAAATCCCATCCGATTGTTGCTTGACCTGAAGACCAAGGAAAAATGACAGTTCTCCCATGGCACTCATCTGAAATTCGCCTTTCATCAAGTGCTCATCACACCACTCCTTCCTTGTAGAACCAAAGATAATGTCGTCCACATAAACCTGAACAAGGATAATATCCTTGGAATTTCGCCGAAGAAATAGTGTTTTGTCAATAGTACCTCTTCTATAGCCATTCTTTAACAAAAAAGTGGAGAGACGCTCATACCAAGCTCTAGGAGCCTGATGTAACCCATAAAGAGCCTTGACCACCTTATAGACTTTCTTGGGATGAAGTGGATCAACAAACCCCTTAGGTTGAGTAACATACACTTCCTCGTCAATTTTTAGTTAGAGAAATGCACTCTTGACATCCATCTGGAACACCGTAAAGCCAACATATGAAGCAAAGGCCAAAAACAGACGAATGGCCTCGATCCTGGCAACAGGCGCAAAGACTTCAGTATAGTCAATGCCCTCAATTTGAGTGTGTCCTTGTGCGACAAGTCTAGCTTTATTCCTGACAACAATTCCCCGTGCATCCTTCTTGTTTTTGAGAATCCATTTGGTATTGATAGCTGTCTTCCCATCTGGTAAGTCAACCAGAACCCAAACATTCTGAAACAAGAATTGCTGCATTTCCTCCTGCATAGCCTCCACCCAACTTTGATCCTCAAGAGCATGAGAAACAGACCTAGGTTCCACCTGTGAAAGAAAACAAGCAAACAAACAGTGTTGAAAGTCCGTATGATTATGACGCTTTTGATCCTCAATATAGCCCACAAGAGCATGATGATCAGACGAGGCCTTCTGCTGCATTCTGCGCGTCTTGACGGTAGAACCAGGATCTCCAATGATTTGAGTGGTAGGATGATCTTTATGTGATTGCAAGACTGGATTGGAAGAAACCTCCACTTCTGGTGCCATGTTATTGAGATCACCAACAAAATCAGCATCATATGAAGCATTTTGGAAAATCCCGTCTACTGGTTGTTTATGTATATCATCCAGCTTGGTAGAAAACTTCTTTTCATGGTTCCCCAAATCAGAAGGACTGGAGAAACGTGTATTGGAAGCAGACTCACTAGCCGGAGTACCAGTAGTTGAGAGGCTAGCACTAGGAGCAGAAGCTGGAGTACCAGGAGCAACTTTGTCAGTAGGCTCAACCAAGGGAAACTCAAAACTACCTTGAGCCGCTGCTTTAGTAGCTTCTTGTTGTTGCTTGAGAAGAGTGTCAAGAGCTGCTTGGGAATCCTGTACATCCAATGGAGTTGCATCACTAGGAGGAGTAGGAGAAACCGTGGTGGAATAGGATGGAACCACAAAAATGTCATCCTCATCATCTGAATCAGAAAGACTAGAAGGAACACCAGTACTAGAAGTTGCAAACACTTGTGGTCCTGCATCATGGTTAGTTTTGAAACGAAAATATCCTAACGAATCACTAAGATAATCAAGATCAAAATACCATTCTGGACCTTTTCCTTGTATGTTTGTCTTCTCCTCAAAATACCTGAGATTAATAGTTTCAATTATCCGTTTGGCTTGAAGATTGTAGACACGATACGCCCGAGAATGAGCTGAATATCCCACAATGTATCCTTCATCAGCCTTGCCATCAAACTTCCCCAAATAGTCACTGGTATTCAGAATGGTGACTGGACACCCAAAAGGCTTCAAATGAGCAATATTTGGAACTTTGCCCGTGAGCAGCTCATAAGGTGTTTTCTTGTGAGGATTGGTAATAGAAACCCTATTCAAAACATAACTTGCAGTATTAACAGCTTCTGTCCAGAACATGGTCGGAAGCTTGGAATCGGCAAGCATAGTTCTTGCTGCTTCTATTAGTGTCCGGTTCTTTCTTTCTGCCACACCATTCTGTTGAGGAGTCCTAGTAGCACTATAATCTCGTTTGATGCCCTTAGCATTGCAAAGTACGATGAGGTCTCTATTTTTAAACTCAGTTCCATTGTCGCAACGAATACCTTTAACTTTCTTGGACATCTGATTCTCTATCAAGGTAAGAAAATCTCGAAGAATTGAGTAGGTCTCACTTTTGGCAGCCATGAAGAACACCCACGTAAACCTGCTATACCCATCAGCTACCACCAAACAGAATTGCTTGTGATCAATGCTCCTGATGGATGTAGGACCAAATAAGTCCATGTGTAGAAGCTGCAATGGTTCAGTAATAAGACTTAAAGCAGTAATGGCCTTGAAGGATGCTTTGTGTTGTTTGCCTTTGCTGCAGGCAATACAATTAATATCATTTCTAAACGTCTTGGGAGGTAAACCAGAGACCAGATTCAGATTGGCAAGTTTGTGAATGGTCTTGAAGTTCACATGTCCCATCCTTCGGTGCCATTTAGTGGCTTCATCTTCTGAGGCTTTTGCAACCAGACATGCTAGTTGACCAGTAGGGTTGACTTCATTCAACTTGATGCTATAAAGATTGTGTCTTCTAGGGATTCTGAGTAAAACTTGTGAGTCATCCGGAAGCTGAAAATCTTTGGAAAGCACAAGTGCATCAGTATCGGTGAAGAGTACAAACTGCTTCTTGTCACAAATCTGAGAGACCGATATCAAGTTGAAGTGTTGAAGTGCTTCCACATAGTAGACCTGCTCAAAATTTAGATTTGGAGTCTTTATCGTTCCTTTGCCAGTGATTCTGCCTTCACCTCCACCAAAATAGACCTTGCCGCCATGAAATGGTACAAAGTTAGAGAGAAGACTTTTATTGCCAGTCATGCTCCTGGAGCAACCACTATCAACAATGCCTAGACTAGGATCCTGGTATGGAGTAACCTACAACAACAAGATAATAAAAGTGCAAATGTTAGTGTCTTAAGGGGACCCAAACCTTTTCAGGTTTGAGCCTGCCTTGTGGATCATTTGAAGAATGCCAAGAAGATTGATGAGATCCACCATTATTCCTTGGTTGCCTGTGCATCATATGGGTATTATTATTTGACCAAGAACAACCTGCTGAGGGCTTAACAGCAGTTCCCAAAGTGCCCAAACCAAAATACGTGAGGTCCAAATTATGCGGATAGATTGGATTAAAATTTGGAAAATAATTACTGGTTGGTTGAAATCCACTATCTCTCCAATAATCAGACGCGAAAGGAGGGGATACTCTAGAAGTATTAAACATTGGAGCACTGGGATTAAGTCTTCTAGAAGCATATGAGGCAGCTCCTGGTGAACCAGGAGCAGGAAAAGCATGATTTACAGATGCATGTGTGTCATAATAATCACAATCTTTAATTAAATGAAATGAACTGCCACAAACAAAACATGTTTTGAAAGACCTTTTATTAGAATGAGATTGTTTCATACTGCCTACTTTATTACACACATTTCTAGGAAAAACATTCTTCCTAGGACTCAATAAACAAGGACCAGACACACTTGTCTTGACAGCAACTTTTTCTTCACACTTCCTCGCACCAGTAGCAGCATGTTCATTCGACTTGGAACTTGTAGGTCTTGACTCTTCACTTGAACCATTAGATGCAGAGTCACCGGCTTTGTCACTGAAAGTACATGAGACAAAGTCATTAGTATTAGTAGAACTTGTTGGGGACTCAAGCATCTGCGATCCATCCGAGTCATTATGCCATGAGGTGGGCATAAAAGTTCCAGTAAGAGGAGGAGGGACAGCATGCATTTCTGCTGCTGGTTTAAACCTATTGTAACTAGGTTTGCCCTCATCCTCTTTGTCGGCATCAAAGACACTTGAGAAAGATAAATCAAATACATCTTCAGAATCAATATATTTTTCAAATCCTAAGCCTCTTTTAGTTCTGCTAGACATGCTACTATCAATTAGTTTTGAAAGATTTTTAGGTGCCTTTTGCCATTTGTCAAATCTTAACATTGTATCATCTAATTTAGCTTGCATCTCCTCTTTTTCTTTGATACTAGCATCTCTTTCAGTTTCTGTATATTTAAGCATATTTGTAGTGTTTTCTAAATCAATGCTTAGTATCCTGATTTTATCCTCATATGCACGTTGAGTATCTTGTAACCACTTCTTTTGTTGTTCCAATGTGTTTAATGAAGCCTTATAGGCTTGTACCTCTAAAAAATACTTATCATTTTGATCATTTACTTCATTAAATTGGGACAACAATTCTGTGTATTTATTATGACAACCAAGAGGACAATGTTGTACCTGAGGTGAGATGCCCATAAGAGCAAACTCTTCTGCTTCTTCTGCATCAGAGAGATTCCCAGCAATCATTGCCAACACATCAGTCGAGGATTCAGCTGATTCCAGAGTAGAAGCCTGATGATCATTCCAGTTGACCATAGCGTCAACAGATACCAACGCCTTCCTGTCATCTTTAACCTCCTGAACCTTGAAAGCGGAGTACCTGCTCTTCTCCTGATCATTCTTGCTAGGGCACTCCCTTGCAAAGTGACCCTGTTGCTGGCAGTTATAGCACCGTACCTTGCTTCTATCGAATCTTGCTGGCTCCCGAGGGTTGTAATTAAATTTCCTTCCTGCTTTCTTCTCAAACTTGTGAACCCTAAGAGTAAGCATGGCCATCTGCCATTTAAGATCTATCTCATCCAGGTCAAGTTTATCGATCTGTTTGAAGTCATCAAAAGCAAGTTGTTGTTCAGCAGTAACATCAGCCACAAAAGAATGAAGAACAGCTTCTACCATACTACCAGACTTGGCAGCAGGATCAGGAGCAGAAGACATGGGACTAGATGCATATGACATGGGACTAGTATGCTGAATAGTATGCTGGGGGAGACAGTATTGCTTGGGCTACTTGCATATGACATGGGACTAGATGCCATAGAGCTCACAAAGGCTGAATTAGCAGGGATGGGAAAAGAGTCACTAGGATATCCTCTCACATGAGGTTCGAATGTTCTGAGCCTATGAAACAAATCATCAAAGGTGAGATAGTCAAGCCCACCTTTGGCTTTAAGAGAGATCACCACCTGGTTCCATGAGTAGGGTAAGGCTTTAAGAAACCTTGCATTAATGTCACCATCATCAGGTTTTGACCGAAGTTGATTCAATTGGCTCAAGATCTTCTGGAACCTATCATACCCTTGATTTAGACCTTCAGTTTCTGAGATTTTGAATTCGGTAAATTCATCTCTCAGCATGGACCTTCGCATTTTCTTTGACTCCTCATTCCCCCCGAACCTTGCTTTTATGCCATTCCAGATCTCTCTGGCATCATCCAAATGGTAGAAGTCACCCATGTGATCTTCAGGAAGAGATTGAAGCAAAATTGTTTTTGCTTTTACCTCCTTCTGAATAGCGATGATTTCCTCATGAGATTTAGGGTCAAGAAGAGTAATATTACCGTTCTTGTCTCGTCCAGTAAGCTTCCTGCTGTTTCCATTCAGAATGATCTTCCAAAGATCTTGATCAGTGTTGGTGATCCACCATTCCATCTTCATTGCCCAGTTATCATATTCACCCTTTTTCAGAAGAGGGAATTTTCCATTCGTGTTGGAGACCGTAGCCAGGATCTGCTGTGGTTGCACAATTTTAGGAGTGCTTTCTTCTCCTGTTTGTGTAGAAGTTGAGGCAGACATGATAAACAGATTGTTAGTAATAAGAGAACTTGATTCTGCTTGTATAGAGACCCTCCCAGGCTCTGATACCACTTGTTGGGTCTACTAGATGTAGATCTTGCAGCTTGTCAGGACCGGTGAATGACTTCTGTAATCACAAGTCAAATCACAAAGAGACTCTATACACAATATGAATGTAGAATATAAATATAATCAAGAGAAACAGAATAACTATAAAGACTTGATCCTTTCTAAGGATTTCTAATATTGATAAAGACTAGAACTACGTTTTGTGAAGGTGTGTCTAACCCTTCTGCCTAAGGTTCCTTTTATACTACAAGGAAACCCTAATACATCATTAAAGAAAACGTGTAAAACTGATATGCATATCCTTTCCTAACATATCTCATGCATATCCTAACAGAATATTAAGTAAATAATAAAGTTTGACTTCGACTAGGACCAGGAGCAGGACTTGCTCCTACTACGACTAGGACCAGGAGGAACTACATACCTCCTAGTCTACCTATTACATATAACTATTACAATGGTCCTAACAACATTCGCTACCATTTCATCAAGGAGCAAGTGGAAAATGGAGTGATCGAGCTTTACTTTGTCCGATCTGAGTATCAATTGGCGGATATTTTCACGAAGGCTTTAGATCGTGCTCGAATGGAATTTTTGGCCGACAAGCTAGGAATGAGAACTTTCTCGCCTGAGACTCTAAAGGAACTGGCAGATGAAGCGAAAGAATAGCGGTGGTAAACTATTCTCCGTATCCTTGGTGATCATCTATATATATTGTTTATATTTTTATCCACAAAAGCAAAATACAAAAATATAAAACCATATAAAAACCATAAAAATTGAAAAATCTAGAAAAATCCAAAAATATTTTTACTTTATTTTTCAAAGGCATGTCATTTGATACGATAATATTTACGGCCTTAGAAATGTTGATTAATATTGACACGGCGCCATAAATAGAGTTCGTACAAAAGTTGTAAATATTTCATAAAACATGCCTATATGGCTTGTAGTTATTTCTGACTGCAACTCGGTTTTCACTTTAAAGTCAAGTATTTCTTATGAAAGCTTTGGCTCACAACGGGAATTAATTTTCTCGGGCAAGGTTTACTTTAAAACCTTGTAAGGGATCAAGTTTACTTTATAACTTGGTCTGACACAAATCTATGTACGCATCAGTGCATCTATTTGTTAAAACAAGAGAAATCTTGTTTTTTATGAAGTTATCATCTCTACAACCATAGCTATCTACAATTGGTATCTACATACTCGACGATGCGACTAATCAACCAACGACTACAGCTCTTTCAATAGAACACTGGTCAATAATTGAGGGGGAGCAATTGTCAAGCATTCAGAATCTTCAATGCCGAACGTGCCAAGCTCACTAACTGTTGTCAAGACAATAATACCAATCGTACACGTGGTGTAAAGAGATGACTTCAGACGTGACGAGGCGACCAACATATGCTGACAAGAACCATTTGATCTTATCATATGATGTTCTCATCAATCAGGTCTAACCTTGTCAATTTTTTCTAATATGGTGAATATGTGATCATGTTACAAATTGGTATCATATCTCATACATTTGGTATCATGAAGATAAAAAGGACTTGCATTTTTCTTCCCAAAACCTTTGTTAAAACTTCATTAAATCAATTGATATTAAAAACATCGATTGGGTTAATATTTTTAATATGGGGGAGAAAATGTGATTTAATATGGGAAATTATCAAAAATGGTTTGACTTAACGTGATGGCTCATCCCGACATGTGCGAAATGTTTTCGAATATCGTGGCATATGTTAAGGGGGAGCAAAACGGATTTGCACATCAAAAATGGATTTCATGGTGATTTATACTTACCCACAACCCATTTATTTCACGACGATGAAAATTGTGGTGACATAAGGATGGTAGGATAGGTTAAGTCCTATGATTCTTCCAAAACCAGAGGAATCTTCCCAAGGACATTCCATAGCTAGAAATAGTAGTCCTTAGGAAAGATGGAGAAAGATTGTGAACGTAGCTGAATGCCGACCAAGTACTTAAGTTAGCACTGGAACAACCACAACAAGGTGCTAGTTATGACGTATTGGTAAGCATTGAAGGGGTTGAAAAATGAAAAAGAATTGTAAAGATAAAGGGTCTAAAGAAAGAAGCCCTCCTTTACAACTTAGGCAGAAACCGGGTCAATACATATGCTATTGAGATCATTTTTCAATGATTCTCGATATTGAATATAGACATCATGGACCCAGTGATGCAATGCACAACCCATCCCAGCTAACTCAGATATCTCTTAAAAGATATTTGTTTTAATCACACGGAGACAACGCATTATCTATTGATTTATTCACTCCGAATAAATTGGTATTGAAATGGTGGCACTCCTCTCCAGCCTCCGATCACTAAAATCCAAAATGCACGATGGAGTATAGAGCCATTTGAGATCATCAAATATCTCATTAGGACACACTTTCATAATTCCTTGCTTCTTCACACACTGTGAAAAGTAAGAAAGATATTAAGAGTCCTAGGCAAAATCTTCATGATCTTGCCTGAACATCCGAGTAATACGAAAGTATTTACAATGAAGATGGAAATCCTTCTTGAGCGAATATCAAAAAGCTCATGGTAGGTGACTTGTGCGATTCTTTATGAATCAAACTTGTGATAACTGGAAAGCAACAGTGGTTTAATTCTTAGTTGAACTTAAACACGTTCCAGGCCTCTACGCAATATCTAAGTGATCTTGCCAGAACACTCAGAGTGATACCTTAGTGTTCACAGTGATGAGTGGAAATCCTTCTAGTGTTAACCTTAAACAGCACTTGGTAGGTAACTTGCAAGATTCAATATGAATCAAGCTCGTGACAACTGGAAAGCAACGATGGTGCGATTCTTTAATGAATCAAACTTGTTCCAGGAATCAGAATTGATGGCTTCAATCATACGGATAATTTTATCCAAATGATTCACTCTTTACGTTCGCAGTCAGCTTTGGAAGGTCGAGTAAAGAGAACGGGTTTACCCGCAAAATCTTGTCAAGTAGATTTTTAATTAAATCTACCTGCCACAAGTACGATATTTTATATCGTCCAACGGTCTTCACCGACCGGAGGTAAAATGCTACCGAATTAGAATGAAATGTTCAAAGCCATTTCGTTCGTGTCTACTTATGTTCCGGCATTTGAAGACGGTGGCGTTGCGGAATCCGAGAAGAAGTCATCCCCGCATGCTTATACTTTATGCACTTAATACCTCATCTAATTCAAGAAAGCCTAAAAGTTAAGTCTTCCGTTGTATCGAACTCTGAAGCTTTCAAGAATTACGAAGGTATAAGTATGTAGTACATGAAGTCACGAAGAGGCGAAGATCACAAGTGATGGATGCACAAGATCAAGGCAAGAGATTAATGCTCAAGATTGATATCAATGATCACATCAGCATGTTCACCAGAAAAGAAAGACGAAGACTACGAGCTCAAGACAAGCATAGTATGATAGGTTTATTTCATTATTGTTACTTGGGTAAACCCCTTGTTTGGAGTGGCCTCCCTTAGGGGGAGATTGTTGGAAATACGTTTTACGTATTAAGAAGGATCGGTCACTCCAACAATAGTCCATGTAATAGCTCGTAGTTTAGTTATTTACACTTATTAAACAAAGCCCAAACCGAGCCCATAAGATGTATGGGCCGGTGGCCTAATGTAAGCCCAATCCCATCTCATGGGCTTGGGTATATAAACCCTCTCCTTAGATGGAGAGGGTGGTGATTTCATTTTCAATACACATAGTTCTTAAACCTTCTCTCTCTAGAAGTGTGAAATCATCTATCTTTCTCTCTCTAAAACATAAGCAAGATTTACATATCCTACAGTTCTGAATAAAGAAGGTCGTCAAGGCCATAGAGAATGGCTTGTGAGTTATTGTTTAGTTGGTTTCCGTTTAATTTTCCTTATTTGTTAATATGCATTTTGCAACGTATCGGCTCTTTTATATCTAGAGCTTATTTTGTTTCGTTATCATTGTATGGCAGACTGAAGTTAATTTCTTGGGTCAAATTCGGCATCCAAATTTGGTGAAGTTGATAGGCTATTGTTGTGAGGATGATAACAGGTTGCTTGTGTATGAGTTCATGTTCCGAGGAAGCCTAGAGAATCATTTGTTTCAAAGTAGGGTCATTCGTTCATTTCATATGCCTTTATTTTGATTGCCGATCTATTTATTTTGCTACCTTTCACTCTAGTACGTTTATATGGTATATACGGTCGCATTTAGCATTATATGAAAGTTGTGTTCGTGTAGTGATAAAAATAGCAGTAACATGAGTGAGTGTGTGTCATAGTTGACCTAGGGTTTGAGCTGCATTCATTCTCGTTATTTTAAAATCCAAGACTTACGGTTCTAATAAATTTAGACAATGATAGGAATCTAGGAATAACTTGTTAGTGACTGTAGCGATGTTTTTTAACTGATCTTTCTGCCACGTAACCTTATCATCACCAACATTGGTATGTAAGCACGTTTTTGGTATGTAAACATTTTGTCGTCAAGCATTTTAATCATTATCGATTCCTTTTGTCCTCAAGCGTTGTAGTCAATATTACATTTTCTTTCTTGCACGTGATATCATCATTATTGACACGTTTTATCTTATTTAATGTTTTTTTTATTTTACCTATTCAATCATTCACTATGTAGACGGTAGTGGCCTGATCTAACGTCAGCTTAAGCTTATGTTTTCGCTATATGGATACACCAACACTCTTCTAAAAAACTTGCAACATTTGAAATTTAGCGTAGTTTAGCTAAATCGTTGACTTTTAGCTAGACAGAGTACCATTCGGTCTTTTATAAATGCATTTATTTCTATTTAACCTAACTTAATGCGCTTTCTTGAGGATTTCAGAAGCATCTATACCGTTGCCATGGACAAAGAGAATGATGATTGCTTATGGAGACGCTAAAGGTCTTGCCTTCCTCCACAATGCTGAACACCCTGTAATTTATAGGGACTTCAAGACCTCAAACATTTTGTTAGATTCGGTTAGTTCACTTAATCATACTCCTTTTTTCCAGCATTTTAGCTCTTCTATTTTAAATCAAATGCATTAAGCAGTTATAAGATGGATAAACAAGTACCGTGAACCTACATGATTACACAGCTAAGCTATCTGATTTTGGGCTTGCGAAAGCTGGACCGCAAGGGGACGAGACCCATGTATCAACTAGGGTTATGGGTACCTATGGTTATGCCGCCCTTGAATATGTTATGACTGGTACGTCTTTCACTCTTATGTTGTAGCTCGTCTCTTCAACATTGATTTATATCTGTCCTTACTTTGGAGTTTAATAATTGTTACCGAACCTCTAGTTATAAACATGAAATGAGAAATCGTGTTAGTTTGGGACTTTAGGCTCAACCTGTTTCCATTTCAGTTACAGCTTTTGATTTGACCCGCTTGATATAGAACTCAGCTGAAATCTACCTATTCATAAGATTAAGTCTAAATTGCCACCCACGTCGTTTATCATAAATCTGACACATGATTCTGGTATGCCAAACAGAACATCTTACCGTGAGGAGTGATGTTTACAGCTTCGGGGTTGTTCTTTTGGAGTTGTTAACAGGAAGGAGGTCGGTTGACAAGACAAGACCAACAGAAGAACAAAGCTTGGTGGATTGGGCTCGACCCAAGCTAAAAGACAAGAAACAATGGTTACTAATCATAGACCCAAGACTAGAAAATCAGTACTCAGTCAAAGCAGCTCAAAAAGCTTGTAGCTTAGCATACTACTGCTTAAGCAACAACCCGAAGGCAAGACCACTCATGACTGATATAATCGAGACCTTAGAGCCTTTACAAGGCAATTGCACAGGTGATGCTCCTATAACACTCATATCTGCGCTGACTGCCCGTGGCAGCGCAAGTAGCAGATACACAGAGTATCAGTCGGGTCGTAGGTATGTTCGGACGGTCAGTAGTGGTGGCGGGTATCACTCCCTTAACCCGAGTTCTTCTCCGGGACCCTCTTCGTGTCGCGTTAGATAGTCAAGGTCAATACAAGCATGGTTACTCAGAATACATGATGATGGTGGCAGGTGTGGGGTACTGTAATTAGATTTCAAACATATAGTAGTTTCTTGTTTATCGTTATATACAATTGTAATTTCTTAAAGTTCTTAATTGAAAACGGGGCTTGTGTATTGATCATAAGATGATGTGTTCAGGCGAACAGCAAAGGATTGCTCATGTTCTCAGGTCTAGTATACAAAAGATTGTAATGTGATTTCACGTACTTGTACATTTAGCATTATATTGTTCAACATACAGTGTCCACATTTTAGTCCACATCTTACAGATCGAAGTTTATTCCTCCTTTCAACCGTGGATGCAGGTCGTTCATAACCGAACGACTGAACCACGTAAATACTCGTGTTGATCATTTTACTTGTATCATATTTGTTTCTTTACAAGGTTTTTTTTACAGACTCTACTCTAACAACGCCACCACATGTCTCTGTTTCAATCAATCAAGCCATACTTTCACAATTAGATGCTCGATAATACATAAAGGCGTATAGACCTACGACGAAGTAGCTTACCTGAATAAAAAGCTCCCGATCAGAGAAATTTAAGTTCCTCTCTGAATATAAGAGAACTGGTGATATTATTATATGCTTGGTAACATCTTTGTTAGTGTGTACTACTTTCCTGTGTATCTATAGTTGTACATAAATAAGTACATTACTTCATTTACCCAGCCCCAGTTTTATTTTGGTAAAGTCAATACTCATTAGTCATTACTCCCTAACATCACGGATGACATTTATTGAATAACATGATTGTTGTGTGAAAACAAATACCCCGAACCGAATACATAGGGATGAAAACGGGAGAGAAAAAACCCGTGGCCCGTGGATACCTCCTGTTATCGGTTGGTAACGTATACCAGTTGCTAGTAAACCAGCCCGCAAATCCGTCACACGCGTATAAGATACACAGTATATCGGTCAAAATACATGTGGACGTGTCTTGGTTAGAAAAAATTGCAGCAAAAAGAAGAGATAGATGTATAAACCCAAAATACCCAAACAAGTAAACAAAGTAAAAACTCCAATTTGCTTGGAAATGACAATATTCGAAAAATGACACCGCAAATCAGAAAAATAAATAAATACAGCAGCAATTATCAATGATCAAAGGAAAATCAAATAGTAGACTAATCAATTTGTGATCTGTCAATAAAGCAGAATTACATTTGATTCCCAGAATCCTAAAAGAATTGGAATTTGATTTGATTTGATTTTATTATGTGTTTGGTTGTCAAATTAATGAAAAAAAATCTGTCAGGATCCCATGTACGTGGAATTATTCACCATTCAATAGCAAAATGGAACAACTGCATCTTCTTTCTTCATCCAGAACCAACTTGCTGCTCGCAAAGAAGAAGCTGTCGCAGCTTGACCACCATGCTCAACTGCTCCACCACCACTGCTCAACTGCTCCACCGCCATGCTCAATTGCTCCACCACCACGTCGCAACTGCTCCACCACCACGTCGCAACTGCTCCACCACCACGTCGCAACTGCTCCGCCACCACTGCTCAACTGCTCCTTCGCTACTACTTAACTGCTCAACCGCCACTGCTCAACTGCTCCACCGCCATGCTCAACTTCTCCAGCCTATATCCAAGCAACCGTACGTAAACAGGAAGCTTCACCATCAGCACCCTAAATAACTGCCAGAAAAGAAAAGAAACTGAGTTTGACATTAAAATGACGAAATATACCTCTTGTACTTTATTTCCGGCATGTGCAAGCAATTTGTACTGATTCTTGAACATAGATGCCATATAAACCTACCCAGAATTAATAAATGATTGTAACTTTTTTCACTACCCAGAAAGTGAATGCTTGGTCTAGGTCATTTGACACTAACATGGGCCACATAGAATACACAACATGATGCTGCCTTTGCCTTTCAAGACAATATATCCTATGGGTGAACATTCTGTCCCTGGTAGCATATTTTACCCTTAGCTTGAGTCTTTTGGATACCTCTGGATATAGTGCTTGGACTTTTGGGGTGAACTATGTATATTATCCTGACTGGCTACACTCACAGAGTAAACATACGGGCATTAGGCAGTTTTTAATTTGAGTAATCCTGGTCCGGGAGCCCTACGCCTTCATACATCTGCTGTAGCCTTACTCGTTGGAAGTATGCATATGCATCACATGCCTTGCAAAACTTATGGGAAAAACTTTTGGATTCTGCTGCTTTTGTGTCCCTTGATAAAACAGTTGAAAGTCAACATAAAATGCTGGAAAATTCATCATGCAACCTTATTTAGTTATTAAGCTAAACTCACGACATCATTTGATCACAAATTGGAAATGGAAATGCAAATGAAAGAAGGGACTTGTAAGGCCTTTATATACTTTTAACAAGAATGCCTAGTCGACTGAATATGCAAAGGGGTAGACCATTTTGAGTAGGGAGTTTCTCATATTGTAAAACAACGCAGTTGCTTTGCACTCTAGTTATATGTACACTCTGAAAGGAGACCAAGACTCAAGAACATACTTCTGTTGGCACAACAAAATCCTCTGTCAAGATGGTGAAACCTCTATACCCAGTATCGTAGTTTCCCTAGGTATGTAACTTGAAACATTCTCCCGACAAGCTGTGTCACTTCACTAATACGGTCGCTATTGTAGGATGTTAAAATAATGTCATCTGCATTGTTAAAAACTTACGAGAAACAAAAAAACGGAGCCTTAGGAGTCTACTTGAGGTTATATTACGAGTGACAAAGGAAACATACCAAGTTTGCCTGTATGATGTATTTCAGTGATTGTACTGGAAGAACTTACACGGATTCTGGGTAGTTAAGGAGAATTATCATGGAAGGGAGATCAGGGGTAGTAAATTATGAATATGACTCTTGAAATATGTGTTAGCATATCTTGATGTCAAGTGGGACATAGGGACAAGAGGTTGAAGAAGAAGAAAAAATGTATTTTGTAATTTACTATACTGAAACATATAGTTTGTCATGGATTAATATTGTGCGAGTCACATTTACCAAATGATGGTTTTTGTGTTTTTGGTTTTTGTGTTAAAAAATGTTGCTTTGTTGCTCATCACCTGATTCATCATTGAAAGGTCCAATGATCCAATTTTTTGTTATCATTATGATTATTATTAATTATTCTATCACAGATGCGTTTATATTTTTGTATTTTTAAGACTTGCTTACTATCATCAGTTAATAGGTGGCCTTGTAATCTCATTGTAGATGTTCTCCACTTGCATCCTAATAATTAGTCTTCTTCTTCATTGTCGAGCAGATTTTTGGGCGCCATTAAGCAGTACTTATGCTTGTCTATGCTGAAGAACAGTGCATCAACCCTAGTAATTGTATTTCAGCTGTCTTGCTCTATTTTCATTAGCTTGTTGTCAAGATTTAGAGCTGGATTGAAGGCAGAAATTGGTGTGTTTTTTCCTATGATTGTTATCAGGAATCTAGAGAATGTCGCTCAACCAAAATTTCAGCAGAAGATGATATTACTGCGGTTTCTTGAAAAGTTATGTGCGGATTCACAAATTTTAGTAGATATATTTGTGAACTATGATTGTGATGTCAATTTATCTAACATTTTTGAAAGGTAAGGTACTCTCACAATGCTTTATATCTGTCTTCTGTTATAAGTTATATGTGGATTGCATAGTCTGGATTGACATTTATATTGATCACACTCAAAAGTATAATGTTACTTGTCTTTATTTATAAAAACACTGAAGTGTTTTTATTTTCACTGAATGGTCAATGCATTACTTAAGACCGCCCAGGGCGTTCCACCTGGAGTTCCAACTACCCTTTTGCCGCCTCAGGCTATGACCATGAAGCTGGAAGCTATGAAGTGCTTAATGGATGTTTTAAGACACACTGGCTCAATGAAGTCAGGCATTACAATCCTTAAACCACTACAACCTGATAGTGTTTGCCTTACTTATATTACATGCAATATGTTTTTACTTCTAACCTATATCAAACCATAACCAAGAATTCACTCCCTGTTGTTCAACTTATAGTTCTTGAAACTCTGACAGATGACTACCAAATAAAGCCTAGTAAATTGTGTGATGCAAACAATTCCATGGAACCCCGAGAGATCGGTGAAAATCCTACTACTCGTATACATTGAAAACCTTGAAGCTCTAGTCGTAGCAGAAGCACTCAGATGCATACAACAGCATAAAAAAATTAGGAGTTCACTGAGACTGAAATTCCAGTTGCGAAATGTAATATTCTCAAAGGTCATAAAAATAACGGCATTGCCTATGTCAACATGTAATCTTGTATACATTGGTCATGTAAGCGTCTACCAAATTACAATGTAAATGACACCCAATCTATTGCAAGTGGAAACCTAAATATAAGTAAACAACTTCATTGTTGTGCTGCAAATGACGCTTATCATACGACTTCGAGTTCCTTGGTTCTTATATAATGTCATTTAGCCTTAACATGATGACAAATAACAACACTTTTTCAGCTCGAGAAATTGATGCCAATGGAACAAGCCGCTGGCATAACATTATGAACCTTAAATTCCTAAAGAGTGCACCAATTTAAATTTTAACATAATGTCAAAGGAATAAACTTAACAACTTTTATCCTAGTTATCAATAATTAAAAAGGAAGCACGACATCAGTACGTACCTTTCGCTAGTTCTAAAAACAGCCCTGACATTCTCCAACAATATCTTCAACAACTCTAAAGCAACTATCTTTCCTCGCATCAATTGTGGATCTGCCAATGCCTCTTTTGGAGGGGTCTTCATCGATAGTTTACAAAGAGCCCTAAAAACTAAAAACGCATCCCTTCTCAACTTATTTCCAATCTGAACATCAACATCATCATCCCTGTCACCCTCCCCATCTGCCAATTCCCCTTTCCGCCCCTCTAACGCCGTCTTATACATACTAATCTCCCAATACTTAGCATCTAACATATCCTTATCCGTAGAATCCAACAAATCAGCAGGATTCTTCGCCTCCACAGTCGAAGTCTTGGTCTCAAACGCTGCTACTTACGATCAAGTGAATAACACAAGCTATTAAGCTCATGTAATAAGCTGATCCAAACACCACTAGCTATTGATTAAGAGCTGAACGATCTCAAAAGCATTCAAGAACAAACGAATCTAACACATGAACAGATTGCAGATCAAATGAAAGTGTAACAGAATTTTAGAGAGAAGAATTGAACACTTGAATTGCTGAATTTCATTAATGGCAGAAAGAAAAGAGAGTTGGATTGAAGAAAGAAGAAAGATAAAGAGAAAGGGTAAGGGTAAGGGTAAGGGTGTTTTTGTAATTTGTTATTTTGATAATACTGTGTCAGTGGACACGTGGCGTTCATTTGATGGAGTTACGCATTTGTGCAATTGTGTATGACCAAATTTGTCAAAATGAAAAAACTTGACCATGGTTTAACTTTTGAGGGGTGATTTTGACAAAATTAGTCTTTTTCCCTTTTATTTATGAGATGATGATAACAAACTAGTATCCTGACCAAATATTAGCCAAAAGTTCAATAAAGTCCATTGATTTATCAAAGTCTCAATGGACTCATCAACACCATCCAATCTACTTTCATCCTACGGTCTAAGATTAATATTTTTAACAAAAACTCCCTCATCTCTCTTTAACCTGTAACACAAAAAACACAACACCATCAACCCACCACTGCCTATTACCGCCACCCACCACCGCCACCAACCACCACCACCTACTACCACCAGCAACCACGACGAGATCCACACTATCCTGATCAAATCCACACCACAAAACCCTAATTTTTTTCGCTACGTTTCATTATTGATGGATATACGAGACAAAATGGATCTCGATAATTGTAAGTTGTTTTGATTATACTTATTTTTATGTTTTCATTTCATTTTGATTATGCTAAGACAACTTCATAACTAATTTAGGTAAAATACATGTTATGATTGTTGATGTACATCATATGTTTGATTAAATGACACAATGATAATCACATGTGATTTAACAAGTTCTAATTTATGAGTGAGCTTTTTTATTGAAGTTTGATCGATTTTTGTAGTTTATAAGCTGATTATAGAAGTGGGACTCATGATTACATAACTTGGACTATGACTCGTATATGAGTCGTTGTGACTCATATATGAGTCGCTGTGACTCATATATGAGTCGTTGTGACTCATATATGAGTCGTTGTGACTCATATATAAGTTCATATATGAGTCGTTGTGACTCATATATATGTTCATAATTTTTAATCAAATTACATGTGTCGAGAATTACAAATTTGGGTAGTCTTTATAGAACTTAAGACAACAATTGCCTATATCTTACATCTCTAAGATATTAGGATTCTTGTAGTCACCAGCTACACAACTTGCAAGTAAATTTGAATTTATATATTATTGAGCAAAAGCTTCATATGTTTTCTGATTCAGGTTCTTGATGTAAGTGTTGGAAATGATGAAACAAATTTAGTATCCAAGTTACGTGCGTATCACCATACTGCACAAACTACTAAGAGCAGGATATCAAAGAGTATAAATAACAACCATCATGTATGAGTCACCCTGACTCATGTATGAATCACACTGACTCATGCATGAGTCAGACTAACTCATGTATGAGTCACACTGACTATGTATGAGTCACACTGACTCATGTATGAGTCATGTGTTAAAAAAGGTAGGTAGTTTCTGAAACTTCCAAGCATGTCCCAAAGTTCATATTGGCTTTTTTTTGTCACTGATACAAAAGAAGTAGCCGAGATAGCATCAACCGAAAAACCAGCAGCTAAGAAAGAAGTAACCGAGAAAGCAGCTGCCAAGAAACCATCTACCAAGAAGAAACAAGCAGAGCTTGCAGAAGGAAAGTGTTATATTGGAATAAAACTAATAGTAGTACTTAATTCTGTTGATAGTTTTTCAGTGTTTGACAATGATACTTATGATGTTAAGTAGTATGTTTTAAAAAATTATAGTAGTATGTTTTTGGGTGTCTGAGAATCATAAGTGCCTTTGACTCATACTTGAGTCATGTGACTCATACACGAGTCAGGTGACTCATACATGAGTCAGTATGACTCATACATGAGTCATAATGACAGAATATGTATTATAATGACTCAGAATATGTACTAACTATAAAAAACACTTTTACGTATTAAGTGTAGAAATGACAACAATCAAATGTACAAGTTTTTATAAACACCTGCAAAATTATATGACTCATGCATGAGTCATAATGACTTAGAATATGTTTTAACTGTTAAAAACACTTTTTACATATTTATTAAACTGTATTAAGTGTAGAAATGACAACAATCAAATGTACAAGTGTTTATAAACACTTGCAAATTTATATGACTCATGCATGAGTCAGGCGACTCATGCATGAGTCAGGTGACTCATGCATGAGTCAGGCGACTCATGATATTCAATACATAGTATTCAAATCACATATTCAAGACATGTTTTCAACACTTCAATAAAAGAAATAATAAATTTAAATCAAATATTCAAGACATGTTTTCACTTTTACATATTTATAAAAGAAAAACAGAAAATTAAATCAGATATTCAACACATGTTTTCAACACTTGAAGTAGTTGTATTTAATTCTCCTACTTTTCTGCATCTTTACTCAACCAAAACAAGCATTCGTCTATGTGGAAGTTAGCCTCATTTGTTAGTCTCTAAATTGTTTCGTTCTTCTCTCCGTATCTGCTTGTGTTTCTTCTTAATGAAAGCGGTATCAAATCCCTGCATTGACAACTACATTTTCAGGAACATCAGCATCAGCAACTACATCTTCATTAACATCGTCATCAATCTGACTCATATATGAGTCACAGTGACTCACACATGAGTCACTCTGACTCATATATGAGTCACCATGATTTTGTTACAAATGAAGCTATATTATTACCCGCATTACAAAAAAGACTTACATATGTATAGTTTCATATATGAGTCACCGTGACTCATATATGAGTTACAACGACTCATACATGAGTCACCGTGACTCATGTATGAGTCACGGTGACTCATGTATGAGTCACGGTGACTCATGTATGAGTCACGGTGACTCATGTATGAGTCATAGCGACTCATATACGAGTCATAATCCCACTTCAGTAATTATAAGTCTTACTTTTGTAAACAGTTTATCATCTACAAAAATCGACCATACTTCAATAAAAATGCTCATTCATAAATTAGAACTTACTAAATCACATGTGACTTTCATTGTGTCATTTCATCTAACACATGGTGTGCATAAAATATCATAACATGTGATTTACTAATATTATTACCTGAAAATGATGGATATGTTGTGAATGTCACCGGAGAAGTGGGTTTGTTGGGGAAGTCGTCGGAAAAGGAGGGGGGGGGGATTTGGTGTGGATCTCTCCGGAAAAGGGTTGTTTGGTGTAGAGATCGCGGGAAGAAGGTGGGTTTGTTGTGGTGGTCGCGGGAAGAATGTGGGTTTGTTGTGGTCGTCGCCGGAAAAAGGTTGTTGACGAGTTTGTTGTAATGGTCTCCAGTGAGGTGGTTGGGGATCCCGATATTTTTTTTTTCTGTATGTGTGTGTGTGTGAAAGTAAAAGGAGTTAGATAAGATGTTGGTTTAATCCTAACCATTAGATCATTATAAAATTGATGGTTTGGATGAATCAATTGAGACTATGTTAAATAAGAGGGTGTAAAGGATCTCTTCCTCAAATATTATAATATAAAAAAAAGAAAGAAACACAAAACGAGTGATATACAAAAGAAAAAAACAGGCACGCGTAGTATATATATATATAGATAGCACAAGTGCAAGTTAAAATATACAGTAAGATCGTAAGCATACAAGGTGTAAAGCGGAACGTACAAGTGATGATGATGTCGACGACAAGAGCGAAAGAGTTCACCGGAAAAAGACAGGCAGTAGTTGATACGATGATTGCAATGACAATTTGGCTTGGTTCTGTTCATCTGAATATGTTTATAATTCTTGCTTCTTTTTTCTTCCTTCCTTTGTATAAGTTCTTGTTGTAAGTCTATGACTCATACATGAGTCATAATGACAGAATATGTATTATAATGACTCAGAATATGTACTAACTATAAAAAACACTTTTACGTATTAAGTGTAGAAATGACAACAATCAAATGTACAAGTTTTTATAAACACCTGCAAAATTATATGACTCATGCATGAGTCATAATGACTTAGAATATGTTTTAACTGTTAAAAACACTTTTTACATATTTATTAAACTGTATTAAGTGTAGAAATGACAACAATCAAATGTACAAGTGTTTATAAACACTTGCAAATTTATATGACTCATGCATGAGTCAGGCGACTCATGCATGAGTCAGGTGACTCATGCATGAGTCAGGCGACTCATGATATTCAATACATAGTATTCAAATCACATATTCAAGACATGTTTTCAACACTTCAATAAAAGAAATAATAAATTTAAATCAAATATTCAAGACATGTTTTCACTTTTACATATTTATAAAAGAAAAACAGAAAATTAAATCAGATATTCAACACATGTTTTCAACACTTGAAGTAGTTGTATTTAATTCTCCTACTTTTCTGCATCTTTACTCAACCAAAACAAGCATTCGTCTATGTGGAAGTTAGCCTCATTTGTTAGTCTCTAAATTGTTTCGTTCTTCTCTCCGTATCTGCTTGTGTTTCTTCTTAATGAAAGCGGTATCAAATCCCTGCATTGACAACTACATTTTCAGGAACATCAGCATCAGCAACTACATCTTCATTAACATCGTCATCAATCTGACTCATATATGAGTCACAGTGACTCACACATGAGTCACTCTGACTCATATATGAGTCACCATGATTTTGTTACAAATGAAGCTATATTATTACCCGCATTACAAAAAAGACTTACATATGTATAGTTTCATATATGAGTCACCGTGACTCATATATGAGTTACAACGACTCATACATGAGTCACGGTGACTCATGTATGAGTCACGGTGACTCATGTATGAGTCACGGTGACTCATGTATGAGTCATAGCGACTCATATACGAGTCATAATCCCACTTCAGTAATTATAAGTCTTACTTTTGTAAACAGTTTATCATCTACAAAAATCGACCATACTTCAATAAAAATGCTCATTCATAAATTAGAACTTACTAAATCACATGTGACTTTCATTGTGTCATTTCATCTAACACATGGTGTGCATAAAATATCATAACATGTGATTTACTAATATTATTACCTGAAAATGATGGATATGTTGTGAATGTCACCGGAGAAGTGGGTTTGTTGGGGAAGTCGTCGGAAAAGGAGGGGGGGGGGGGGGGGGGGGATTTGGTGTGGATCTCTCCGGAAAAGGGTTGTTTGGTGTAGAGATCGCGGGAAGAAGGTGGGTTTGTTGTGGTGGTCGCGGGAAGAATGTGGGTTTGTTGTGGTCGTCGCCGGAAAAAGGTTGTTGACGAGTTTGTTGTAATGGTCTCCAGTGAGGTGGTTGGGGATCCCGATATTTTTTTTTTCTGTATGTGTGTGTGTGTGAAAGTAAAAGGAGTTAGATAAGATGTTGGTTTAATCCTAACCATTAGATCATTATAAAATTGATGGTTTGGATGAATCAATTGAGACTATGTTAAATAAGAGGGTGTAAAGGATCTCTTCCTCAAATATTATAATATAAAAAAAAGAAAGAAACACAAAACGAGTGATATACAAAAGAAAAAAACAGGCACGCGTAGTATATATATATATAGATAGCACAAGTGCAAGTTAAAATATACAGTAAGATCGTAAGCATACAAGGTGTAAAGCGGAACGTACAAGTGATGATGATGTCGACGACAAGAGCGAAAGAGTTCACCGGAAAAAGACAGGCAGTAGTTGATACGATGATTGCAATGACAATTTGGCTTGGTTCTGTTCATCTGAATATGTTTATAATTCTTGCTTCTTTTTTCTTCCTTCCTTTGTATAAGTTCTTGTTGTAAGTCAAACTTTCATTTGTACACTACACTAGTTTTTATCTGATGATATGGCAAGTAATTTCTTATCTGTTATCAGGGTGGTGGGTGTGCTGCTGATATTAATCGTGATCCCGATCAATGACACCAGTAGATGTGGCAGAGCTTTAGGCAGGTTTGTCTTTTTCTTTCTATCCATTCTTCATTTCCCAAGTCAAGGTCTTTGTTTCTAACCTTTTCAACTATACTCTCTTTTCCTAAGATTTTTCAAACTTCACGCGTTTCAATTTTATACTTATCATTCTCACTTTTAGATACTACTATATATCTCGATTTTTGAGTTCCCCAAAATTTATTAGTGCACCTCCCACACACTCAGGACACACAAACAAACAAACAAAATTAGATACCAAATGGACGGATGGAGTTTGGTAACCTAACTAAATCACACAATATGAACTAGCATTAGATTGTGTGCTAGTATCTACCTAACTTTTACTAGCTTTAGCAACATACTAGTCAATACGGATTTGGTCCACTTATATGACTTATGTTTTGCTTTAAAAATGTTACCAACTGGCTAATTAGGTAATTCCAAACAAACCCATTATGCTTCAATTTGGTGTTTTAGCTGGTTTGTGCCAAACAATGCATACCTATAGCCTAATCACCATATCTCATTTGTTAGTAAGGTGGCATGATGGTATTCAGTATTCAGTAATTCGATGTTTGCCAAGGTAAATTCGGCTATTCATAAAACTGCCACTTGTGACTCACTCGGATCATTTTTAGCTATGTTAATGGGTGTTAGTGCCACATTATTGAAATTTTACATTCTCAATTTCAGGTATATATGCAAGCATGCTGTTGGGTTTTTTCCAGTTACTCTGTATGTGGAGGATTATAAAGCTTTCAAACCTGATCAGGCTTATGGTAATTGAACCATTATGCCCTCGACATTGATATTTTTTATGATTTTTTTATGTGGCTGGCACACTTTGCAAATTGTATAACAAGGAATTTTGTGGTATATAGTTTTATCATTCTCTTTGGTGGAGAATTGACACCAAGTCACAAACTAGCTGGAATAAAGAAAGGCTGAAAATTCGTGAACATTAGTGGCTCTCAATTGTAGGGCTTTTTAACAATGAGCATTCGGAAATCTGTTAGTCTGTTATGACTATGCAGTTTATGATACTCTAGGTTTTTTTAGATGGATTATAACACCTACAGTACTTTTCGGTTATTGGCTTTATGGCATCATCCTCCTTTTCAAACCTATGAGCTTGTTGTGTTAGTGTTTCTGTGTCTTGTGTTGGTGTTTCTGTGTCTTCAGCATTTCTTTTTGTAGGATATGACAAATTATAGTTGATGTAAACATGGCATGATGTCATAGGCTAGAGGATCTAACAATCAAGGGCACCCATGGCTATAAGGTTGCAGTTATGATATGTAGGTAGATCATGTCATGATGCTAATTGGCTTTAAAATCTTGAGCATAACCCATATGCACTATAGAAGTGAATCTGTGGAATTTCTATCAAGTTCCGTGTGCGTGCTTGTAATAATTTCCCCAAAGTGTTAATAATATCACTAGAGAGGGAGTTAGTGTAGCATGATACAGGACATAAGCTGAAGTTCTATCTGGCTATATAGGTTTATTGATAAACCCCTAATGTCTAATTATTCACCATACTCTCTATATGTCCCTAGCCTCTTTAGTAGTTTTAAATCTGTAGAGTGGCATGTTTTAGATGTAGAAACCTACGAAGCCTGCCTGCGTAAACTAATTATGAATTCCATGAGAAGATCTAGGGATGAATGTTGAAATGTTTATGTAAGTTTATTGATCAACCTACTTATATCTAAATAATATATATGCATGATTCAACACGTGCTTGAAGAAAAGGAATGCTGATCAAATGTCTAACATCTCTTAACAGGGAGAATTTATAAAAAAATTATTCATTACATTCAAGGGAATTTTCTGTACCGTTCAGGAAAGGGGTAAAACATTAAAGTATCATATAAAACCTTACCACGAAGGGAATCTTATTCTTGTCTGGACTACCCAAAAGGGGAAATGCTGCATTTTTTTTGGGTCAAAGAGAGTATAGTACATATACAATGAATGAAACATGGGGCTTGGACAGTTGGAGTTTGATACCACAACATCTAGCTACAACCTGTGTACAATCACTGTTTCTTCTTTTGCCTTCAAGACTTTAATTTTTTTTTACAGTAACCGTGATATTCGAACTTCTATTTTTTATGTTCTTGTATGTTTTCAGTCCTCTTGTACAAAAACAGTAAAACATAAACTTTTCTAACTGAAACAAGTACTGAAAGTGGCTATCATGTGTTGCCAAGTAAATGGATATCTTTTCCTTCTCGCCTTGGAAGTAAATAATATTTTTGTCACTCTAGAAGTAGTTGAAATATTATTTTACCGAGGTGAGTCCCCTTTACCCAAAAAAAATAAAAATAGTAGTTGAAATATTATATAAATGTGGCTCACACTCGCCTATATTGAGCTTGGTTATTTTGTATATCTGTATTAGCATACAGCTGAGAGTTCCCTTTGTTAGTATAACTTATTCCATGGTCCATGCAGTGTTTGGGTATGAGCCTCATTCAGTATGGCCGATTGGAGTTGTAGCGCTAGCAGATCTTACAGGTTTTATGCCCATTCCAAAGATAAAGGTCCTTGCCAGTACTGCTGTAAGATTTTCTTCCCTTGATTCCTTACATGTTCAGAAAATCAGAATACTACGAGCTTGCTCTACAGTCACATCTTATGTATTACAAATAACTATATTGCAGGTGTTCTATACACCGTTCTTAAGGCATGTATGGACATGGCTTGGACTGACTCCAGCGACGAGGAAAAATTTCTCCTCTCTTCTGAAATCTGGTTGTAGCTGCATAATTGTACCAGGTGGTGTTCAGGAGACATTTTACATGGAGCACGATTCCGAGGTACATTTATCACGAAGTCCACTTATTTGTTTTACCTCCCCCACATGAAACTTTGCTTTCATTCGGCTCTTTTATGGAAAATGAACAAATTGCTAGATTTAAGATGTGAACCAACTTACATCCCTTGCGTAATGAAAGAAATTCAGCTAATGTTTACACTTGATTTCAGTTTGGTAATCTAAACAAATGACACAAGCGTATTTACTGATGGGGTATGTAAGACATCTGGCTGATAATATAATAGACTCTTAAATCCCTGTTTTAACGGTGCAATTTTCATAGATGGAGCCATGGAGGGAAAATTAACCTTCTTAGATCTGGTACAAAGGGAATAATATTTAGATTGGTCCCTGGTGTCACTCTTTTTTCCGTGTTGTCGACCTTCTATGTCTTCTCAACTATCAACATTACAAAATTTTACCTGATATTCAAATGCAAATGAGTGAAAATGATCCTTAAGTATTTTCTTACAAAATTCTATCATATTTAGTCAAATCATTTGTGAATTTGTGCAAATATTGGTATATTCAGTTCTTTTTTTTTCATACAGAAAGGTGTAGTCGAACATTGAAGATGGTCTAATATGATGACTATTACCTTTCATGAAATTGTGACTCTGTCGATTTTAATAGAGAGTACTTATGTATTTTCTTGTAGGGTTGATTGCTTAAAATAACATTAAAGTCACCAATTCTAGAAACTTCCTACAAAAATAATCAAGAATAGTCGCGTAGTTGTATTGTTTCACCATTCATTGCATTATGAACTTTAAATTGTTGCCAAAAAAAGAGAATCAATGAATGCTGATACGATTGATGGTAACAAATACATTTTGGTTACTACTGTTTATAATGAACTATTTCTTATAAGCTAGCTAGGTTATTACAACTTCCACATGGTCTAACATACAATCTAACTACAGATTGCCTTTCTGAAAGCAAGGAAAGGATTTGTACGTCTTGCAATGGAGAATAATTGCCCCCTGGTTCCTGTTTTTGGCTTTGGTCAGGTATTATTCTTCTAGAATTGGGTGCTACCCATCTTTTCATGAGTGCATTTAAGAACCATTGTTGTCTTCAGTTGGTGTTGTATTCACTTTCTTTCATGTATCATCTCTTTTTTTCTTTTCTAGTTTTCTTTTAAAGCTATGATTGAACCAAATGTTTTGCATGCTGCAGTCCTATGTCTACAAGTGGTGGAAGCCGCGTGGGAACTTATATTTGAAATTGTCTAGGGCTATTAAGTTCACTCCGGTTCTATTCTGGGGTATCTTAGGGTGCGTGAAATTTATTGAATTCTAGTATTTAGGAAGTTTGAAAAGCACATAATGAGCATCGTTTAAGGGTTTAATGGTTTTTATTTATTTCAGGTCACCTATACCCTACCAACAGCCTATGCATGTGGTGGTTGGTAGACCGATACATTTCAAGAAAAATACTACGCCAACCATGGAAGAGGTACTATATCAAACCTTCTTTGTATGCTATGTTTCTATGGCATCACATTTCTCTAAAAGTAGTAACTAAGTTGATCCCGCTATCAAGATGCATGTACTTGCATGAGACACCTGTAAATTATAGGCTCACCAAGTAGATTTGAACCCACGTAATCTACCATATACAGTTCACTATTGTTGGAAGTCATGCCGACATGCAGGTGGAAATAAACAATATGTTTGTAAAATGAAGATGGCATGAACTGTCATAAAACAGTTGGGCGTCATGCCGTCGTATCGGGTATATGCTGATAGAAGTCATGCCTCTGCAGCTCCCAAAAATCGTATTCAATTCATGAAAACAGTTCATTTGCAAATTGAACGATATATGTATCTATTCTTTGTGAATTAGATCTTCAGCAAGTCATAACCTTCTAGGTTTCACTGGCTTTCTTGTTTCACTGGTTCCTTTATGTTACTATATAGAAGAAATCTAAAGATTGAATTCTCCGCTTGGATCAAGTGGTTAACACCCTTGCCTCTGGAAGGGTTCGATCGTTACTATATAGAAGAAATCTAAAGATTGAATTCGCCGATTGGATCAAGTGGTTAACACCCTTGCCTCTGGAAGGGTTCGATCCTTACTCCTTGCAAGGTCGGAGGTCCTTTTCTACCTTTGGTAGAACCGGAAGCAGCCTCTCTACCTTAGGTAAGGGTAGGGCTGTCTACGTCTCAACCTCCCCCCATACACTGTGGAAGACGTATTGGGATCCATAGCCCGTGGAATTGGGAGTTACTTTACTTTACTTTTACGGATGGGTGGATAATTAAAACTACGTTTACTGTATAAAATCAGTGAGGTCGATTGGAATATTAACAATTTGTTTAAATGTTTTTGGTTCAGGCCGAGGAAACTAATAGGGACTTGTGAAAACCTTATTTACTTTTTAATCGTATTATGAAAGTGTATTGTAGGTTTCGGAAGTACACAGCCTCTATGTGGATGCAGTTAAAGATCTATTCGAGAAACATAAAGTGCGAGCTGGTTATCCTCATCTTCAGTTAAGAATTATGTGAATTTTCTTGCAGTCCAGTCCTGTATCTGGTTAAAAAAAAATTGGCATGCTATTTACAGACACTCTGGTTTAAAAAAAATTGGCATGCTATTTACAGATCTGACATAAGTTATTCTTTAGGCTTCAGTAGGCCGGTGGAAGAAGTTAAATAGAAAGTTATCGCGAACCAAACTTAAGTGAATGTATCCGTAGGTTACTTGCACCAGTTTGTAAAAACTTAGAAAGTTTCACATATTGTGTGGATATGTAAAGCATTTGTATATCTGGTTCTGTTTCTAGTTATATGGAAGTTTTACTTGTTACGGATATATTAATACTAGTATATAAAAGCGCATATACACATCCTAACTCCAAACCTAACTCAAAATAAAAAATAAACATATTAATAATTTAACCATTCAATTATTTTTAATCTAAATCTAACTTCAAATCTTGACCATGCATTTTTTTTAACAAACTTTTATAACAAATTCTTAAGTAACTTATTATAACACCACTTTTATTTTTAAATTGAAATATCTTTTAACTCATTTTTTTTATAATCTAATTTTACCATATTTTTTAAAATTTTGTTCTCTTTAATCCCAACATCTATTTTGATATATTTACATTTTTTTTTCATTTATAGTGATTTTATTTAGTCTAATTCAAATTTTTTACACTTAAACATTAGTCTGATTGTCAAAAAAAAAAATTATCGAATACTCGTCGCTGTATTGAGCGGGGTACCATGCTAGTTTGGACAAAGTAATAAAAATATATTGGGTTAAGTCTATATATTGGTAATATACTATCCATGGTTACACATCTAGGTAATGTACTATTTTTATTACTAATATCACTATAAAAACCGGCTAAACTTTTCTAATATAGGTAATGTAACTGGCTATGACAAGTTAGAACTCGAGATTTGGAACAAAACAATTACTACCTCGATAAATTGAAAATAAATATACTCTTAAACAAATTTTTAGCTTATAAATTGGTTGCTAATGTCTGATATAAATATCTAATACGCGGTCAAACAACACTCAAGAATCGAATCTTGTGATTCTAAAGCAACACGATCAAGTTATCAGCATTATGATATTTGAAATATATAAAAGTTTTTATATAGAAAAGCATTATAATTCAAATTCCATGAGGTATTAAAGAGTATATTAATTATTTATGTTTTTCTGTGGCAGGGCAATTATGACCACGGGGTCAATTGGAGTTCAAAAATAAAATTATAACATTATCACAGATCGAGCATCTAAATCTGGTCAGATTTTATGGTTACATCGATCATGTTGGTGAGCGTATTATCATGCTAAAATATGTTACTAATGAAACCCTTCATGAACATTTAGATGGTAAATGCAGCTACATGGATCTCGGTTATTGGGTTTCATATCCGAGTATATATTCTTGTTTTTTTTAAGATTTTTAGAAAGAAAAAAAAAGCGTTTGTTCCGGATGAAAAAAATAAAGCGTTTGTTCCCGATGAAAAGATGGAGATGAAAAAATGAAGCGTTTGTTCCTAATTTCGAGTTGTAACATGTCCAAGCCGGTCACATTACCTATATTGGAAAAGTTTAGCCGATTTTTATAGCGATATTAGTAATAAAAATAGTACATTACCTAGATGTGTAAATGATGGATAGTATATTACCAATATAACCCAAATATATTTACAGAAGTTTGTTAACAAACTTTCTGTCCACTTACATCAACGTGTAAAGAATGTGTAAGTAGACCTATGATCTAAGGTTATCCGCAACATCGATTTAGTGCGACCTTCATTTTTTCTGCCATGTCAGCTTTTTCTCTTCGGCGACCTACAACGACCTGTTCGCCCCAACAAAGCGACCTAGTGCGACCTAATTAAAAAAAATATTCAAAGATAAAGTATTACATTTAATAAAAAAACTTTACATTTAATTAAAAAAACATTGCATTAAAATTAAAAAAAAACATTACAATAAATTAAAAAGCTAATTTATTGATCGTGGTTAGCTCAAATGTGTTCCACTAGATCGGATTTTAGGTTTAGATGAGCTTGTTCGTTGGATATCTGCTGAGTAATTGCGAACGATTCTTCATGTGTATTACCGGATTGTTATCAACATGTTGTTCTTCGGGATGAAATATGAGTGATATCGCCACCCCGTTGCGTTGAATTATCATATTGTGTAATATGATGCATGTGTACATTACGTCTAATAGTCTACGTCTTTACATTCTCCGGACTGGGTAATTAGTCAGCGTCCATTTCGTTTTCAATACACCAAATGCTCGTTCCACATCTTTTCTTGCTGCTTCGTGCTTCGTTTTATACATTCTCCGTTTATGATCATTCGTCGGTGGATCTTTTATAGACTTAATAAGAACACACCATTTTGGATATATCCCGTTAATAAGATAATATCCCCGCCGATAATACACGTCGTTAGCCACGAATCCCGGTTCTGGTGTTTTCCCTGATTTAAGATCATTGGGATTGACGTAAAACATTTACGTCGTTATTTATCCCGCTACACCAAAGAACGCATGCCAAATCCACAAGTCTTGAGAGGCGATTGCTTCCAATAAAATGAAAGGAGGTGGCCCATGATCACGTCTACAAATTTGAGTTTTGTATGCAACAAGACAATTCTTCCACGGCCAATCTGTACAATTGATACTTCCTATCATCCCAGGAAACTCATGCTTTTCCTCGTGATGAGCATAAAGTTTTTCCATGTCGATGTACGTCGGCTTTCGCGAGTACTCATTACCATATAACTCCATGATGGCCTTACATAAGTTTTGAAGACAAGCACGGGCTATTGACGCACCCATTCGAAAATATTCGTCAAGAGCATCAGGAGCGGCTCCGTACGCCATTTGACGAATAGCGCAAGTGCACTTCAACAATGGCGTAAGACATTCTCGACCCGTACAATCAACCGTGTTTCAAAAATAAGGATAGTTATTGGTGACGTCGCGAACAATACGTAAGAATAGTTCTCGCTCCATTCGGAACCGCGTACGAAAAGTCTCCGCTTCATACTGTGGCCCATCAGTAAAATAAGCCGCAACTAGACGACTATGCGCGCACCCGCGTAATCTCTATGTATGTACGCTCGTTTTGGAGGGTTTGGTGCTTCGTAAGCCAATTGACAAGCTTGCGTAAATACTGTAAGCTCACTCGTAACTTCATCCTCGTCGTCGGAAGAGTCGGCAAAAAATAATTCATAAGACATTGTAGTTTGGAGAATTGTGAGTTTAATTTGTGTGAAAAATGGTTGAATAAATGGGTTTTTTTTATAGAAATAGAAGGTTAAATTTAAAATTTATAAAAAAGAGTTTTTTTAATCCAAATCTAACGGTAAACTTAACCCTTCTTTTGATTTTCTTCCATTTTACTCGGTCATACTTGTGACCGAATACACTCGATCGAAAGGGGTGATTCGGTTGTCGCAACGGGCACGACCGAGTATGACTCGGTCACCCGTGCACAGCCGGTACACCGTTGTGCTCAACCTAAGTAATATTCAGTTATTCCAATGGCGAACCTTACTTTAAACCAAAAAAGACATGAACGCGTGTTGTGCTTTCTTTGTGTGTTGTTTCGTGGAAAATGAAAACCTATTACTTGCTATGGCTTGACAAATAAACTGCATACCTTTTTTTTTAACAAATTTAAATCAGTTTGTATTATTAGTACTACCAGCCTTAAGGCCCGCTCCCATGAACGGCTAACTTCAAAAATTCTTCAAAGATAATATATGGAGTTAAAAAATTATATGATCACTCTGGAAAGTTAATGTCACCAAAAAACAAAAGGTTAAAGTCAAAAATCAAAATACATGATCACAATTAGAGACCTTAACCGTTTATATTACTTTCAGCACATTATAAAGCTAACCATTTATCTTCATGAACTTCAAGTGAATGTTAACTTTATCCAATACCGACACATTTCTTCCATCATCTTCTGATTCTTGAGCTTTCAGAGGAGGTTCAATGGCTCCTTTACCAAACTCACTTGATTTCAGTTACTCCTCATCCTGCTCTCTAAGTAAATTCATTTCACCCTTTAATGCGATATTTTTTGCTCACTTGCATAATCAGGCTCAATGCTAAATCAACGTAAAATAGCTTCACACAAATAATCCTCATGTTACAATTACACAAAGAATTGCAATATACATATTAGTTTAAATGAAACATACCTTTAACAATATGAGTAGTCCATTTATAACATTCAGCTTGTGTGCATCATTTAATACTATTACATGCAAATAAGCAGTAATTATGCATTAATTTTGAGGGACAAAAACAGCGATGACGCCATTCAAAGCTTATATATTGCATGACCTATTCAGATCAATAAACAATTGTATTTTTGAAAGTTTTTCTGCAAATTCTAAACAGCCCCTTGATCAGTTAAGAATTATAATATAATGGTTTAATCTAAATTTAAAATCTTTGGCAAAAGAGTTTAACCGATATTAACATGCATCAATTTCTCTTTATTATTTTAACCCATTGCCCAAATCCATGAGACCCTTCATCATTTACAAATATAAAACTATAATCAGAATGTATCACTAAAAATATCAAGTAAAAAAGTAAAGCTATATGATCCGTCATTGGTATAAATATAGCCAAGCTCGTGCAAAAATGACCTATTTAAATCAAACCACATTAATTACCCATTAGTTAGCCCAATCATCTTGAACCAAGAGAAAAGATTCATACCAAAAAGATAACAATATTACCTTTGAGATCAGATTTATACCAAAAGCTAAAGACGACGACGCCGACAACAACAACAATACCTGATCCCGTCTGGGGGGAGGTGAGACGTAGACAAATCCTACCCTATCCTCGGGAAGCCCGATGGTAGGGAGACTGTTTCCAGGTAGACCTCAGGCTAAGAGAAGAGAGAAGAGGAACAATAACGAGCCAAGTTTTTTTTTGTTTATTTATTTTATTTTGTTTTTTTAATTATTTATTTATTTATATATATAGAACGAAAACATAAGATAAATTATATATATATATATATATATATATATATATATATATATATATATATATATATATATATATATATATATATATATATAGTTGGGGTAAAATAAAATAATTCTTATAATAAAATAAATAAAAAAGGATGAATGTGGGAGTGACATGTGTCACAACATTATCACACATCACTTTTCCATATCATCTCCTTAATAAAAAAAATTTCAAAAATAATTTTTTTTCAAAAATATTCTTTTTCAAAAAATATATATTTTTGGAAAATTTTTTTTATAAAAAATAATTTTTTTTCGAACTTTTATAAAAAATATCCTTTTTTCGAAAATATATTTTCTCATATTTTTTTTTTCGAAATTTTTATTTTTTTTTATATTTTTTCAAAATCGAAAAAAAAATTTCGAATTTTTTTTACAATTTTTTTTTTCCAAAATTATTTTTTTTTTCCAATTTTTTTTTTAACTATTATGGAAAAAATAGAGCATCACGGTTAGATAATATAGTGCATCACAAATAAGACACTAATTTATTACCTTTATGCACCATATTTATACTCTGGATGCACTAAAATTTGAAGTGTGATGCACTACAACAATTCAATAAAAATTTAGTACATCACAGTTATACGTTTTAGAGTATCATGTTTATAAGTTAATGCATCACAGTTTTAAGTTATGCATCATAATTCCTTCACAAAACTTATAACTATGGTGTAATTCTCGTATATATGATGCAACACATTTAAAACTACGATGTGTCAAATTATAACTATCATGCACAAAAAATACATGTGATTACTAATAATATAACATTAATTTTCTATATGCATAACTATGATGCAGTAAGTAAAAATCATAATGCACCATATTTATAACTAGTGCATCATATTTTATAGTTTTGTGCATCACGAATGATGGAGTAATTTATAACCTTAATGCATCAGAATTATAACAATTATACATTATAAGTAAATGCATTATAGTTATCCGTTAGAGAATACAAATATATCATTAGTACCACTTTTATTTTTGGTGCAATATAATAATTATTTATCGCATTGTAGTTATAAGTTTTGTGCATACGAGTGATGTAGTGATTTATAACTTTAATGCATCATAATTATGACATTGATACATTATAAGTAAATGCATTATATCTATCCGTTGGAGAATAAAAATTCTATTACTAGTCATCACTTGTATTATTAGTGCACTAATGTAATAGTTTACCGCATCATAAATATAATTTTTGTGGATCATAGATAAAACATTGGTGAATGCACTATAATGTAGTAACTAAAATTCTAATGCATTAATTTATAATCATGATGCACTAAAACATGTAACTGTAATGCAGTAAAAAAATTATGAAAAAAAAATTTCCGAAATTTTTTTTTTCCAAAAAAATTATTCGAAAAAAGTATTTTGAAAATAAATGTACGATTTTTTTTCGAAATTTAACTGTGATGCAGTAAAACATGTAACTGTGATTCAGTAAAAAATTTGAAAAAAAATTTAACGAAATTTTTTTTTTTCGAAAT
The DNA here is from genome assembly GCA_025667525.1 of Glebionis coronaria. Taxonomy (NCBI): domain Eukaryota; kingdom Viridiplantae; phylum Streptophyta; class Magnoliopsida; order Asterales; family Asteraceae; genus Glebionis; species Glebionis coronaria. The sequence continues at coordinate 300,372 of JANFOE010001020.1, forward strand.
TTTTTTTCAAAAAAATTCAATTTCTTTTGAAGTTAAATGACATGATATGACAATATGATATGTAATAATGATTTGAAAGGATGACACATGTCACCTCCACAATTCATCCTATTTATTTTATTATAAGATTTCTTGTAAAATAATCTCACCCTATATATATATATATATATATATATATATATATATATATATATATATATATATATATATATATATATATATATATATATATATATATATATATATATATATATATATATATATATATAGGGTGAGATTATTTTACAAGAAATCTTATAATAAAATAAATAGGGTGAATTGTGGAGGTGACATGTGTCATCCTTTAAAATCATTATTCCACATCATATTGGCATATCATGTCATTTAACTTCAAAAGAAATTGAATTTGTTTGAAAATAATTTTCGAAAAAAAAATTCGTTAAATTTTTTTTCGAAATTATTTTTTCAAAATTATTTTTTCAAAAAAAATATTTTTTTAAAAAAAATTTCGAAATTTTCTTTTTCGAAAATTTTTTTCTAGTTTTTTTTCAATTTTTTTTCAGAAATCTTTTTTCAAAATTTTTTACTGCATCACAGTTATATGTTTTAATGCATCATAGTTAAATTTCGAAAAAAAAAATTTCGTAATTTTTTTTTTCAAAATACTTTTTTCGGATAATTTTTTTGGAAAAAAAAATTTCGGAAAATTTTTTTTCATAATTTTTTTACTGCATTACAGTTACATGTTTTAGTGCATTATAATTATAAATTAATGCATTACAATTTTAATTACAACATTATAGTGCATTCACCAATGTTTTATCTATGATGCACAAAAACTATAACTACGATGCGGTAAACTATTACATTAATGCGCTAATAATATAAGTGATGACTAGTGATAGAATTTTTTTTCTCCAACGGATAAATATAATGTATTTACTTATAATGTATCAGTGTCATAATTATGATGCATTAAAGTTATAAATTACTTCATCACTCGTGATGCACAAAACTTATAACTACATTGTGATAAACAATTATTATATAGCACCAAAAATAAAAGTGATACTAATGATATATTTGTATTCTCTAACGGATAAATATAATGCATTTACTTATAATGTATAATTGTTATAATTCTGATGCATTAAGGTTATAAATTACTCCAAATTCGTGATGCATAAAACTTATAAATATGATGCACTAGTTACAAATTTGGTGCATTATGATTTTTACTTACTACATCATAGTTATGCACATAAAAACTCAATTTTATATTATTAGTAATCACATGTATTTTTTGTGCATGATAGTTATAATTTGACACATCGTAGTTTTAAATGTGTTGCATCTATATATATATATGAGAATTATACTATAATTATAAGTTTTGTGAAGGAATAATGATGCAATAACTTAAAACCGTGATGCATTAACTTATAAACATGATGCTCTAAAACATATAACTGTGATGTACCGAATTTCTATTGAATTGTTGTAGTGCATCACACTCCAAATTTCAGTGCATCAAGAGTATAAATATGGTGCATAAAAGTAATAAATTAGTGTCTTATTCGTGATGCACTAAATTATCTAACCGTGATGCTCTAGATTTTTTTTCAATAATAGTTTAAAACAAAATAATTTTGAAAAAAAAATCGAACTTTTTTTTTATTTCGAAAAAATTTTATAAAAAAAAATTCGAAATAAAAAAAATTTGGTAAAAAAAGTTTCGAAAAAAAAAATTATGAAAAAAAAAAAATTTCGAAATTTTTTTCTTTTTTGAAAAAAAAAATTTCGAAAAAAAAAATATTTTTTGAAAAAAATTTTTGAAAAAAAATAATTTTTTGAAATTTATTTTATTAAGGAGATGATATGGAAAAGTGATGTGTGATAATGTTGTGACAAGGTGACACATGTCACTCCCACATTCATCCCTTCTTTTTTATTTATTCTATTATAAGAATTGTTTTATTTTACCTTAACTCTATATATATATATATATATATATATATATATATATATATATATATATATATATATATATATATATATATATATATATATATATAAATAAGATAAGAATACAAGATAGTAATAATAATAAAGAAAAAAAGAAAAACAAGGTAGATAAGGCGAGCATAACAAGAAATACGTGCTAAACAAATGTGCCCCAAAAGGACCCAGCAAGCAAAAGACACAAACGAGCAAGTACACCAAAGAGACGACAAGCAAACAACAAGGCAAGGGTCACATACAAAAGCAATCACAAATGATATGAGCACACGGATCGATGCAAACCAACACATCATCACAAAGCACCATACCAAGGGCAAGCAAGCAGAGAAAGCAAAAAGAGAAAAGCAAGGAAGACACTACGGGAAGAAAAAGCAAAAAAAGAAAAGCAAGGAAGACACTACAGGGGATAGGAAAGCACAGGTGCACCCAAAACAAACAAAAGACGGGCCTACAAAGAGCCTAATTAAGCGAGAAAACAGCTACCTCACTAAACCTATCATCTAACCCTTACCTAAAAAAGGAAACGAAGCAACCAACAACTAACTAACGAGATAAAAAGTTACTCAACCAAAAACAACGAAAAGAAAACCACACCTCTAAAAGCCAAAAACAACACAAACCACCTACCACTTAATCAAATCCCAACTCTCCACTCATTCCTATAGGAAGTCATGTCCTCGGACAAAATAAGTTCCTTCATGTCTTGCTTCACTCTGTCATCCCACCTGAGTTTTGGTCTACCCCTTCTCCTCAAACCGTCGACTACCAGGGCTTCCACTCTCCTGACTGGTGCTGACTGTGGTCTTCTTCTCCTGACATGTCCGAACCACCTCAACTATACTTCCCTCATCTTTTTGATGATGGTCTCAACTTCAAGGAGTGTTCTAAACACTCCATTAGGGATACTGTCACGTAGAGATTTAACACATGTCCACCTTAGCATCCTTAATTCCGCCACTTCAACCCAGTTAGCAAGGGATTTCATTATAGGCCATCACTCTGACCCATACAACATGGTAGGTCTGATAGCGACTCTATAAAATTTTCCTACAGCTTTAGGGCAGACATTTCTATCACAAAGGACTCCCGAGGCATCCCTCCACTTCATACAGGCTGCTTTTATACGGTGCGATACGTGTTCATCAGTCCTCCTGGATTTGTGCAACACCGATCCAAGATATCAAAAAGACTCCTTAGGTTGTAGAATCTTATCTCCAATACAAATATCCACTTCTTCGTTGTGGTCTATCACACTGAAGTCACATCTAAGATATTCAGTCTTCTCTCGGATGACCTTTAAGCCGTTGTCTTCTAGAGCTTCTCTCCAGCTCTCTTGTTTGCTGTTTAAACCTTCCGCCGATTCGGAAACTACAATATCATCCACAAAAACCAGGCACCATGGTATATCCTCTTGATAGGTCATCAAGGATCAAATCAAATAGGGAAGGGCTAATTGCCTATCCCTGGTGAAACCCTACCTCCACGAGGAAGAATTATGTGTTTCCTATTGGGGTTCGTACACGGGTTTTTGCATCATCATACATGTCCCTAATCACCCAAATGTATTGTTGGGAATTAAATTAGTGATGGTGTATATTGCATTATCCGTATTAATTATATTAATGTTGGTAGTAGTATTATTAGTGTTGGTTACATTAACACTGGATTGGACGTGGTTAAACCTTAATGCTTGTAAAGATATTAGTGCTGAGTTGAAGATAAAGACTAATGGCGTGTTGTATATAGATAGAAGATATTGTGTGTATCTTCTAAGTGTTTAAATTTATTTATCCATATCTTTGTCTTGTAAAGGACTTCTTGTACTATAAAAGGAGGTCCTAGGTCTACGTTTAATACACGATCAACATCTATCTCTCTGCATTGCAATCTTACTTCATGGTTGTAACCCTATTACTCTCTGTTGGGGGTATTAGTATTAATAATATTGAAGTATTTGGTTTACATATTTTGTTCATACAATTTACATGATCTTCATAATATCAAAGAGTAGACTCCGCATAGTCTTTGGTATCATTCAAAGTTTCCACTAAGTATATACAGGATTTATCCTGTATAGTCTAAGTCTACAAGCTAGATTAACAAGATCATAAGGGAGTAACAAGTGGTATCAGAGCTTGTTGAGAAGCTTTGATCTTGAAGGTTATTGTTAGTACAATAATTGGTCAGGGTAGAGTACGGATCTAAATCCCTATCGAGAGGTATTAAGATGTCTCGGGTTATGATGGATCTTGTACTATCAAGAGATATAGTTGACGATTTCCTACACAAGTAAAGTATACCTGTAACACCCCATCTTGATAAATGGAATGTCACGCGTGATTATGGCGTGTCATCAAAGCATGCAAGGTGATATGTAGTAAAACATACATGACCATAGGGAAAACCGGAATCAAACATCGGCTACCAAACATAAGCCCAAAACATAAATAAAGGAAATGAACTGAATAAAGACTAAACAAGCATAACTATATGAAGGCAAAAAGGAAAAGAAGTCTCTGGCAGCTTCCATCCTATGCGCGTCCTCCAAATGCTCGAGTCTGGGGTACCTGCCGTTTTGGGACATGGAAAGGAAAGTAACGGCTGAGCAAGACGCTCAGTGCACGGATGTACAATAAAGCATGAAATAGGATAAGCATGTAACATATAACAGCGGAAGACTAAGTACTGAGTAAACTGGTTAAGTAACAAGAAAACTGGTTTTATAGTTTGAAAAGCCTTATGTTTAACCTGTGAAAACTGTTTTAACATATAAATACCATAGCCCATATAGGTCATGAAAAGGTCACGTGCATGAATACTTGGAGGGGTGACCTCATCATGCTGATTAGAGGGGATGCCTCTAATTAATATACTGGTTTGGGTAGGAGGGATCAGCTCCTTGTGAAGGGTGCAAGGCACACACCACATTCACCATGATAAACTGAATAAAACATGTAACTAGGATGCACCCATACGCCCCACATGATATAATAATATGGCCAAAACTGAAAAGGGACGCCACGAGCAATCACTCCGCCGTGGGGAAGTCATAACATCGGTGCCTCCAATGCTATGGTTATGGTACCTCCATAACTAGGTGAAACTGGTCATGCTTGTATATGGCTATAGATTATGCTAAATTAACATAAGCAGTTCAAAACAATAAAACAAATGCTGGGGAAAATAGTTGGCTGCATACGGGGAAATCCTAATAAGGAAGGAATGTCCATACTGAAAGGACGGGAATCCGTACCTCAAGTCCAGTGAATGAACGGAAGAAAGACTCCTACTTCTGGATCACTAACGCTACATGAATACACACGTGTATAAGTATCGATTCACTGATTTCGTACTGGGTTTTGTGTCTCATTATAGCTGAATTGGTATGTTTTAGGTCATGGTTCACTGTTTAAAGCCTTAAACTGTGTTTATCTGGTATTCTGATTAATCTGATTAAGTATTACTGGTGTTTCATGTATTATTATACTTACTGTGTAATAATAAGTAACTTTCCAAAAATAGCAGGTTTCCAAAAATAGAAAGTTTCCAAAAATAGAAAGTTTCCAAAAATAGAAAGTTTCCAAAAATAGAAAGTTACCAAAAATAGAAAGTTTCCAAAAATAGAAAGTTTCCAAAAATAGAAAGTTTCCAAAAATAGAAAGTTTCCAAAAATAGAATTTACTGCCTAAAATAGATTAGTTTCTAAAAATAGAAAGTTTCCAAAAATAGATCAGCTGCCTTAATTAAATAAGTTTCCATATACAGATGGTTTCCATAATTAGATTAGCTGCCTGAAATAGATAGATTTCCATATATAGAAGGTTTCCATAATTAGATTAGCTGCCTGAAATAGATAGATTTCCATATATAGAAGGTTTCCATAATTAGGTTAGTTGCCTTATTTAATTAAGTTTCTATAAATAGAAGTTTCCATAATTAGAATTAAGCTGGTTACATAAGCTAACATATAAGTCTAAGTGTTTATAAGCTGATTTCTTAAGTCATATGATATAGTGTATAGTTTAATTATTATCTCATGTATTTCAATTAAACTATAGGTTAAGCATTTTAATTAAGGTATAACATGTTTTAATTAAAATGAAATGAAAATACTTAGGTTAAAATGAAATGAAAATACTTAGGTTAAAATGTGTATTATTATTATTAATAATATAACCTAAGTCATGACTAAATTAATTAATTATAGGCATGTTTTAATAATTAATTAATTATAACTTATAACATAAAAATACTTAGGTTAAATTAATGTCATGTTAAACTAATAATTAAAATAACCTAAGTCATGATTTAATTAATATTTCATGTTATTAATTAATTATATCCTAAGTTCATGATTCATAAAAATTAACATGTAACATAGATCATGATTTAACCAACGAACCGTGAACCGGGCATGAAATCGACACCGTACCCCGAACCAAATCGGGGTTCCCCATGGTTCCTTGCTGCCGTGGGACCCACATGAGCCAACCAAGACCAAAAGTGGTCTTGGTGGTGGCGGCAATAGCAAACCAAACCCCCCTCGGGTTTGTTTTGCTAGGCGTCTAAAAACAAACACCCCTTTAAATCAATCTTTGATTTTAATTTATACCAAAACATGTTAGATCAATGATAATTATCATGTTTAAATAAAAAATAATAATAACATGTTCATAATAAAATTAAAGATTAAAAGAAATGAAAAAGAAAGGTTAAGAAATGATATACCAATACGTGTCTTGAAAGAGGATGAACAAACACGAATACTTGTACAATTATTCAAGATCAAAATCAACAAAACACCCTCCTATGGTGTTGTAAAGGTGGCGGCCAAAAGGGGGAGGAAGAAGGAGGAGGAAAACTTTTAGGGTTTTTATTTATTTCCTAGATTTTGTAAAATGAAACATGATTCCTCCTTTTTCCTTGTTAATAAAATTAATGGGCTAGGCCCTTTTAGCTTCCTAATTTCGTGGCAATGGGGCCCACAAGGGGTAGCCCAAATGTTTTCCGTGTCTAAAATATTATAGTGTGCTCTCGTGTTCGTTCGTGGTTAAACGTGTTCGTGTCTGAAGCGTTTCTGTTTAATCTAACGTGTCGTTTATCGTAAACTTAACGCTCGTAAATATATTATAAGTATTTACGTAATTATTTTAGTTAGTATTTTAAATGGTGTTCATGATTTAATTATGTTCACGTGATATATTATTAACTGTTTATCATGAGTTCGTACGTAATCGATACTTGTCATGTCATACACGTATGCACTTGCTTGATTATTAGCACATGAATGTGATCAATACTACATGAGGTAAGTTTTAATCTAGAACGTACGATCTTAAGGGCACTATTCATGGTAAAAGCATGCGGGTTTTACAATTCTTCCCCCCTAAAAAGAATAATTCGTCCCCGAATTATAGATAAAGTAACTGAAAGTGAAACATACCCGAATCAAACTGGAAAGGTATGCAAAATAACGGAAATGAAGGTGACATGGTAGAAGGGAACGTGGAACATGACATGTCTTGAAAAGACATGGAACGTGACGTGACTGAAAGGACATATCTAATTGATGAGAAAAACGGATAAAAGTCCGGATGAACTTGTCCGTTTCCAAGTGGCCTCCCTCTTGGAACGGTTCCTTCAGAAGATCCTGACACTAATGATAAATTAGGTCCTCGTGACCTAGACTTGGAATACGAAGAAATTCTTGGTTATCAACGGAAGGTAGATCCCCTAAATTCGATCGAGAGAAATAAGAGTTAACGTGCAAGGGTAACTGAAACGTTACGATGCAAGACCATCTGACTTAACTGATAATTAGAAACGATGCGCGAGACATAAAGAAACGTAGTACGTGAACAATTTTGAACATGATACGTGAAAAATTTTGAACGTGCTACGTGGAGATATGGCGAGTGTAGTATAAGTAAACATATCGTGATCCATGATACGTGTAACCTATTTTGATCATGATATGAGGAACGTGGAATGAACATGACATGTGAGACATATCGTGATCATATAATATAATGGCGGTAACGCCAAACGCTACACGGTGAGACGTGGAATATGACGTGAAACGTCTATCTGATGATGGAGAGTTATACTAAACTTGGGTCTGGTCTCACAAGTTCTTGCAAACTTTCCAGAATGAGAAAAGAAATGAACGCAAAATCGTAAGCCAAAATACGATCATGAACGTGAATAGTGTCATGAACGTGAGCGCGAAAGCAAGTCGTAGAATTAGAATGAAGACGTAAAGTAAGTTAGGAGTACAATTGGGAATCTTTGTCTGACTCGATAGCTGCGGGATTACCAAGTGGTCGGATGAGCCTTGGCTGGAACATGTTCGTTCAATCTGTTGGTTCTGAAATCCGTACGGATGTAAGGATTCTGCAGACTTGATCAAACTGTTGACAATAACCCAGATAGCATCATGCTTCTTCTGAGTTTGCTGAAATCTGGTAACTAAAATCCATGGAGATCTTGTCCCTTTTCGATTCACAATCTCATATGATGAAAACATCCCAGTTTGTTGGTGTCCTATCTTAACCTGTTGGTATAACAGGTACCTAGATATGAACGTAACTGTATCTTGCTTCGTAGAAACTTGATACATAGAAGGTTGCGAAACTCTGAGTCTTTGAATCAGACTTCTCCCAGCGTAGGATTTTCTAGAACACCTAATGCAGTGTAGGGTTCTCTCCTTTACGCATAAGCTGAGTCATGGTAAGATTAACCGTAGAATGCCATGTGATTCAGCGTGTCACTGAAATCAAACAGAATTGATATCGGAAAGAATTTCCAGGGTAAAATTTCTCTTGTCATAGAATTTGCAACATAGTGCAGATAGTGTCTTCCTGTTCTTCTCTAGGCTTAGAGGAAATCAGGTTATCCTCAATGAAAACGCTGATGAATTTGTTTAGGAGTTCATGGAAGCTCAATTTATTAAGTCCATAATACGGTTGGAGCATTGATGAGACTAATTCAAAATCATAAATTTAGCATGACCGAGTCGTGTACGAATAGCAGTCATGGACATGTCCTGCTTTTCACTCGTCACTGTTGGCAGCATGATCGTGAGTTCGATCTTGGAAAAGTGATTAACACTATACGGTTGATTGGACATGTCGTCAATACGTGGAGGAGAATAACGGTTATGAATGGTGATTTGTTTAAGTCGACGTAGTCGACACATAATCTCATGGTACCATCCTTCTCCTTGAAGGTTCTTCTGGAGTGTAAGGAATAATTTTGGAATAATCCGTAGGTTATGCGTAAAAGGACCTTAGTAGTCGTGTTACTGACAGCTAGAAAATTTTAGCAATTATGGCTAACAAAGCACGTGCTTGAAAAGCATAGATAATTTGTACAGATTTTCCTGATGGAAAATCAAGCTGAATGTATTCAGGAGCGTGAACATTACTGTACATAATTATGAATCATAGCATGGTGTGGTGTTCATAGTACATAATTAGGATAAAATTCATCTCGTGTCTGTCCGAGGAAATGCGTTAGCAGCTTGGGTCTCATCATTAAGCTGACGGAAAATCTTCGTATACGTGGAAATACGAAAGGCGTCCTTCATGGTTATGAATATATGAACTATGCTGAAAGAAATGAAAGTGACATCGGCAACGTGACAGTTCTCACTGATGCTCCGATAATGGTATTGAAATTCTTGTGGCCTGATTAATACATGGCACAACAACATAGATATACCCTTGGAGGGTACCCTGAATTTCTTAGAAATGTTCCATAATTAGACGTGAGTCATGTGTCTTGACTCGTGTCTTGAGAAATGTAAGCGTGACATATGTCTTGACTGGTATCTTGACATGTGTCCTCAGAAGGTATACGTGAGACATGTGTCTTGACTGATGTCTTGACGTGTGTCTCGAGATGTGAAACAATTAGAACTACAAATATTAGGTTAAAATGCCAGAATTGGCGGATCGGTTGGACTACTGATCGTTTGTATGTCTGATCACGTCCGTGGCCGGAGCCTCGGTTGCGATTTCTAGGTTGGTTGCTGTCATAGTAGTGGTTACTATCATCTTGTCTGTCGGTTCCATGGCGGTCATTCTCATGACCGTGACTCATGTAACTATTTAGCTGAGTGGCCTGCTGGTACTGGTTTGCACTCATATGGCTGAAATGACGGCCGAACGACGTGTGACATGTAATTATTAATTTGGAACAATGATTGATGGGAATTGTCTGATGGTGAAGCATCTTCTCGTCCAATTGCTTTGCTCCGACGCCTTTGTCTTCGTCTTTTAGGATCTCCAGGTTGTGAACAGCATCAGCATCAGCATCTCGTAGCGTCTTCCAACATCAGCAGCATCAACCTTCAGTAACATCTCCAAGCTATGAGCGGCGTCGACAATCTTGTAGAATATCAGCAAATGAACATACGCCTTAGATGATTTAGAATCGACTAGCGAATACTCGTGAAGTATTGCAAGTGGAATACACATGGATTAAGGTACATGTAATACACATGAAATACGGTACGTGGAGTACACATGGAATGCACCTGAAATGATCGGTATGGGCTCGATCATTTGTCATGTTTTAAGGAAAGTATAACGGTTGAACAGTTAGAAAAACCATCATGATAACCTGGCAGTATTAGCATAGACATCATTCTGGTTGCATAGAGAAACGCTAAAGTGTGGTTACACAAAATTCAACGATGATTTGCCTGACAACATGATCAATGAAAACCAACCATGACTATCATGAAAGCATGATTTAAGAAATCTAACAATGTCTTGCAGGACAACGTAAATAACAAAAGAGGCGTGAAACATAATCAACATGAAAATGGAATTATCATGAAGGAACATAAAACGATCTATCATAAAGGAGTGTATAACATATTCAGCATGAAACCGAAGTTAAACATGACAGGATGAAAACATACTTGACATAAAAACATAATAACTTATGAGGGGACATGAAAAAATTTTATGCCAATTTAAATCATGAGAAAAATTTTATGCATGAAAAATAGTGCATGAATGCGTAATGTAGTTTATAAAACCTTTATATGTGCGAGGGAACGCCTATGGGTCGGTTCCAAAACAAAAGACATGGCGAGGGGACGCCTATGGGTCAGTCCCAAAGTTAAAAGTTTCGATAAAAGCACATGCGACTAGATAGGGCCAGTCCTGTACCAACCATTACTTAGTCAAAATTCCTGCAACAGATGACATATGATATAATTGCATGAATGCATGAAACATAATAATTAAAAGTCATTGTCAAAACTTAACAGAAAAATTTTATGTGAAAATATGAACTACTGGGGTCAGTCCACATCGTCACAGTTCACGAGGAACATCATGCATAGACAATGACACATAACTAAGTATGGATGACGGTTGTTCATTCCATATTAGTAAGACGATACTGGTGAAAACATCATGGTGAAAACAACAAGGTGCTGAAAATGTCATGGCTAAAAACAAAAAGGTGCTGAAAACATAATGGTTAAAACAACAACGCGCTGAAACATCAATACGTGGAATAACAAACGTTGGCTTAGGAAGCTCCTGGTGACTACCCACTAGTCACAAGCCGAGTTTTAGAGCCTACAGGTCGAAACCTTGGCTCTGATACCATAATTGTAACACCCCATCTTGATAAATGGAATGTCACGCGTGATTATGGCGTGTCATCAAAGCATGCAAGGTGATATGTAGTAAAACATACATGACCATAGGGAAAACCGGAATCAAACATCGGCTACCAAACATAAGCCCAAAACATAAATAAAGGAAATGAACTGAATAAAGACTAAACAAGCATAACTATATGAAGGCAAAAAGGAAAAGAAGTCTCTGGCAGCTTCCATCCTATGCGCGTCCTCCAAATGCTCGAGTCTGGGGTACCTGCCGTTTTGGGACATGGAAAGGAAAGTAACGGCTGAGCAAGACGCTCAGTGCACGGATGTACAATAAAGCATGAAATAGGATAAGCATGTAACATATAACAGCGGAAGACTAAGTACTGAGTAAACTGGTTAAGTAACAAGAAAACTGGTTTTATAGTTTGAAAAGCCTTATGTTTAACCTGTGAAAACTGTTTTAACATATAAATACCATAGCCCATATAGGTCATGAAAAGGTCACGTGCATGAATACTTGGAGGGGTGACCTCATCATGCTGATTAGAGGGGATGCCTCTAATTAATATACTGGTTTGGGTAGGAGGGATCAGCTCCTTGTGAAGGGTGCAAGGCACACACCACATTCACCATGATAAACTGAATAAAACATGTAACTAGGATGCACCCATACGCCCCACATGATATAATAATATGGCCAAAACTGAAAAGGGACGCCACGAGCAATCACTCCGCCGTGGGGAAGTCATAACATCGGTGCCTCCAATGCTATGGTTATGGTACCTCCATAACTAGGTGAAACTGGTCATGCTTGTATATGGCTATAGATTATGCTAAATTAACATACGCAGTTCAAAACAATAAAACAAATGCTGGGGAAAACAGTTGGCTGCATACGGGGAAATCCTAATAAGGAAGGAATGTCCATACTGAAAGGACGGGAATCCGTACCTCAAGTCCAGTGAATGAACGGAAGAAAGACTCCTACTTCTGGATCACTAACGCTACATGAATACACACGTGTATAAGTATCGATTCACTGATTTCGTACTGGGTTTTGTGTCTCATTATAGCTGAATTGGTATGTTTTAGGTCATGGTTCACTGTTTAAAGCCTTAAACTGTGTTTATCTGGTATTCTGATTAATCTGATTAAGTATTACTGGTGTTTCATGTATTATTATACTTACTGTGTAATAATAAGTAACTTTCCAAAAATAGCAGGTTTCCAAAAATAGAAAGTTTCCAAAAATAGAAAGTTTCCAAAAATAGAAAGTTTCCAAAAATAGAAAGTTACCAAAAATAGAAAGTTTCCAAAAATAGAAAGTTTCCAAAAATAGAAAGTTTCCAAAAATAGAAAGTTTCCAAAAATAGAATTTACTGCCTAAAATAGATTAGTTTCTAAAAATAGAAAGTTTCCAAAAATAGATCAGCTGCCTTAATTAAATAAGTTTCCATATACAGATGGTTTCCATAATTAGATTAGCTGCCTGAAATAGATAGATTTCCATATATAGAAGGTTTCCATAATTAGATTAGCTGCCTGAAATAGATAGATTTCCATATATAGAAGGTTTCCATAATTAGGTTAGTTGCCTTATTTAATTAAGTTTCTATAAATAGAAGTTTCCATAATTAGAATTAAGCTGGTTACATAAGCTAACATATAAGTCTAAGTGTTTATAAGCTGATTTCTTAAGTCATATGATATAGTGTATAGTTTAATTATTATCTCATGTATTTCAATTAAACTATAGGTTAAGCATTTTAATTAAGGTATAACATGTTTTAATTAAAATGAAATGAAAATACTTAGGTTAAAATGAAATGAAAATACTTAGGTTAAAATGTGTATTATTATTATTAATAATATAACCTAAGTCATGACTAAATTAATTAATTATAGGCATGTTTTAATAATTAATTAATTATAACTTATAACATAAAAATACTTAGGTTAAATTAATGTCATGTTAAACTAATAATTAAAATAACCTAAGTCATGATTTAATTAATATTTCATGTTATTAATTAATTATATCCTAAGTTCATGATTCATAAAAATTAACATGTAACATAGATCATGATTTAACCAACGAACCGTGAACCGGGCATGAAATCGACACCGTACCCCGAACCAAATCGGGGTTCCCCATGGTTCCTTGCTGCCGTGGGACCCACATGAGCCAACCAAGACCAAAAGTGGTCTTGGTGGTGGCGGCAATAGCAAACCAAACCCCCCTCGGGTTTGTTTTGCTAGGCGTCTAAAAACAAACACCCCTTTAAATCAATCTTTGATTTTAATTTATACCAAAACATGTTAGATCAATGATAATTATCATGTTTAAATAAAAAATAATAATAACATGTTCATAATAAAATTAAAGATTAAAAGAAATGAAAAAGAAAGGTTAAGAAATGATATACCAATACGTGTCTTGAAAGAGGATGAACAAACACGAATACTTGTACAATTATTCAAGATCAAAATCAACAAAACACCCTCCTATGGTGTTGTAAAGGTGGCGGCCAAAAGGGGGAGGAAGAAGGAGGAGGAAAACTTTTAGGGTTTTTATTTATTTCCTAGATTTTGTAAAATGAAACATGATTCCTCCTTTTTCCTTGTTAATAAAATTAATGGGCTAGGCCCTTTTAGCTTCCTAATTTCGTGGCAATGGGGCCCACAAGGGGTAGCCCAAATGTTTTCCGTGTCTAAAATATTATAGTGTGCTCTCGTGTTCGTTCGTGGTTAAACGTGTTCGTGTCTGAAGCGTTTCTGTTTAATCTAACGTGTCGTTTATCGTAAACTTAACGCTCGTAAATATATTATAAGTATTTACGTAATTATTTTAGTTAGTATTTTAAATGGTGTTCATGATTTAATTATGTTCACGTGATATATTATTAACTGTTTATCATGAGTTCGTACGTAATCGATACTTGTCATGTCATACACGTATGCACTTGCTTGATTATTAGCACATGAATGTGATCAATACTACATGAGGTAAGTTTTAATCTAGAACGTACGATCTTAAGGGCACTATTCATGGTAAAAGCATGCGAGTTTTACAATACCGCTAGTCCTTACCGTGGGGACGGACCCTATGATTAGACTACAGCGTGAGAGTAAGTATTCATATCGTCAGAGATATATGTATGTGTTGAGATGAGTGAGAAAATTGTACCTTGTTTGGAGTGCAAAGGAGTACTATTTATAGAGGAAAGTATTGGGCCTTTCCTCGTATCTCAAATAGTACCTTGGGGAGTGGGCCTTTGTGGTCCAAAATCCCATTTGTCCTTTGTTCTCTAATCGTGACCTACAGACTTGTTCTTGGGAACTTATCCGTAGGGGTTCCGGACGTGTTTCAGGGAAAGCGCGTCCGGTGTCTGCGTTGCAGATCCGTTCGCTAGGAACTGGTCTGCTTAGAGTTTTGCCATCGTGATGGGCTTTCATGTACTTGGGTTGGGCCCAAGGTTTTGGTGTATGGTTTTTGGCCCAATGGGTCGTATCCATGTTATACGCCATCAAGTCCCCCTACTCCAGTGGTTCTTGTGTTGTGCGGATGGACCGCTGGACTTTTTTGCAAGTTACGTTTTTCCGTGCTTGTTCATGGTGCACCGTTTCTCCTTATTTCAGGAAGTAACGGGCGGACCGTTACTTTTAGCGGATATTCTCGAGCTTAGGTGGGTGGACTTTACCAACTGTAATTTCTTTATCCGAGTCGTGCTACTTTTCTTTTAGCAAGCTTTTTCTTTTATTCTCCATCCGAGTCATGTTTGTGTGCCGACCCTATGTCCGCGGTTATTTTTATTTGGGATAATGTTGCATGCTATAGTTAGTTATTAATCTTCATTTATTGTTTGAAATGATCATTGTCAGCCAAGTTGGTCAATCTGGCTCATGATAACCTTTGTTATCTCAATCTTGGCCGTTCATTTTGTAAGTGTATTCTACCATTTGTATCTTGTGCCTTGCACCGATTATATAAATTTATTGTCCTCCTTAATTAATTTTGTAATGGTTCCACTCTTGTTACTTTTCTAAGGAGAGAGATTGTATCCTTCTGCATTTTTGGGTTTCATTTTCATTCTAAAGAGGGTCCTTTTTGTACTCTTTTGATGTTGTTGATAGACACGTGTAGGTCGGTGCTCAGTCAACGCCATTTGGACGAGTTTTGTAGAAAATATCATATTCCTTCATGGGTTCACCCACTTTGGTTGGTCCGAATAGTAGTGTCCGTGATGCCCCGCCTGGACAGCTTGCTGTTTATACTAAGTTTTTTGATCTTGCTTCTTATCGCATTCCTTTTTCCTGCTTCTTTCTTGAAGTTTTGGAGCATTTTTGCTTCCACATATCTCAGCTGCATGCTATGGTTGCTGTTAAAATTGCCCATTTTGAGTTTTCATGTCGTGTTAGGAATATTGTCCATACTGTTGGCTTATTTCATGTGTTTTATGTAAACAAGTTTAAGAATGGGTGGATGTTTTATCGACGTTCTCCATATTTCCTTCCTTGTTTCACTGAAGATATACGTTCTCTTACAGATTGGATGGATCGTTTTTTCTTCGTTGATTCTGTTGTTGTCCCTTTTCCCATGTATTGGTTTGATAGGCCATTGTTGAAGGACCTAGTCCCTTTCATGCATTATGATTACCAAATGGATCACGTGAAGTATCTCTTGCACCATCGTGTTGCGCTTGCTAAGCATTCTGATCCTTTTCTTATGTGCCATTGGTATTAGTCATTATTATTCGCTTGGGAGGGATTTTTATCCTGTTTTCATCGATTCTTGTGGAAAAGGTAATGAGGGAGGTTACGTTGCTGCATGAAAGTGTGTGTATATACATATGTATGTATTTTATTCTTCTGCTTTTGTTTTGCAAAGATGTCTCTTTTTACTGTTATTGCCTCCGCTAAGCCTCACAAGGTGATGTTTGGTGTTAAGCGTTTGGGGGTTGGCCAGGTTCCTCTTCTTGAGTTTACTCGGGTTATTAACGCTTCTTTAGAAGGTTTTATGGATCCCCTTGACTTGTTATCAGACCTGGAGGTTGGTTAGTCCCGGACTGTTAGAAGGGAGAGAAGAGAGTTCATACGAATGCTGTCGCTGTTGGTGCAGGAGGCGACTCAGTTGTTGGTGTGCATGTTTCGGTTTTTGGGACTAGCGGTGATACAAGGTCTCTTTTTTTCTTTTTTAATAATTATTTCTGCTTTATTTCTAAGGTTGTTGTTTACTTGTGTAGGTGTTGTTCTTGCTTATTTTTTTGTTGATGTTGGTCCTTTGGATGATCTATGTTTACATGATCCTAATTTTGGGATTGATTAGGATTCCCTTGTTTGTGAGACTTCTCCGCCTTTGCCTGATCAGTTTTGTGATTCGAGTTTTGGGTATACGTCGAGTTCTTGATCCTTGAGTCTTAGAGAATCATATTTTGATGTCTTGGGGGGCTAAAGTGTCCGATCTTGAGAAAGATATTGCTGTGCTTTTTGGCCTCCGTGGTCAGGTTGCTCCTTTGAAGGCTGCGAAGGTGTTTACATCTTCGGATTTGTCTTTTAAGAGGGAGAAGAATGCTCTTTTGGAAAGCCAAGTATTGAAGCTCACCAGTGCTCTTGATGTGGCCCGTGCTCGTATTCGTGATTTGGAAGCGACGGTTGTTAGTGTTGGTAATCAATTGCCTGTTTGTGGTGCTTCGTGGTCCTCGTCGGTGGTGTTTTCTTTTCATGACAATGTTACCGGTGGTATTGGTGGTTCCCAGGCCTTGGTTGTGGTTTCTCATTCTTTTTTATCCGCAGACTTCCTTTGGATTTGTCTGATTATGTCTCTGATTTTCCCTTTGGGAATCCTTTTTGAACTGTATCTTTCTTTTTACTAGGACGGCTGTTAGTTGTGACGCTAGTAGGGTCGTTTTTGTTGTACATAGTGGCTTGTACATTTGTGGTCGTCCGTGACTATGTTTGATCCTTATGTGGGTTTTGGTAGGTTTGGTTAACTTCTTTTTGCGCACTGCTTAGTGGGTGTGGCTTGTACATTTTTGTATTAAATGTATGTGTGCTATCTTGTATTACCGTCATTTATGTTTCCGGTGATAGGCTTATTTGTATGGGGGGAAGCCCCTAGTACTGGTCTTGCAATGCCTCTTATGTACTTCTTTGAGGTTTTCGTTGAGAGTTCTCAATTGTTTCTATCACGGAGATAATGTTATGATGGGGGTAGCCCCAGTCACTGGTTGTCAGAGATAATGATATGTGCACGTGTCTTACCATATTAAAATTTAGACAAGTAATTAATTATTAATGGTTGTCAAAAAAGAAGAGTAAAGGATGCGGAGGTAGCTAAGCTCCACATTTTATTAAAAAAATTTTAATGCATAAAGTTGAGGTACATGATAAAGAAAAAATTGCCTCTTGTCAGCGGTTGAGAGTTCACCCATGACTTACATGTGAGGCCTTATACTTGCTAAAGGGGCTGTAAATAGGGTATAGAGCTAAATGTAGCACTTTTTAAGTTGCGGATGTTCTAGGTCCGGGGCAATGAGTTGCATTCTTTATCTCTGAGTTTATATGCTTTGTTTCCGAAGGCTTCTATGACTTCCTATTGTCCTTCCCATTTTGGTCCTAGTTTGCCTATGTCCTCAACATGGCTGGCATCGTTGTTTCTGTAAACAAACTCTTCTGGTTGGAATTTTTTGTTGCGGACTCTTGAGTTGTAGTATTTTTTTCATCTTGGTTTTGCTTCTTGCTTCTTCGAGCGCAACTTGTATTCTCTTTTCTTATAAGAGATGGAGGTTTAGCTGGAGCTTTTCTTCGTTTGTAACCTCGTTGACTTTCAATGTGCGGAGCGTTGACATTCCTATCTCTGTTGGTATTACGGCCTCTGTGCCGTATGTGAGCGAGAATGGGGTTTCTCCGTTGCTTGTTTTCGGCATTGTCCTATGTGACCATAGGACGCGTGGGATTTCTTCAACCTAGTTCTTTCTTCTTTCCAATCTTGATTAAATTCCTTCCCCTAAACTTCTATTTGCTCTCTCGACAAGTCCATTTGTTTTGGGGTGTTGGACCGAAGTGGAGTGTTGTTTGATACAGATTTCTTGGCACCATTCTTTCCACGGGTTATCTTGGAATTGTTTTCCGTTATCGGATATAATCTCTCCTGGTGGCCTGAACCTGCATATGATGTTTTCCCATACGAAGTTCTTTATCCGGGCTCCTGTTATTGTTGCTATAACTTTTGATTCTATCCATTTGGTGAATTAGTTTGTTGCAACGATTAGGAATTTGACTTTGCCTCGTCCCTACAAGAAGCGTCCGGCTATGTCTATTCCCTATTTGTCGAATGGCCACGGTAATGCTATTGGTGTGAGATTTTGCTGGGGGTACTTCGGGACCGGCGTGTGTATTTGACAGTTTTGACATTTGTCAATTATTTCTTTGGTATCTTCGTGCATTGTTAGCTAATAGTACCCCATTTGTATTGCTTTGGCTACCACGGATCTAGGTCCGGCGTGCATGCTGCATAATCCCCCATGGATTTCTTGTATGATATATTTGGCTTGGGTTGGTCCTACACATCGTCGCCAAGGTTCGAGAAATGATTTCTTTGTTGGAAATATGTTTTTCCCGTTAGAAGACTCGGTCACCCCAACAATATATTTACGGGCTCGTAGTTAGGTTATTTACATAACATTAAACAAACCAGACCCATGAGCATCTTCATGGGCCGGCGGCCTAAGTCCATTTATGGACTTGTGTATATAAACTCTCTCTTTTGATGGAGAGGGTGTTGGTTGGTTCATTTTTCATAATATTATTTCACACATTTTTTCATCTTTCTCTCTTTAAAATCATCAACCAATCTCTAGGTTAAGGATTACCAATATTCTATAATTGGTATCAAGAGCCATGGGATGAAATAGAAGCTTTGTGTTTGTTTTGTTGTTTTGATTCGTGTAATATAACACATATATTCACACGTCTCAATTATTTTTTGTAGTTTTTTGTGTTTTGATCATCATAAACATCATCTACATACCTTTGTAGTGATTAGTTTCTTCTTATTTTACACAAATTCATAATTTTTTTTCTTGTTTGGCTTGATTTTTGGTGAAAAAAGGTTATTAAAAGTACGATTCTTGATTTATTTCTTCAAAAATTTAAAACAGTTTACATTTTTATAGTCCATATGATGCTATAAACCTTAAAAGTACAAGTCGTTTCGCCAGAAAACCTTCAAATAGTTGCCTTTCCAAGATTGCTATTTTTTTGGTTATTCTCAGAATTTTTTGAAAATTTCCGAGATAACTAAAACTCTAGTTACCGAGATCAGACTTCAGAATTTTACCGAGTTGGTGTTCTTGTTTTTTTACCGAGTTGGTGTTCTTTTTTTACCGAGTTGGTGTTCTTGATTTTTTACCAAGTTGGCGTTACTCAGTATTTTATCGAGATCAAGTACTCCTAGAAAATACCGAGAAGAGCAAGTCACAAAAAATACCGAGAATAACATTCTTATTATTTTACCGAGAACAACAACTTACAAAAAAAAATACCGAGACTAGATTCTAATTATTTAACCGAGAAGAGCATTCTTTAGATTTTACCGAGATTGTGTACTACTACGATTTTACAGAGAAGAGGCTTTCAGATTTTATCCATGGTGTCTAAGAGATCTTCAAGAAGTATCATAGGTAGGGTGTTGGTAGCTGCGACTAGTTACTTTGTTTGGCATGAGAGGAATACTCGTTTGTTCAAGCGTGGAAAGAGATCTCCAAAGGAGATTCGAGACCTTATTATGATTACTGTTCGTTTGAAATTGAGCACGTATCGGTTTAAAAATTCGATAAATGCTCGATCGATGTTGGATAGATGGAATATGCCCTCTAATTTTCGTTTGTATGGTAATTAGGGCTTATTTTTAGTTGAGTCGTGGAGCTTCATTCTCGTAGCATGTCACAGTTTGTTGCTTCGGGGTATCCAACAGTGTACTTGGGGATAAGATGGTATTAAACCATCTTCCATTGCACTTAATTTTTTATTGTGATTAATACCATTTACCGGGGTAACCCTTTACCAAAAAAAGATTTTATCGAGATCGTGTACTACTAAGGTTTTACCGAGAAGAGAAATTAGTTTTTGCCGAGAAGAAGTAATACTAAGTTTTTACCGAGAAGAGGCTTAGTAATTTTGTTTTTCCGAGATAGATTACAAGTAAAAAATACCGAGTTCATAACACTTACGCAATTTTTTTTTTGAAATTTTAGAAATTTGCTTCGGTTTGTTTCGGTTTTAATCATGGCTATCTTAGGAGACTTCAATCACCAACTCTTTCATCAACAAGCAAGAATTCAAGAATTTTTACCGTTTTATCGTTGGTTTATAAAATCCAGCGAATTTGGTTTCTCCACGATTTGTAAAATCCCGCATTGTTCTTTCGACAACAAACACATTCACTTTATTTCATTGCTCGATCAACAAAGTAATCCTTCGTTAGAGTGATATTCAAGATGAATCAACATTCCTCGATGCCGTCACTTTCAGATTTGTCGATCATTTCGGGTACCGATACCCGCCCACCTATGCTTATTAAAGAGCTCTATGAGTCATGGAAAAACCGTTTGAGGTTATATATGTTGGGTAGACCAAATGGAAGACTTATTCTTAAGTCGGTGGAAAATGGACCGTTAGATTAGGGCACGATTACTGCTAATGGCGTGACTCTACCTAGGCAATTTCATGAGTTGACCCCAGCAAATCAAACCATCGCCTGATTGTGATATCGAGGCTACCAACATAACTCTTGAAGCTCTTCCACCAGATGTTCATAAATTTATGAGTCATCATGAAATCGCAAAGGAATTATGGGAGCGACTAAGTATATTCATGCAAGGCACTTCATTGACAAAACAAGAAAGTAAATGTCAGTTATATGATTAGTTTGATAGGTTCACCTACAACCCAGGGGAGACACTTCATGATTTTTATTGCCGACTTGATACATTGCTTAATGAATTAAATACCTACAACTGAAGATTGAGCAATTTCAAATCAACACCAAGTTTTTGAATACTCTACCTTCTGAATGGTGTCACTTCGTAATAGATGTCAAGTTGGTGAAAGATCTACACACGACTAACATAGATCAACTTCATGCTTACTTGCAGCAACACGAAAAGTATGTGCAACAAATTCGAGTGTTAGAATCATCTTATCATGAACCACTTGCTTTAGTTGTAAATCACCAATTGTCTCGTTACGGCAATGCATTCTACTCATATGGGCAGCAATCATATCAAAAGCCTTTGTATCAATCACCAAGCTATCCACAATATTCTCTTTTACCACTACCAGCGAGTGCTCATCAACAACATTCTTATCAAGCACCATCACCACACATGGATCCATATCAAGCTAATCAAATTCATCAATCACATGTTCCTCATCAAGCATCTCCATCTCACCAAGTCACTGATCAACCATCGGAAGCTTATCACTATGTCTCTTCTCTACAACTTAGCAATTCTCCAAATGCCTACTCTTCTAACTGTGATGTTCAACAAGCACAAGTGTTCTACGGTGATGAATTCTCATAAATCCCAGTTCCCGAATTCAAACAAGGTGATAATCCCGTTGAAGTATTGGCTGCCATGTCTGCTTACATGACTCAAACATTAAAACAGAGAGGATTTAGAGGACTTCCTACAACGACAATCAATTGAGAACTTCTTCAAATTCTCGTCAGCAAGCGGCAATTCAAGAGGGCAGGGTCATGGTTCAACCAATCAGGGGAGACCTAGTTCATCCAACACGGGAGTGAGAACTTATAATGCTACTCCTAGTGGGAACTTTGTTGTAAAACCTAAAACCGTGACTTATTATAACTACAAGGGGGAGGGTCATATGGTAACGTAATGCACACATCCAAGAAGAGAAGATGGATGCTTCATGATTTAAAGAAAAAATGTTATTGGTAGATGCTCAGTCACGTGGTCATGAGTTAGATGCAAAGGAGTTATCCTTTCTTGCTGATCCAGGGGTTGCAAACATTGATGGAATTCAAGCAGCTTTTACTCAAAATACAGTGTATCAGGCAGATGATCTTGATGCATACGACTCAGACTGTGATGATTTCAACACTGCCAAAGCAGCTCTTATGGCAAATCTTTCCGTCTTTGGTTTCGAACTAGTATCTGAGGTACCACCCGTGGTCAATGATATTAGTATTGTACCACATCAAGTTGGGTAAGAGTCTAGATATACGGAAGAGATTCCAGTGGTGAGTAACTCAAATGAAGAGACGAAGAATGATAGCAATATCAATGCAAGTCCCCAGACTTTGAGTGAAATACAACTGGAAGCTATTTCGGATATGCCTGCTTCTACTCAACAAGATTTGGTAATGGTTCCTGCTTCTTTGCTTGGCCAAATGAATACTGTTTTCCTAGATACCCTAAGTGTGAATCAGACACTTTCTACCGAGCTTGCTTTGTATAAAGAAAAGTTCAAACGCTTGAAATAACCCCTAAGACTGGAACGCTAACATATCCTGAATTTGATGAATTTTGGAAAGTTCAAATGGATCACTTAAACGAGATAGAAATTTTAAGAGCAAATCTTTATAAATAAGTTAAGAAAAAAGAGTCGGTGGTCCATAATGTTCAAAAACTTAAAAGGGATTTCGAAATACTCGAGTCTAAAAGGTTGAAACAGAAATTAATACGGCTAATAAGATTAAAGCGATAGATAACTTGCTCTTAAAACAATATACTGCGACTCACACGATACATTTTTTAACATCATATTTTAAAGAATGTGACTTAAAACGTCAACAAGACCTACCACATAATCCGGGTTATGCCAGGCAAGCTCTGCTGGAAAACCCCAGACTTTATGATGCTACTAAACATGGAAAGGTGTTGGATGCTCCGGATATTCATGATGATGCAGAAACTCTATCACTTGTGGAATAAAGTCGGTTAAAAATGCTTTCCAAAAATCTTAAACCATTTGATTATGAAAAGAATAATAAATATAATTTCGATTTTAAAAAACGCTTTAAACCACAAAAGGACGTTAATTACGAACCAACACGTGTTTCTTCAAGATCCTTGAGCGATGAAACCCTTAGTACGTCTCCTGCAATTGTTGAAAAGGAAACACCCAAGGAAATTTCAAAGGTTATTTCACCGGTAAGTATGGTGTTTATTGGCTTGAACGTGCTAAGAAACCATTTTGCCGCTTTTGACAAGCTCATTAATAAGTGTGAAAACACTTATCCTTTTACCACTTATTTCCAATAGTAACAAGACCAAAACGTGTATTTTATGTCGTAAAAGTCGGAATTATGCGTGGTTTGTGTTTTTATTGTGTTTTAGGATAAAAAATGAAAAAGGGAGAAAACACGGGCTATCACGAGTTTTTATCGAAGAAAACGAGGAAAGACGAAGTCAAAAGATCAAGAGTGCAAAAAGAACGGAAGTCCAAGGCCTAATCTGAAGATTTATCAAAGAAAAAGTCTAAAGACGGAAGTTTAATGAAGTCGAAGAACCAAGTCTAATTATAGAAGAAAATTATAAGACGAGTTCAATTTATATCGACAAATCCCGAGACGACGTCGAGAAAGACAAAGAATTTAAATCAAGTCGAGACGAGAAGAAAGAAAGAAGAAAGCTCCAACACATTTTCCTCCTCCTATATAAACCCTCCTAATATGTCATTAGGAGGTGTTAG
This sequence comes from Glebionis coronaria, assembly GCA_025667525.1. Lineage (NCBI taxonomy): Eukaryota > Viridiplantae > Streptophyta > Magnoliopsida > Asterales > Asteraceae > Glebionis > Glebionis coronaria. The sequence goes on from JANFOE010001020.1 coordinate 324,748, forward strand.
TAATTTTAGGAGTAGATTAGTTTAGGAGTAGGAGTAGATTACTTTCTCTCTCTAGATTTATTTCATGTTTTTAGCTTTTTTTTTCAAGTTTTCTTAATCTTTAATCTTTAATCTTGTACTTTTGAATCTTTAATCTTCATCTTATTTTAAGCTTTTTACAATCTCTCATTCTTCCTTTCTTACTTTTAAATATCTTGTTTTGTTTGATTAATCTTGAAGTTTTGTTTAATCTTTTTTGAGTAAAAGGGACTTCACCCCGGTAAAATATATTAATCCCAAAAAAACAGTTAAGTACAATGGAATGTGACTGAAGTGTCACATTAACCTCAAGCAAACGCTTGAACAACCACTAATTCATATGACATGCCATATGAATCTAACAAACTACATAACCAATGACGCCAATAGGAAAAAACCACCTAATGGTACAAACACCAACAAACCTAAAACCAAACATCAAATAAGATAAGACTCCGGTAAACTTAAGAGATGGGTAAACCTAGTCCCATCTCTAGACTGTTTAAAAGGGCAAGAAAGCATCTTCAACCGAACTGTTGAAATAATGCACTCACAAACTTGGTCCACCGTCCTCTTCACCAATTTGAACAAACGCCAATTCCTTTCCTGCCAAATGAAATACGCCGCTGCAGACAGAATCAACTTTGAGACGACGCTCCTAGTAGTCCTCCGCCTTGCCCAAGGAAGAATGTGCGCCATAATTTGACTGAAATGCGGACTAGAGCATCCAAAATCAGCAACCATACGAACTCTATTCCAAACCTGCTGCGAGAACGAACACTCAAAAAACAAGTGATCATGGGAATCCGGCTGCATATCACATAAAGAACACGAAGTAGCCAAAGCGCCCGAAACAACCCACAAGTAAACCTTATCCTGCTTCTTTAGCTTTTGCTTAATCACCAACCACAAATTAAACGAATGTCGTGGTATACAACAAGAAAACTACACAATATCATACCATGGCACCTTTATATCCCGAGGACGTATCGAAGACCACACATTAGCAACAGAAAATGGTTTAAGAGCATTTCCGTCACTCCTTCATAGCAAACTATCCAAAACACCCTCACGAATATTTGGCATACCAATATTATCAAGAAAAGGATATTTACCTCTAAAGAAACCAGGCCATAACCACTGACCATCACGGATGACATCATTAACTTTAGTATTGAAATTAAAGCCAGCACGATGAATATCTCTAGATGAAATAGTGTTAGCTAACGGAATCTCCGGGCACCACATATCCGACCATACCGATACCTTAGACCCATCACCAATCTTATACCAAATGAATTCCCTAATAATAGGCCTCAGTTGAAGTATTTTGCGCCATCCCCACGTCATATTTCTACGACATGGAATGTCCCAAAAATTCCTACCTTTAAGCTTATATTCATGAGTCCACTTCACCCAAAGAAATTCTTTGAGAATTAAGAGCTTCCAAATATGCGAGACCATTAGAGCCTAATTAAAGATATCCAATCGACGAATACCCAAACCACCTTCATCTTTAGGAAGACAAACCACTTCCCAAGCCACTTTCGCCTTACCCTTCTTAAAATCTCCATGACACCATAAGAAACCACGCATAATCTGCTCAATATCAAGCAAGACACGAGAAGGAAGCACAAAGACCGACGCCAGTAAACATGCATAGAACCGATAAAAGATTGGACCAATTGCAGCCTACCTGCTGCTGATAAAGCTTTATTTTTCCAATCCTGCACACGAGTCTGCACCCTATCCACTAGATCACGACAATCTCTAATAATCAGATGAGATGAAACTAGGGGAACCCCCAAATACATCACTGGAAGATGCCCCTCCTCAAACGGTAAGACCTGAAGAATAGAGATTTTAACATGATTCAGAACATTGCAAAAAAATGCAGTACTCTTTGGAAGACTAGGCGTAAGCCCCGAAGCATGTTGAAACTCATCCAGTCCTCCTTAATAACCATAGCCGAACTAACATCTCCATGCGAAAACAAAAACAAATCATCAGCAAAACATAGATTAATCAATTCCATATTCAAACAGTATCTATGAAACTTGAAAGACTCAGCATCCCGAACCCTTCGTTTGAGCATAAGCGTTAAAATCTCCATAATCAATGTGAACAAATAAGGAGAAAGAGGGTCACCTTGACGAAGGCCCCTCCTACCTTTAAAATAACCATGAAGCGAACCATTGATGCTAATAGAAAACGATGCCGTAGTCACACATTCCATAATCAAAGTCACCATACGATGATGAAAACCAAACCCAATAAGAACCTCACGAAGGAAATTCCAGTCCACAGTATCATAAGCTTTCTGAATATCCACTTTAAATGCACATCGAGGACTCCCACGATCCAAATGATAGTTATGCATCAATTCTTGTGTAAGTAGAATATTGTCAGCAATATGACGTCCCGGAACAAACGCTGATTGGTTTAGACTCACAAGGTCCTTCAAACTACCCTTAATCCGATTAGAAATAATCTTTGTAATGCACTTAAATAAAACATTACAGCAAGAAATAGGACGATAATCATTAATTCTATTCGGGGCATTAGTTTTGGGAATAAGAGCTATAATCGTATGGTTTACCTCCTTAAGAAGTTTCCCATTAGAAAAGAATTCCCAAACCGCATTAGTCACATCATTGGCAACAATATCCCATGACTCCTTAAAGAACGCAGCGGTAAACCCATCCGGACCTGGCGATTTATCATTGCCCATATCAAACATCGCACGTTTAACCTCCTGACTAGTGACATCTGTAACCATGCCTAATGCAACCTCATCAGATAGCCGAGAATGAAACAGGTCCATCGTATTAAAGCCTCCCGTGTCGCCCGCAAGACCAAGAAATGATTCATAATGTTTAACAAACGCCGCGACCACCTGCTCATTCTCACAAATAGTACCATCTAGCCTAGTTACAACATCAATACGGCTTCTACTAATTCGGCTTTTAACACCCTTATGGAAGTAAGCAGAATTCGTATCCCCCTCTTTAAGCCAAGTAATTTTAGCCCTTTGCTTCAAAAAACGCTCCTCCATAAGTAGAGCCTGATTAAAAGACCCAACAGCCGTAGCTTCCATTTCACACAAATCACCATTATGAGGATCCACGTCCAAAGCAACCTGTAATCTATCAAGTTCCTCCCGCAACTTCGTGATATTACCATGAATATTACCTTTATCAATTAGTAGCTTCTAAAGGGGTTTCTTAAGATTTTTAAGCTTTTTCGTCACTTGAAACATAGAAAACCCGCTAACATGCAAAGACCACCCATCCATAACCACCTCCTTAGACCGATCACTTTGAGTGAGGATATTGAAGAACTTGAACGGTCTAGGTTTAGGTTTCGTCATTGTAGGAATATTAAGCACATCAGGAGAATGATCTGATATTATATATGGCTTAAAAACAGCATGAGATCCCACAAAAGATACCCCAAACTCCAAATTAGCCATAACATGATAAATCTTACGAAGTAAACCACCTGACCTTGCGGTTTTTGGTTCCATGTAAAATGTAACCTAGCATGCTAAACATCGGAAACCTCTATGTTAGCAACACACTCCCTAAATTCACGCATAGCAATGTCAATATAAGACCCACCAGTAGACGAATCACCTAGCTGAAGAGTAGCGTTAAAATCCCCCAATAAACACCATGGTCTATCACGAACGTATACCTTATGAACGCCAAGATTACTCCACAAGCTCCTACGCTGAATATACCTGTTGTGAGCATACACAAACGAGCAAAATAACTCCTTCCTTTCAAGCTTTAACCATACACGAGTATGAATGGTTTGATCATCCATGTTAATCACTACAACGTCAACGTCATTGTGATTCCAACCAAGAATGATTCTAGCACCCTTTACACATAACGAACCATTAGATGTCCAATCCCAATGGCGAAACACACGAGAACATAAAGACACCAAATTAGAGTCAGAAACATGTGATTCCAGAATAGCACAAATGGACAAATTATTCTCTGAAATCACTTGACGAACTTCACTTTGTTTAGGGGAGAAATTCAAACCCCTTATATTCCAGGAAGCGACATTAATCATGAGGAACCACCGTAACAGGAGTGCTTGCCCCTGAAGGTAATGAAGTAGTCACCTGTTTAGCATCCGGACCCTCCATGATAAGATTCTCATCCACCTCACTATCACTATCATTAACCATGTCTTCCTTAGCATTAGCATCCTCCCAATCCGTATCCCCTTACTTATCCAAAGCACTAAATTTATTACCAAGAGAAACTTCCGTGTCCTTCCCAACCCGCTGACTACTAGGAATAGTCCTATCCTTTGACGTCCCGACAGATGAGGTTGCTTGTTTAGCATTATTATTAGTTCTAGCCTTAGATGATTCTCCCTTCTCCACACGACGGTATTGAAAATTATGCGCTGACTTACCCAGTTTAATACCGTTAATGGCCCGCGGCTGACGATAAGTATTATTCCTTCTTCTAGTGACATCAATATAACCATCCCCTTTTGCCGCAGCCGGTTTATCCACAACCACTGTTTTAGGCAGCCGTGGACAAACCTCATTCTTGTGATCAAACACCATACATGTAGCACAGCGTGGTGGAGTCCATTCATATTCCACATCAACAGTAGCAAGAGAATGCCCTCCCCAACCCCACGGGGGATAGCAATCACCACTGAGTCTACCAAATCCTTCTCAGCTGACACCTCAACAAGTGCACGTGCATATGTATTCCGGCCCCATGAACTCACACACATATTACTTGTATAAGAGTCCAACATTATCGGTTTACCAATCTGCGTTGTGATCAAGCTCAATCCAATCTCAGAATAGGCCACTATAGGTACATGGTGAAGTTTGACCCACAATGGTGCCTTCTTAACCTCGTCCTTCTTCAGTAATGTAGTAGGAGTCCAAATATTCAAGAATAACAGAACCAACCGAACTAACCACGGACCATTCTCTAAAACTCGATCCATTCCATCACTCGACTCAAACTGAAAAAGTAAGAACTCCTCATGCAATTGCACACGCTTCAAGCCATACTTAGCCCAGGTATTCTTCACATAATTTTCAACCAAAGGGAACGGCAATCTTTTCCCAATGAAATATCCGTACAACGTATGCTCAAACCGTGAACTAATTTCTTCGACCGCCTCCATGGGAAGAACAGCCGTTGCCCCTAGTACCACCTCCTCACTACGCAGCTCCACTATTTTAACAACCTTCTTCTACTGTTGTTCTTGGATAATGGACGCAAACGAAGGTGTAGTATCATCTATACCTCCAAAACCCCTAACCGGTTTACGTGAAAACATTCCTCCAGGTTTATTAAGCACAGACTTCGCAAGCGATCTAACATCAACACCAGTTACGTTACCCGAATTGGTTTGAAGACCCTTATTACCATAACGAACATCAACCCCAGCCATACCAGAATTGTTATGAGAACCCTCATCACCAGAAATCTCCATCTCTCTAACCCACAAACAAAAACAAAAAAACTAACCCTAGAAAGAAAAGGCGTCGTGAACACCACAAGACAAAACCCTAGAAAACTAGGGTTTAATCCCACGCGAACAGATCTAAGCCCTAACCCACCTCCATGATTGCTAATCAACAGTGATAATTAATGCAGCGCACAAAAAACGAAACCCTAATTAATGGCCAAAAACGAAACCCTAAAAAAAACAACCAAAAAACCCTAAACTAGCACAACGTCACCCCAATAAAAAAACGTTTAATATCTAAATCGCAAAGAAAAAGATATAAAACAGATTGTTATGGGAGATTAGAACCGACTAGAATAGTAGTTATTGAAATCGCATGAAGAGAGGGGAAAAGTCGACTAGAATTGTAGTTATTGGAATCGCATGAAGAGAGGGGAAAACAGATTTATTTTTTTGCTTACAGGTTTGAGAAATGGTGATCATGTCCCACTCGGAGTAACATGTTGCTGAAAATCAAATATCCTCTCATCACTAACAGTTTTGTTTAATCTTGATGTTTATTTGATAAAAGTTCTTATTTTTCCATTTTTCTTATCATTGTCATGCAATTGATGTTCTTTCCTTGTTGTGTTTTTAGCTTATTTCTTGTTTAGCTTATTTTCTTTTAAGTGTTTTCAAAAGTTTAATCTTTTTAAAGTTTATTTTATAAATTTTGTTTATTTAGTGTTTTGAAAGTTTTTAAATTTGAGCTTATTTAGCTTTTCTTTTTATTGTTTTAATTAAGTTTTTGGTAATTGCTTATTATTAAGTGCTTATTTGGTTTTGCTTATTTGCCTCTTGTATACCATCGTAATTTTCTTAAGGGTTTACTTGTTCCGATCTAGTTTCGTGATCGCATCAACCCCGAGGGTTTCTACTTGCGATCCAAACTAAGATCACTCATTAAGATCACCGAGTAAGATCACTCATTAAGATCACTGAGTAAGATCACTAATTAAGATCACTGAGTAAGATCACTGAGTAAGATCATTGAGTGCGATCACTGAGTGCAATCACTGAGTGCGATCATTTAGTGCAATCGGGAGTGCGATGGGGAGTGCGATCGAGAGTGCGATGGGGAGTGCGATCGGGAGTGCGATCGGGAGTGCGATCGAGAGTGCGATGGGGAGTGCGATCGAGAGTGCGATGGGGAGTGCGATCCAGAGGCGATGGGGAGTGCGATCGAGAGTGCGATGGGGAGTGCGATCTAGAGTGCGACCGGATTGCATTTTTCAGTTTTTATTTCCTGTTTTTATTTTTAAATTCAAATTTAACTTTTCCCGCCATTTTTACTTAGAATTATTTTAAACTTGTTTTGTCTTAGTTTTATTTTTAAGTTTGCAAATTTTACTTTTTGTCGATTTTTAATTTTTCGTCATTTATTTTTAAAGTTTTATTTTTAGTTTAATCTTTTCAAGCTTTTATCTATATTTCGTTTAAGTCTTTATTAGTTTATCCTTTTATTAATTTGCCATTTGCTTTAAAGTTTGCATTTTTATTTTGTTACACAACGACAACCTTTTATTTTATCCACCAAAGACGACTGAGTCACACATTTAACCCGTGATCAATTCGATTAGACCGTGAACAACGAACTTTTATCCTAGCAAAACCTCACTTTCACTCATTAAGGAATGTATGACTCCGACGGCTCAAACCGAAGGAGAATGGGCTTTTAAACACACAAAAGCTACCTTTAGTGATGAAATCGTTCTGTCTGTGCAAAAACTTAAAGCGGGTTTTTAAGCTCTTGATCAAAACTTAAAATCTGAATGTTTTTTAAAGAAGTTCAAAAAGTTTTCTATGAAATGGACGTTGCTTATGTGCAAAATTTAATTGAGAAAAAAAAGTTTTAAAGAAAAATGGCCGACTTTTGGAACAAGTGATGTCTAATGATATTGTAAAAGTCGTTAGGCATAATTGTGATGATGTGAATGTTTCTCTTGAGAAGATTGATGAGAATTTAAATGTTGCGGTAGATAATCACCCTCGTCACCAATCTGACACTGAAATTTTAAAGCTTAAAGATTCTTTTAATTCACTCTCAAAACGTTTTGATGAACTCCAAAAGCTTTTGATGAACTCCAAAAGCTTTTGAAGTAGAAAAATAAAGAAAACCCTATTCTCTATAACTATGGGCGATTTTTCTAAAACCCTATTCTGCCATCACTAATTTTTTATTGATCTTCCATCATTCATCGAATAACATTTAATTAATCATTCTTCTTGGATAATCATACTGTTCATCAGCGAATGTGTGATAAAAGGTAGGCTTTAAACTTGTTCTCCCTACTCTTTTTGTGATCCATTTGTCCGTGAATTGTGTGACGGTTTGGGGTTGATAATTACTTTTTATTTGATTCGACGTAGGGATAGTAACTGATTAGTTTGGCTTAGGTTTAATTGCATCATAGTTTTAGGGTTTCTGTTTGAGATCTATTTAAATCATTATAATATTGGTGTTTCCATGATGGGGACCGGTTAGTTGATATTGATTGCTGCGTGATTAGTGCGCTAATTTTTTTAGGGTTTCATTTTTTTTGAATATGTCTGGAGAGAAAGAAATTACTGGGGTTAAACCCTATGGTGTTGAGAAGCCGCAGGTGAGTGCTTCTATTAAGCCACATGCGCATGCTCTGGCGTCGAAGATTAAGAACATTGAATAGAAGCTTTTGGCGAAAAGAGTCCATGTGAAGGAATCTAGTAATGTGCAGTCTAATGGGGATGGTGTCAATAGCCAATCCTTTACGTCTGTGGTGCACAAGAAAGCCACTAAGAAGGTTGCTAAGATTACTATGATGAGGAATGAAGAAGTGGTTGCGGGGGCTGCTGTAGCTCTTCCATGGGAGGTTTTAGAAGTTATTCAAGAGAGATTTACTCATACTCTCTGTGGTTATTTCATTGGAAAGAGATTAGCATTTCCTTTGGTCCAAAATTATGTTAAAAGTGCTTGGGCCAAATTTGGTCTTAAGTGTGTACAATTGCACGAGGAGTTTTTCTTCTTGCAGTTTGAAACCAAAGAAGGTATGGAGGGGGTTTTGGAGAATGGCCCTTGGATGATTTGTATGGTTCCATTAATGCTGAATATATGGACACCGATGACTGATTTGAAGAAGGCTGAGGTAAAAAAGGCGCCTGTTTGGGTTAAGTTGCATCACGTTCCTATAGTGGCGTATTCTGAAATTGGTCTCAATGTGATTACATCTCAAATTGGAAATCAAATTATGCTGGACTCCTATACGAGTACTATGTGCCTGAGTTCATGGGGATGTAGTACATACGTAAGGGCTCTTATTTAAGTCTCGACTGATGTAGAACTATTAGAGTCTGTTGTTATTGGTATTCCAAAAGGCAAGGATATGGGGCATTCTCTAGCCACTATTGATATTGAGTATGATTGGATGCCTCCTAGGTGTTCCACTTGTGCTATTTTTGATCATGTTGATGATAAATGTCCCAAAAAGCAGGTTGAAGAGCAGGTTGTTTTGGCTAATAATGATGGGTTTGTGGAAGTGACGAAGAAAAAATTTAACGCGAAACAAACACATAAGCAGCCGATTAGTGGGATAAAACTTACTAAACCTACTCCTAAATTGCAGGTTAGGAGAGAACATGGTGAATCTTCTAAGGCGAATGCAAAGGTCCCTAAACCTTCACTGAAGGTTGTTCCTAAGGTGCCTAAAACTGTTGTTAGAACTACTAATTCATTTAGTGCGCTGGATATTCAAGATGATGTTGATGAGGAAGCTAATATTAACCATGAGCTGGTGCTTAATGCTAGTGACGATGAGGTTGACGAGGAATTAATTATGGAGGATCAAAACCAGGGGGCAATCACTCTCGATATTTAGGTTTCCAATGATTAATATAGCCTCTTGGAATACTAGGGGTTTGAACTTCTCCCCTAAACAAAATGAAGTGACACAAGTTATTTCAGAAAACAATGTTTCTATTTGTGCTATTTTGGAGCCGAATGTTGGAGATTCCAATCTTCATAGGTTTTGCTCACAGGTGTTTTGGCACCAGGATTGGTCTTCTAACGGATCTTTTTGCAGCAAAGGTACGCATATTATTTTGGGGTGTAACCATAATGATGATGATGATGTCATGGTCATTTCTCAGGATGACCAAGTTATACGCGCATCTGGATGAAAGCTGAGGAAGAAGGAGGTCTTTTGTTCCTTCATTTATGCTCATAATAAATATAGCCAACGTCGCCCTCTGTGGCGTAATTTGGGTATTCATAAGAGTAATGTGCGTAATCGTCCGTGGTGTTTGATGGGTGATTTTATTGCTGCTATTTTTTGGATGATTCTACTACGGTAAGTTCTTCGATTGATATATCGATGAGGGAATTCAAGCAGCGTGTTGATGATATAGAAGTGACGGATATTCAAAAGACAGGGCTGCAATACACTTGGAGCCAAAAGCCGAAAGGTGCTCATGGGATCTTTAAGAATCTAGATCGTATCATGGCTAACTTAGGGTTCTCTAATGAGTTTTTGGGTGCCCACGCTATTTTTAAACCATACCGTATTTTGGATCACTCTCATGCTGTGCTTTGTATTCCTACTATTTCTAAACATAAGCCTGCTCCTTTTAAGTTTTTTTAATGTTCTCACTAATCATGAGCACTTTACAGATACTGTTCAAGGAGTATGAGGTTAGCGTATAAGTGGATTTCATATGTTTTCTTTTGTGAAAAATCTTAAGCTACTCAAAAAGCCGTTCCGAAAGCTTTTATATGATAAAGTTAATCTTCATGCGAATGTCATAGCGTTGCGTGGTGATTTGGATCGTATTCAAAAGGCTCTTGATAATGATCCGTTTAGCGCCAAACTGCGTGAAGAAGAGGCTAAGTGTGTTGTTGATTTAAATAATGTTGTGCTTTTAGAGGAGGGATTTCTTAAACAGAAAGCCAAAATTACATGGTTAAAAGAGGAGGATTCGAACACAGCTTACTTTCACAAAGTTGTTAAGAGTCGTGCTAGTCAAAACCGAATTAATGTGGTCACTGATGGAGCAGGTATTACTTCTGCTAATGATCATGTCCTGGAGGCTTTTGTCACACACTATGAAGCCTTTCTTAGAGAGTCTGATGATGAACAGGTATTCAATCTGCATAATTTATTTAGGAAGGTGATTGATGATAATGTCGCTGCTGCTATGGTTGTGAGGTCTCAGATAAAGAGATTAAGGAGGCGTTGTTCTCCATGGGCGATGATAAATCCCCTGATCTGGATGGGTACACAACAGCCTTCTTCAAAAGGGCGTGGAGTATCATCGGGTAGGAGGTTATTATGGCTATTAAGGAGTTCTTCACCAATGGTAAGCTTTTGAGAGAGCTTAATCACACTATTATAGCATTGATTCCTAAAGTCAGATCGCTTTCGCGGGTTACTGATTATAAGCCTATTTTTTCATGCTGTAATGTTTTGTTCAAATGTATTAGTAATATTATTGCTAATCGAATCAAGCACATTATTCAGTCTATTGTAAGCCCTAACCAATTTGCCTTCATCCCGGGATAAACATAGTTGATAATATTTTGTTGATGCAAGAGCTTATGCATATGTATCATCTTGATAGGGGCACTCCTCGTTGTGCATTTAAATTGATATTCAGAAGGCCTGTGACACGGTTGATTAGAGTTTCATGCATATGGTGCTTCAAGGTTTTAGGTTTCCTATTAGGATGATTGGATGGATCATGGAATGTGTCACTACCACATCATACTCCATATGTGTTAATGGGGCTCTTTATGGGTACTTTCAGGGTAAGCGGGGTCTACGTCAAGGAGACCCTCTTTCTCCATATTTATTTACGCTAGTTATGGAAATCTTGATCCTTATGCTTCATAGGAGGGCTGCGGAATCAGGAGTCACTTATCATAGATATTGTTCACGGATGGAGCTTATTAATTTGTGTTTTGCGGACGATATCTTTTTATTTGCGTATGGAGATGTTCATTCTGCTATGGTTATTAAAGATGCTTTGAAAGAGTTCAAAGATGCTTCGGGTTTACATCCTAGCTTTCCAAAGAGTAATACGTATTTCTATAATGTTCTGAATTTTGTTAAGCGTGGTATTCTTAATGTTTTACCATTTGAAGAAGGCTGATTTCCTGTCAAATACCTAGGTGTTCTATTAATTTCCTCTAGGTTAATAATACGGGACTGTAAGGAGCTGGTGGATAAGGTTCTCAATCGGGTTCAAGATTGGAAGAATAAGTCTCTGTCTATTGCGGGTCGGCTTCAATTGATCAGGTCTGTCCTTGGATCTATGCATGTTTTTTGGGCTTCAGTTTTCATTATTCCTTCTCGTGTTCTGCGAGATATAGAACACATTATGCGTGGGATTCTTTGGTGTCATGGTCCTATGAAGAAAGGGAAGTCTAAGGTTGCGTAGGAAGTTGCTTGCCTACCTAAAGATGAGGGTGGGTTAGGTATTCGTCGCCTTGAATACTTTAATTCTGCCCTAATGGTTAACAATATTTGGAAGTTGCTTACGTTTAAAGATTCTCTGTGGTCAAATGGATTCACGAGTACAACCTAAAAGGTCGCAGCTTTTGGAGCATTCCTTTGCGTTGTAATATATATCGGGGTCGGCGTAAAATGTTGGAGATGAGGTCTATTATTCGTGAGTACTTTTGGAGTAAGCTTGGGGATGGATCGAATACTTCTCTTTGGTTCGAAAAGTGGTGTGGCTCTGGGCCTATTGATTCTCATGTGTCTTTTCGTGATATTTATAGAGATGGGCTTACACTAAATTCAAAGGTTCAAGATATTCTTGTCAATGGTAATCTGGTCTGGCCTCCGGAGTTGCTGTCAAAATATCTTATCTTGCATTCGTGTACTAGTCATATTGGTGCTTCTGATTCGGATAACTTGATGTGGCGTGTTGGTAATTAAATGGTGGCGAAGTTTTCTGTGCAACAGATTTGGTCGGCTACTAGACCGAGGGATCTTAAAGTGCCATGGTTTTATACAGTTTGGTTTCCTCAAAACATCCCTCGGCATGCTTTTAATTTGTGGTTGATTGTCAAGCATAAATTGAAAACACAGGATCTTCTTTCTTATTGGAATGTGTCCTCTTCGTTAGGTGATGTATGTTCGCTTTGTGAAGCTCAAGCGGACTCCCATGAGCATCTCTTTTTCCTTTGTCCCTTTGCAGCAGAAGTTTGGAACAAGGTTAAAGGGATGACTTGTTTAGCAGCTATACCTCTTGATGTTTATGATATGGTGGCTCATCTTAACCCCATTGCTAAAAGAAGGTTTACGACTGTTGTTGTTTCCAAATTGGTTGTTTCTTCAACAACTTATTTTATCTAGCAAGAACGCAATTGGAGACTGTTTAAGAAGAGCAAGCGTACGGTCACTCAAGTTGTTGAGACAATTACGTCTGCCGTCCGGTTGAAGCTGCTTTCGTGCAGTCTTAAGAGGTCCAAAGAGAGTGAGGCCTATGCTCATATTTGGGAGTTACCCGAGTCTATATTTATTGATTCATGATAGGTGTTTGTCGTTGTTTATGCTCCATTAGGTGGTTCTTTCCTATTGGTGTAATTGGGTTTGTAATTGTTATGTAATATGGATGGCATGTCATTCATTCTAGGTTGTTCAAGCGTGTGCTTGAGGTTAGTGTGAGATTCAGTCACATTCCATTATACTTCATAGTTTTTTTGGGCTTTAATATATTTTACCGGGGAGTGACCCCTTTACCCAAAAAAAGTAGAAAAACAATCTAAACCTGAGCTTCTTCTATTAAACAACAATTGTGATAATAATGATAATCCAACTTCTAAAAAGATTCTTCGAATTAATAAAACAACGCCAAAGGGTGAAGCGTGACAAGGTGATTCTGGCATTAGAGGAAGAGATTATGAGACTTAAGAGGGAGTCACCGATTGTATCTGTGAAATTGAAACTAGAGGCTGCTGAGATTAAAAATCATGCCTTGGAAGATCGGATCACCTATCTTCTCGGGGAGTTTGAACGGGCCAAGCAGGGATGCACGCAGCTTTATGATTCAATAGAACTTAGATTCGCTTCGAATGAAGCACAACAAAAGTCATATATTTACCAACAGAATCAAAAGTCTGTAGAAATCTCTGATCTAACCATTCTACTCAATGACAAAAACACGGTTGTAGTTGAGTTAAAGGAAATACTTCGATTCAAAGGAAAAGAAGTTGTTGATAATGCAACTATCATTTCAGTACTGCCCTCTAGTGTCCCCAAACCCAACCCAAAGTGCTTTATTAGAACCCACTTCATAAGAATAATCCACATACTTATGCGGATTGTATGAAGAATGCTTTAAATTATGCTGAACTTGCTACAGAAATAATCGATTACGTATGTGCCTCAGATCTCCTAAATAGAGAATTTTTGTAATGACCCACTTTGACAAGAAGGTTGTTATGTCATAATCATATCGGTGTCATCAAAGCATAACAAGGGCATCAAGTCATAAAGATATAAAAGACCAACAGGAAAGCCGAAATCAAACATCGGCTTCCATCATAAGCTCAACATGAATAAAAGTAAAGGAAATATAAAGGACGAAACATGTGTCCAACAATGCATAAGTATCAACAATTTATTAAAGAAAGGAGTCTATGGGTAGCTCTCATCCTAAGCACACACTCTCATGCCCCAATCCTGTCTTTAGGTACCTGCCGTATGAGACATGAAAAGAAAATACGGCTGAGTAATACGCTCAGTGAATGGATATAAAGACTAGATAAGGATAAGTGTAACATGAATAATGTTTTCCTGATTAGTGTATTTCATGATTCATGTATTGTTATACTTGGTATTTCTATAAATAGTAATTTTCCAAAAATAGCAAGTTTTTATAAATAGTAACTTTCAAAAAATAGAAGGTTTTCATAAATAATAACTTTTTAAAAATAGCAGGTTTCGATAAATAGTAACTTTTCAAAATAGTAGGTTTCCATAAATAGTAACTTTCTAAATATAGAAGGTTTCCATAAATAGTAACTTTCTAAAAGTAGTAGGTTTCCATAAATAGTAACTTTCTAAATATAGCAACTTTCCATAAAGAGTAACTTTCTAAAAATAGTAGGTTTCCATAAATAGCAACTTTCTAAAAAGAGCAAGTTTCCATAAATAGCTAATTAGCTCGTTTTAATTTACGTAGGTAATTTAACTTGTTTTCATCATATGACGAATTTTAATCAAATAAGCCGAATTCAATAAGCCGATATTAAATAAGCCAATTTTTAATAAGCCGTAAATTAATTAAGTCAAAAATCCATAAGCCGATTTTAATTAAGCCGAAATTAACAATCCAATTTTAATTAAGCCAAAATTAATAATCCTATTTCTAATAAGCCGAAATAAAATAACCCGATCCTTATGGGCTCTCGGCTTACCGAGCCAACAACCCACTGAGACACCCCTTGGGGTCCTCGGTTTGCCGAGCCAAAAACCCCACCGAGACACCCCTTGGGGTTCTTGGTTTGCCTAACCACCGAAACACCATTTGGGGCTTCCGGTTTCCGAGCAACAAACACCACCGAGACCCCTTTGGGGCTCTCGGTTTTCCGACCACCAAAACACGCCGAGACCCCGTGTGGGTCCTCGATTTGGTCCGAACAACCACAAAAGAGCCAAAGGCTCACCATATAACATGATTTGTTCTTGTTTGATTATTCAAAGCATGTGTTCATTTCATTTTAAATTAAATTCCTTGATGATTCCTTGAAATAAAATAAGAAAATTAAGGTTTTTAGAATTACGGAAAGAGATAGGAATGAGGAATGAAGACACGAACACACACGTAGAATCACGATCAAAACAAAGCTTTTTCTCCCCCTTTTGTTCTTGGTGGCCGGCGGAACAACACACAGACACTAGGGTTTCTTTTTTTTTCTTAACTTGTTACACTTGAAAACTTTAGGAGATGTTAGTTGTTTAATTTTTTTCTAATGGGCTAGGCTTTGGGCCATAGTTAGACTTGTAAGGCTTATGCCTACTACGAAGCCCGTTTTAGTTATTCGTCTCTTAATTTGTGTTCTCGTGTGTGTCGTAAATTCATGATTTTTAATCTCGTGTTATATCTTGTCATGTCGTATTTAATATACGTATTTACTTGTCGTGAATTAATTAAATATTGAAAGTTTTAATTTAATGGTATTTTCATGCTGGTTTTACAACTCTTCCCCTCTTAAAAGAATAATTCATCCTCGAATTAGAAACATGATGTGGCTGAAATGAACATACCCGGATCATGGGAGAAAATGAGGATAAGAAGTCCGAATTGACTCCTCGGTTTCCCAAGTGGCTTCCCGCTCGGGATGGTTCCTCCAAAGGATCTTGGCGAAAGGAATAGTCTTGTTCCTCATGACCCTATCTTGAAAATCTAGGATAGCTTCTCGTCCATCAACGTAAGATAGATCCTCACGAATCTAATCGAGTGGATACGAGATAACGTGCAAGGGATGATACTTGTAATCTTTGAGTAATGATACTTGAAACACGTTATGAACGTGTGATAACTGAGGAGGTAACGCCAACCGATATGAAACTTCACCGACATGATCGAGAATTTCGAATGGTCCGATGAAACGAGGACTAAGTTTTCCCTTGATGCCGAAACGTCTGACTCCACGTACGGGTGCTACCTTCAAGAAAATACGATCACCAGGCTGAAACTCTAATGATCTATGATGCTTGTTAGCATAACTTTTTTGACGAGTACGAGCTTCCTTAAGTTTTTCCTTGGCAACCGCGTGTAAAACCCGCCTTAGAATCTACGAACATTAATTACATACAGTCACAGCTTTAATTATTTATTCAGATAATAAATAATAATTATTCAAGTATCACGTAATCTTTATTTATCTAGTTAATAAATAATATATTTTTTGAAATTTAATCACCAAAATTAAAAATTAAAACCCTAATTCTCTCTATACTATGAGCGATTTTTTGTTCTCTACTGATTCACCCCTGCTTATCATCGTTCATTGAATAGCATTTCATTATCATTGTTGGATTTCATCATTCTCCATCAGCGAATTTGTGATAAGTCTTTGGCCTCAGATTCGTCTGCCCTATTTCTTTGTGATCAATTCGTCAGTAGGTGTGGTGAGTTTCTTTCTTGGTTATTACCAATCTCTCATCAGCTAACTTGTGATAAATGATAGGCCTCGGATTTGTCTGCCCTATTATCTTTGTGATCAGTTAGCTCGTGTGATATTGGGATTAACTAGGGCTTGATAATTATTTTCTATTTGATTTCATGATATATTTAGGGTTTGTTTCTCTGGAGTCGCTATAGTAAAGGTTTTGTGACTATTCGTTTTAGGGCTCTTTTGTATAATATTATTTTATTAGGGGTGTTATTATGGCGGCTGGTTAGGGTTTGCTTGTGATTGCGATTGAATCCCTAAATCTAGGGTTTCATTTTTTATGGGTTCAATTGTTGTCTAGTTGTTTGGGGTTTAAAGAGAGATGGATGTTCCGGGTAAGACTTCATTGAATGCTAAGCAATCGAATTCTGAGTCTACTACTACACTTGATTCGCTGAAGAGTTGTTTTGCTACAAAAAAGATTCGTAATGTTGATGGTAAGATTATAGGGAAGGATGGTAAGCCTATGCGTAAAGTTGCTAGGCAGGTTGGCTTCGAGGAAACAGTGGGGGTGAGCGTGCCAATTACTAACGTGGTTGAACCATGTACCTTTGCTGAAGTGCTGAACACAGCCACTGTTAGGAAGACGGTCAATTTTAGGGCGCTGGAGAGTGAAGGTGAGAGTGATGATATGGATTTTTTTTACTTCACATTGATACGATAGCGACGATTCAAGGGAAGTTTGCTAACTCACAGGTTGGGTACTTTTTAGGGAAAAGTGTAGCTTTTCCTCTTGTTGAAAGCTATGCAAAAAACAGTTGGAGTAAGTTTGGGTTTCAAAAAGTTATGAAGGACGAGGATGGTGTATTTTACTTTAAATTTACTTCGGTCACTGGTATTGATCAGGTTCTGGAAAACGGGCCTTGGATGATTCGTAATCATCCAGTTATGCTATGTAAGTGGGCACCGGATTTAGAACTAAACAAAGATGATGTGAGGAAGGTGCCGGTGTGGGTGAAGATTCATAACGTGCCTATAGTTGCTTACTCGAAAGATGGCCTCAGCCTCATTGCTACTAAGATTGGGAAACCAATTGCTTTAGATTCCTTTACGAGTTCTATGTGTACTGAGCCATGAGATCGGTTAGGCTTTGCGTGTGCTATGATCGAGGTTAGTGCGGAGAAGGAGCTCAAGAGGGAAGTTGTTATGGGTGTTCCAAACAGTGAGGGTACAGGGTGTATGAAAGTACGGATGAATGTTGAATACGATTGGACACCATCCTTGTGTTCAGAATGCCGGGTGTTTGGTCATACATTGGAGTGATGCCCAAAGCGTGTACAGCCAGCTGTCACTAAACCTACTATGCCAACCCAGTCAGATGGATTTACTACTGTAAGTGGCAGGAAACTGTATGGAAAGAACAAATTGGAAGTAAATGTCAAAAAAAAGACTTTTGAATTCAGACCGAAGGCTACAGCTGCTGCTAAAACAGTTAGCCGTAAATCTAATACGGGATTTCACCTTAAAGATGCTTTCAATGCGTTAAGTGATGGCAATTCTTCCCAAGCAATAGGGGAATCAAGTTCTAAAAAGGGTAATGAGGCAAATGGTGTGCATGGTGATGACTCGGACAGTGAAGTAGAGGAAGTGTACACTGAAGTGGATCCTAATCTCAATAAGGGGGAAAGCACCCCCTCTATAACTGTTTCCCATGTTTAGTGTTGGATGTTGGAACATAAGGGGCTTGAACCGTGCCCATAAGCAATCAGAGGTTCGGCAAGTTGTTTCTGAGAACAACTTGAGTGTTTGTGCGATTTTGGAGTCTCACGTTGACCTCTTGGAGTTGTCAACGGTCTGCGCTAAGGTGTTTCGGTCTTGGGATTGGACATCTAATGCAAATCTGTGTCCTAAGGGGTGCCGTATTATTGTTGGCTGGAATATGGACATTGTTGATATTCTGGTTCTTAATCATACGACCCAAGCTTTGCATGTTAAGATTAGGTGTTGGAAATACGTTTTTACGTATTTAGAAAGGATCGGTCACTCCAACGATATATACGTAGTATGGGTTCGTGATCTAGTTATGTACACATATAACTCATAAAGCCCACATGTAGGGTGGACTATATATACCCCCTCCTAGCATGTTAGGAGGGGTTGTTGGTTCTCATCTCACAAAATCTAATCTTTCTTTCTTTCATTCTCTCCTTTCTCTCTCTAACTTTTCCTCTCTAGTTCTTCATCTTCCTCTCTATCTTTTAGATCATAACAACACATTAACAATCTTAAAAAATCGTGGACCTACAAATGGTATAAAGAGCAATGGTTTGATTGGTTGTTCTTGTGCTTGTTTTGATTAATTTTTGTGGGTTTTGATTTAATCAAGCTCAAATCTTGAAATATATATGCGTTTTTGTGGCTTAAGTTTGTAAACAAATCTACTACATAGTTGTGGTAGTATTTTGGTTCACTTGTTTTGGTATAAATCACAAAAAAATTTGGTTTGCGTGGTGATTTTTTTGGTATACGACTGTCGAATCGATTTCCTGTTAAAAATTAACTTTTTGGAAGTACATCTGTCGGAAAAGGGTTTTAATATTGCTTTCCATATTCCGATGTATCAATTTTTCTTGTCATATTGCGATGTATTACTAGGGTTTTAATATTGCTTTCCATATTCTGATGTATCAATTTTTTTGTCATATTGCGATGTATCATTTTTTTGTTACATTCTGATAGATCAGTTTTATCAATATTCTGATCCGTACTCTGATCCATATTCTGATCATCATTGCGATCGAATCTCTTTTGTGACATTCCGATGGTTTTGATATTGCGATGGTTTTGATATTCTGATGGTTTTGACATTCCGAGGGTTTTGACATTCCGATGGTTTTGACATTCCAATGGTTTTGATATTGCGATTGAATTTCTTTTATGGTTTTGTGACTTTCAAAACTGACTCAACCACCAGCCTTATTTCAGCAACTCAAATCTAGACCATCCTAAACCACGACTCGACCAAGACTCGTCAACCACGACTCGACCACGACTCTCTCGACTCGAATTCACCAACACCTATATACCCTTCGTCACTACTCCATCTCAGCAACCTTTTATACCCATCATCTCTTATCGAATCATCTCAGGAGACTAGACTCGACACACACAGACTCGATACAACAACCTGACTCTTAAACCAAGACTCAAACAACCTCGACATGACAATCTGACCGACTCAAAAACACCTTCCAACATCACCGAAACATAAAACTCAACACACCAAAACATACCAATACTTGAGTCGAATCTACCAAGACTAAAACAGACCAAGACTCGGCTCGACTAAAACGTCTCAAAACTGACTCAACCCAAACCAAACCTCGATTCAAAACCAAGACTTCACTCGACTCCAAACTGACCGAAACACAAACACACCCAGACACAAATCAAGACTCGACCTCGACTCACTCACACAAGACTCGAACAACACAAAACTGACTACAATCCTCTCTCAACCACAACACTCGAATAGATGAATCCTCAAACTCTCCACAAACACCAAACTCACGACTCGAACCTAAGACATAACACTCAAGATCTCAGTTCATCTTTTCGTGTTTGTCACATGCACGCCAAGATCAAGTAAGATCTTTACACGAAAATAAGAAAATCATCATAGATCTGTAATTGATTTTCGAATTTAAAGAAGGATTGATAACAAATGCATTTCAATCCAGTCTTTGTTTCGATCTAAACCAAAAATAAAACAAAAATCAAACATGCAATTAATCTAAGTTCACCTACCCGAGACCTATTCATGGATAGATCTTGAAGCCGCTACCATCTCGTCATAAAGAAGAGCAAGTGTGATTGCTACTGTTCTTAGTTATTTAAGGATACTATGATTCAATAGAGTAATTGTGGACTTTAATTTGATGTGTGATTGATATGAGATTTGATTTGTTGATTGGTGTTTATGCTTTTTTTTGTGGGTGAGATAACTGATAGGAGACGGAGGAGTTATTTTTTTTAGATTTAATATGATCTGAGGTTATGAGATTGGGATATGGAAAGATTTGAAAGAATATGGCTGTAACACCCCACTTGGATAAGTGGACCCTTACGTGTATTTATGGCGTGTCATCAAAGCATAAGATAAATGTCCTAAAACATTAACTGACCATAACGGAAATACCGGAATCAAACATCGGTAATCCAACATAAGCTCAAACATGAAAAGTAAAATACTGAAAGAAAGGACTGAACAATGTCCAACCGACAATATATGAATGAAATGCATAAAGTAAAGAAGTCTGGATTGCTTCCATCCAATGCACATGCTCTCAAGATCATAAGAGTGTCCTGGTGTACCTGCCGTTAGAACATGAAAGAACTACGACTGAGCACAACGCTCAGTGAACGGATATAATGCATGATAAGAATATACTGAACTAAAAATAATTAATAATTACTGAAGCTGAAAGACTGATATGAGGAGTATGACGAAAGCCGTAGAAAATATGATAAGTCTGATTTGTAAATAAGAAAACTGAACTGTTATCTGTTAAATTTGAAAAACAAGCATTTACTAAATTTTAATTGCCAAGATCTTATATAGGTCATGTGCTGTAACAACGGTTGCATGAATAACAGGAGGGGTGACCTCGTCATGTTGTAGAGGGGTGACCTCTAATTACTATGCTGGGTGGAGGGATTAGCTCCAATGTGAAGGATGTGGAGCACACACCACATTCACTTGATAACTGTAAACTGATAAGCCTAGGATGCATCCATACGCCCCACTAATAATACTGATAAAATAGCCTAGCTGAACTGAATGGAACGTTGCGGGATATCACTCTACCGCAGGTGAGTCATGACATCGGTGCCTCAAGTGTCATGGTTACGGTATCTCCGTAACTAGTACTACTGACTGGTCATGCTTGTATATAAGGCTCAGGCAATATCTTAGTTATTAAAATGACTTCAGATAATTTATAACATGTACTGGAGAAAACATTTTACTGCAGACGGGAAATTCTAATCATGCATAGAAGGGAAGTCCTTACTGAATCGTGTCCAGTAACCGACTGAGATCAACTGACAAAAGTCTACTCTGACATCACGCTAGCTACATGAATAAAGGACGCTGAATAAGTTTATTGATATCTGTTTATTTTATTGATCTTACTGTACTTAGTTAAATTTATTTATTCTTGTAATACTGTTCATATATATCTGATAAGTCTGAATGTTCTAATATTTCTGATTAACGTATTCCTGTTCTATTATTAATTATAGTGTAACACGTATTCTGACGTTATACTATTTCTATATTTATTAACCTGCTAATAATAGAAATTTTCCTAAATTAGAACGTTTCCTAAATAATTAAATTCATTTAATAAAATTATATCCTTTAAATTTTTATAAAACTTGTTCATATTTAATTTATTAAATACGTTTAAAACATTTAATTAAAGTAAACTAATTTAAAAGGTATAACTCAAAATCCTTATTATTATTATTTTTTTTATTTTAAAAATATCCCAAGCCTACCGAGATACCCCACTCTCGGTCGCACTAAAACAATTCAATCTATATATCAAACCTGCCTACTAGAATTAGCGACAGGAAAAATCTGTCACTAAAACTGTGACTAAAAACTGTCCAGAATCTGTCATAAATACTGCGACAGAAAAACTGTCGCTAAACTGTCGCTAACTTCAGATTTAAATCTTTTTATTTTCTGTTTAAACATGCACCCACTGGTCTGAATATTATTGTCACTATTTTTATGTAGTTCCCAGTGATTTAAATAAAACAAACACCCCTTAACTATTTTTAACCCCCGATGGGTTTGTTAGGCTGCTGGATGGTCGAGCACAGCCCTAAGCCGCCCCTGTGTGGGTCACGGCTGGGCAGAGAAGGGACCTACCGAGACATTATGGTCTCGGTTGTATGCATCAACAACAAAACCCCAACCCCTTTAATCATAACCCCCTGTTTGGGGTGGGTTTTGTTCGCGGCTGGCCAAAGAAAAGGACTCCACGAACCCTCATGGGCCACGGTTGGTTATGGACATCACACCGAGACCTTATGGTCTCGGTTTTCTCGAGGAACAGCCAAAACCATGACACCCTGATTTCTAATTCGTGATTATTCATTTTAGGTCATACACATGTTGCATCCGTGATTTAAAACAAAAATTAAAAAGGAAAACGATGATACCGTTTTGATAACTAAATAACAACGCACACGAATCAAGGCTGCAAAATAGATCTCGAAACCCCTTTTTCTTTGTGTTGAATCCGGCGGCAAGTAATGGCGATGAAACCCTAATTTCCTTTTTTTTTGTTACATATGAATGAATGAGGGGGGGGGGGGGTTACCCCGTTTTTTTTCCTTTCTACGCTACTAGGCCGGGCCTAGAGCCCATTTACCTTTTTTTGTCTTAAAAATCCAGCCCCCTAGCCTTATATAGTTTTCATACTTTTTTTTAAAAGTCTTATTCGTGTATACTTGTATTTACTTTCCGCGCGTTTTATTTTTCTGAAGCGCAACTAACTTTTCTATGTAATAATACATTCGTAAAATTTATTTTCCTGAATAACTATATAAATCTTATAATAAATCAAAACTGCGTATTTAATATTTTAATTTTTAAATACAGGTTTTAAAATTCTTCTCCTCTAAAAAAATAATTCGTCCTCGAATTAAGGATGCGATAATGCTGTGGTTTTACAATTCTTCCCTTCTAAAAAGGAAAAGTCGTCCTCGAATTAAAGGTAATAAGCTGATGAAGTTATAAGAACTAAAAGAACACGTAAGCTGAAAAGACATGTAAGCTGAAAGGATAAATCATCCTCGAATTAGAACATAATGCTGCTGAAAGGATATAAACGTGACATGACTGAAGAGAACATGAAACGTGACATGTCTGGAAGAACTTGACTGAATTATTGAAGGAAAAAGGATGAGAGGTCCAGATGGACTCCTTCGTTTTGAGTGGCTTCCCGCTCGAAACGATTCCTTCAAAGGTCTAAACACAATGAAAACCTAGGTCCTGATGACCTTGTCCTGCTGATGCTGAATAGTTTCTGATTCCATACTTAAGATGCAATTTTTGAATCTGATAGAATGAATAAGCT
This sequence comes from Glebionis coronaria, assembly GCA_025667525.1. Classification (NCBI taxonomy): domain Eukaryota; kingdom Viridiplantae; phylum Streptophyta; class Magnoliopsida; order Asterales; family Asteraceae; genus Glebionis; species Glebionis coronaria. Next base: position 348,520 of record JANFOE010001020.1, read on the forward strand.
ATAACATGTATGATACATGAAACAGTGCGTACAATTATCCTGAAAAGTTAACATTTATATCTATAAGTAAAGCTGCTGAAAACATATTGGGACGAACTACGTGAAAAATTGTGAACGTGCTTCGTGAGCAATTGTGAACGTGGCTCGCGATTATATGAGGAACGCTGAGCCTGGAGTATGTCGTGAATGTGATACGTGAAACATACGGTAAACGTGATACTAGAACATATCATGAACGCATGCTGACTGAGGAGAGAATGCCAAACGATACGGCCTGAGATGTGAAACTTCGGACTGGGTATGGAAAAAGCTATGCTAAACTCGAGTCTGTTTTCTGAAAGTTTCTTTAACCAATCCAGTACAAGACCTGGAACATATATACTGATATGGAACACGGACCTGAACGTGAACGATGTCATGAATGCGAACGCGAATTTAAATCATAAAATAGCACAAAATATGGAATGAACAACATCATAATGTGAACGTGAGACGTAAACGTGAAGGTGAACGTAAACATACACGTGATCGTGAATATGAACGTGAGTGTGATTCGCGAACGTAAATTTTCTATCTGATATAATGGTTGATGGAATACCTCGAAGTTGTACGATCTATTCTCGAATTTACAGATCTGCTACTGCGTACTCATTCCGGATGAAAGAAAACGTGTAGGCTGAGTGAACTGGTCGACAATGACTTAGATAGTATCATACTTCTTCTGAGTCTTTGGAAATCTGATAACAACTACATGGAAAACTTGTCTCATTTCTGTTCAGAAATTTCTAATGGTTGTACTAACTCTCTAGTATGACGGCGTTATATCTTGAACCTGCGGTATGTCAGGCATCTAGATATGAACATAGCTGTATCCATGTGTTATACTGCTTCTATCAAAATTCTGTCTGGGATTATGGTACATTCTGGTGGAATTTGGATGAATAGTCATGAAAGAATTTTGAGTCTCGATAAATTAGATCTCTCCTAATGTAGGATCTGATGGAATACAAAATGTTAGTGTACATCATCTCCTTTATGCGTAAGCTTGGTCATGGAAAGCTAATCATGAGAACTGTCAGCACTTCTTTGGTAGTAGTCAGCTGAGTTCCAGAAAAATTGTACTTTAATCATGGGTGTCGGTCTTGACCATCTGGTGATGGCCTTCACCTTCGTAGAATTGTCTGAAATTTCTTTCTACTGAAATAACGTGGCCCAGAAATGCCACCTTGTTCAACTGGAAATCACATCCGGAAAGCTGCGTATATAATTTTCTCCTATCGGAGAATCTGCATGATCGTGAGAAGATGATTCTCGTGTTCTTCTCTAGAGTTTAGCATTTTAGGATGTTATAAATGAGTATACTGACGATTTTATCTGAGAGCTCATGGAAATTTTTTATTCATAAACCTCATACTATAGATGGAGTATTTGGGAGCTCAGAATTATAAATCAGAATTTTGAGTGATCACAGCATGTGCAAAAGCAGTCTTGCAAACATCATGTTCTTACTTTCACCACTGATGGTTGCCTGATCGTGAATTGTTCTGAAAAATGTTTAAGACATCGTAGCAGATCAAATAAAATTTCTATACATGGAATGAAAGTCGACAAAATGGTGATCCGGTAAGTTTTCCGGTGGTCGATATATGATCTCATGTTACCAGCCTTCTGTCCGATAGATAGAAACGGGACACCTTCTGGTGGTGCGCTAGGGCGAATAAAGCCTTGTTCCGATAACTCTTGCAGCAAATGATGCATCTCTTTTAACTCAGCTGAAACCCTGCAAATAAGAGTTTTTAAAATAGGTTATGTTCTTGAGACAAGCTCGATGTTAAATTATGTCTCGTGGTTAGGAAGGAATTTCTGGAAAATCTTCTGGAATGACATCTAGAAACTTTAGGATATTCTGCTGATCATGAATTTAAGGAATTTCAGAAGTCGCATCATGAATGGTGATCAGAAGTCTTCACAGCTAAAAGATAATAATTCACGTGCTTGTAAAGCTGAAACTATTTATACTGATTTTTTTTGGCCAAGTATAATGAACAAATCAGGTGTTAGTAAGACGAATCTTGTCTTCAACTAGGAGAAAAAGCCTTTATAAATATGGTGATACTGTGGAGTCTTTTCTGGATGGGAGGTAGGTAATACATTGTTTAAGATAAACTGACACAGGAATACGCAAAGTAAACGTGGCAACTTTCACTGATTGTGTTCATCTGTAACCTCACAGAATGAACACTACGTGTCTAACCTGAAAAATACTCTGGTGGTGGTAACTGAATTGTAATGGTCTGATTTATGTGTGGCATAACAGAACGGGTATACCCCTTGGAGGGTACCATGAATTTTGGAGGACCTGGTTTACGAGGCATACTGGTGTTATGAATCTGACTCGTACTTTGAGAAGGTATTCGTATGATGTGTACTATGACTAGTGTCCTGACATGTGTCTTCCGAAATGATACTTCCGACCCGTGTCTTGACTGTTGTCTGGACATGTATTTTAATGGGTGAGTCTGAATAAGGTTAAGAATCTCTGGTAACTACTAGGGTTGGCGGACCGGTTAGACTGCTGACCTATGTATTTTTGGTCACGTTCGTACCGGAGTTCCAATGGTCACTGACTGATTAATTATAAGCACGGTGGTTGTTAATACTGCTTTGTCTGTCAATTAATGACGGTCATTATCATGACCGTGATTCATGTAACTATATCTGCTGAGTGACCGGCTGGGTTCCGGTTCCCACTCTTTTGAATGAAAGGTTAGCTGAGTGAAGTGTGACATCTAGCTGAGAAGGTAAAAGCATGGAATGGAATGATAGTGTCTGATGGTTGAAATTTATTCTTGTCAGAAATTTCAAACTTATAGTTTCGTCCTTGTTCTGCAGAGTCTTTACAGTATAAACAGCATCAGCATCTTGAAAAATCTGCAAAGTATCAGCAACATCAGCATTTGTGAGGTCTTCAAAATGTTAGCGGCATCATCATCTGGAAAAATCTTCAACTCACGAGCAGTATCAGCATCTGGTAGAATATCGACAAGTGGAAAACGTTTGGAATGACTGAGGACTGATTAAAAATATCCATGGAGTAAGGTACATGGAGTACACCTAGACTACTGTACATGAAGTACAAAATGAATACTGCATGTGGAGCATATCTGAGACACTATACATGAAGTACACAGGCGATAATGTACATGGAGTATAACTGAGACACTGTACAAAGGGTACATATGGAATACTGTACATGGTACTGGAGGGGACTTTATGGAATGATCAATACTGGTGTCACTTGTCTGACATGATCAAGGATTAAATTGATTTAAACGGTAGTAAACTAAACTGAAATGGGTACCGTGATAGCCTGGTAATTCCTGCATAGACTTAATACTGGTTTTATAGAGGTTCAAGGATATGATTAAACGGAATTTTAACAATGGTCAGCATGAAGACATGACTTATGAAGACCAACATGATTATTATGAAAACAAGATTTTTTTTTCTGTAACCCCTTCTGTATGTTAGCATGAAAACATCATCACCTTGCTGAAAACATAATCCTCATAAGGAGACATGAACTTAGTCAGCATAAAAACGACATTCACGTGAGAGTATAAACTTGACTGATACAAATAACATAGAAGAATAATCAACTGGGTTTAACATCAACTGATGTGGATAGTTATTGTTTAATCCACAGTATTCATAGTAGGAAGCATGTGACTAAGTATGGGCGATCCTGTTTCGATCCATACTTGTCAAAATTTTCTAAGAACTGTCATGTATAGAAAAGTACAACCTGGGACTAAATGTGGTTGGTTGTAGTCCAATTCATATTTGTCAAGATTTTATGAAACGTCATGATATGGCAAAGATGAACAACTATGGATCGGTTCACAAAACAACATTCGACTGAAAATCATGAAATTTGATCTGAACATTGGTGAACGTATATGGGCTGGTTCACCAAGTAATATTCGACTGAAAACATGAATCTGACATGAGTAAGGATGAACGCCTATGGTCAGTTCATCTATATAAAAATCTGAACGGCAAGGGTGAACGCCTATGGTCAATTCACCAAAACGAAAATTCGCAAAAAAGCACATGCGACTAAATATCTGTACCAACCTTTTACTTAGTCAAAATTTTAAGAAAGCTGACTGATAACTCAAGCAAACTGACTGATAATTTCATGAGAACATGAAAGATAACAACGCCAAAATCTGGAAGCTCCTGGTGACTACCCACTAGTCACAAGTCAAGTTTTAGAGCCTACAGGTCGAACCTATAGCTCTGATACTATAATTGTAACACCCTACTTGGATAAGTGGACCGTTACGTGTATTTATGGTGTGTCATCAAAGCATAAGGTAAATGTCCTAAAACATTAACTGACCATAACGAAAATACCAGAATCAAACATCGGTAATCCAACATAAGCTCAAACATGAAAAGTAAAATACTGAAAGAAAGGACTGAACAATATCCAACTAGCAATATATGAATGAAATGCATAAAGTAAAGAAGTCTGGATTGCTTCCATCCAATGCACATGCTCTCAAGATCATAAGAGTGTCCTGGTGTACCTGCCGTTAGAACATGAAAGAACTACGGCTGAGCATACGCTCAGTGAACGGATATAATGCATGATAAGAATATACGGAACTAGAAATAATTAATAATTACTGAAGTTGAAAGACTGATATGAGGAGTATGGTGAAAGCCGTAGAAAATCTGATAACTCTGATTTGTAAATAAGAATACTGAACTGTTATCTGTTAAATCTGAAACACATGCATTTACTGAATTTTAATTGTCAAGAGCTTATATAGGTCATTGGCATAACAACGGTTGCATGAATAACTGGAGGGGTGACCTCGCCATGCTGTAGAGGGGTGACCTCTAATTACTGTGCTGGGTGGAGGGATCAGATCCAATGTGAAGGATGTAGAGCACACACAACATTTACCTGATAACTGTAAACTGATTAGCCTAGGATGCATCCATACGCCGCACTAATAATACTGATAAAATGGCCAACCTGAACTGAGTGGAACGCTGCGGGATATCACTCTCCCGCAGGTGCGTCATGACACCGGTGCCTCAAGTGTCATGGTTACGGTACCTCCGTAACTAGTACTACTGACTAGTCATGCTTGTATATATGGCTCGGGCAATATCTTAGTTATTAAAATGACTTCAGATAATTTATAACATGTACTGGGGAAAACATTTGGCTGCAGACGGGAAATCCTAATCATGCATAGAAGGGAAGTCCTTACTGAAAGGACGGGAAATCCGTACCTCGTGTCCAGTAACCGACTGAGATCAACTGACAAAAGTCTACTCTGACATCACGCGAGCTACATGAATAAAGGACTCTAAATAAGTTTATTGATATCTGTTTATTTTACTCATCTTACCGTACTTAGTTAAATTTATTTATTCTTGTAATACTGTTAATATATAAACTGATAAGTCTGAATGTTCTAATTTCTGATTAACGTATTCCTGTTCTATTATTAATTACAGTGTAACACGTATTCTAACGTTATACTATTTCTATATTTATCAACCTAAAGTTTCCTAAATTAGAACGTTTCCAAAATAATTAAATTTATTTAATAAAATTATACCCTTTTAAATTTTAATAAAACTTGTTCATATTTAATTTATTAAATACATTTTAAAACATTTAATTAAAGTAAACTAATTTAAAAGGTATAACTCAAAATCCTTATTATTGTTATTTTTTTATTTTAAAAATATCCCAAGCCTACCGAGATACCCAACTCTCGGTCGCACTAAAACAATTCAATCTATATATCAAATCTGCCTACTAGAATTAGCGACAGGAAAAATCTGTCACTAAAACTATGACTAAAAACTGTCCAGAATCTGTCATAAAAACTGCGACAGATATACTGTCGCTAAACTGTCGCTAACTTCAGATTTAAATCTTTTTAATTTCTGTTTAAACATGCACCCACTGGTCTGAATATTATTGTCACTGTTTTTATGTAGTTCCCACTGCTTTAAATAAAACAAACACCCCCTTAACTATTTTTAACCCCCGATGGGTTTGTTAGGCTGCTGGATGGTCGAGCACAGCCCTAAGCCGCCCCTTTGTGGGTCACGACTGGGTAGGGAAGGGACCTATCGAGACCTTATGGTCTCGGTTGTATGCATCAACAAAAAAACCCCAACCCCTTTAATCATATAACCCCCTGTTTGGGGTGGGTTTTGTTCGCGGCTGGCCAAAGAAAAGGACACCACGAACCCTCATGGGTCACGGTTGGTTATGGACATCACACCGAGACCTTATGGTCTCGGTTTTCTCGAGGAACAACCAAAACCATGACACCCTGATTTCCAATTCGTGATTATTCATTGTTTAGGTCATACACATGTTGCATCCGTGATTTAAAACAAAAATTAAAAAGGAAAAAGATGATACCGTTTAGATTGATAACTAAATAACAACGCACACGAATCAAGGCTGAAAAATAGATCCCGAAACCCCTTTTTCTTTGTGTTGAATCCGGCGGCCAGTAATGGTGATGAAACCCTAATTTCCTTTTTTTTTTGTTACGTATGAATGAATGAGGGAGGGGACCCCGTTTTTTCCTTTCTACACTACTAGGCCGGGCCTAGAGCCCATTTACCTTTTTTTGTCTTAAAAATCCAGCCCCCTAGCCGTATATAGTTTTCATAGTTTTTTTAAAGTCTTCTTCGCGTATACTTGTATTTACTTTCCGCGTGTTTTATTTTTCTGAAGCGCAACTAACTTTTTTGTGTAATAATACATTCGTAAAATTTATTTTCCTGAATAATTATATAAAGCTTATTATAAATCAAAACTACGTATTTAATATTTTAATTTTTAAATACGGGTTTTACAATGGCTGCGATATATTTTGTTTGAGTTTAGGTTTAGGTGTGAGAAACAAGACAAAAGGGTTTGGTATAAAGAAAAAAACAAGCGGAGGTTACAAGGTAGCGTGGGTTTGAAAAGTAATATTGGAAATTCTTGATTTATATACTCCAATTTGCAATTGACGTGTAGCTGACCACGTTGTTGATAAATAGCCACAAGGCCACACGTTTTGGTTCTCTATCTTAAACCTGTCCACAAAGAGCTTTGACTTAGCCATGATTTAAATCCTTACTATTTTATTTATTTTTTTTGGAATTGACATATTTCAAGATACTTCCCAAAAACAAGTTTTCAAATTTATTTTTTGACTACTTGTACAAGTGGAACTTGACATATATTCATTTTATGGGTCGGGTGTTGAAAAATCTTTGGACGAAACGTTGTCGGGTCGATCACTACATTAAAAAGTGAATATATAGCGGGTTGATTATCTGTTGCACTCAAAGATTAAGACAAATTTAAAGACTTTTATAGAACCGTTTTATATCACCAAACAAGGAACCAAGACTTTTTCATCACTTTCAATGGATTCATTGAATTCGATATCTCGAGAGGGAGAATTGAAGAAAAAGCAACACGAGGCAAGAATAAGGTGCAAGGTCTCATTTAGACAACTTCAGGGTCATCTCTTCGAACTTAAAAAACTCACGGCCAGACCAACCTCTGATGAAATCTTTGGTCAACTTTCTCTTTACTTCATCGATGACATGATGAAAAACTTGCGTACACTAGACAAGGAACTTGACAAAGAAGCCTTAAATCAATCTGCATCCACATATGCACTTCAAGTTCTAGTGAAACACTTGTTGACATTCCTTCAATTCGATGTTGCTAAGAAAGAAAATTCAACGATCTACAAGTATTTCCTTGAAGACATGCATTCCGAGATTTAAGACTTTCGTGGCAAAGTGTTCAAACACGTAGAATTTCTTGAGCATTTGATTCACGAACGATCACAATTTCACCTACTGGATGCTTGTCATGTGCAAGAAACACAGATGCAGATACAAAAGGAAGATGGTCATACGGTTGACAATTTGAACAGTGTTCAAGATTGCAAGGGCAAGGAATCAGGAGGAAAGCATGAACCGAGCAGCAAGTCCCAATCACCAACTGTTCAGGAGCCAAGTTTCAACAATATACAGAATGTTGAGCATTCCGAACCTAATTATGCCATACATGGGATGGAAAAGAGTGATAACGATACCACCTCTGATTCATCCGATGTGAATCATAATGGGGGAGAAAGTGTTCAAAATGCTAAACATCATGATAAGTGTCTTATGACTGCTTCGTTAAATAATTCTGATTCTAGGATTGAAGAGCTCGAAACGATCATAGCTCAACAATCAAAAGATCTTGAGAATGCCAAACTAGAATTTTCTAAGAGAACTGACAAGTTTGAAAAACTTGAAAAGTCAAACGTTGTTCTTGAACGAAAATTGGATCAAAAAGTTGTAGATTCTAAAGCAAAAAAGGATAATCTTTTGAAACAAATTAAGTTGCTAGAATCTAAATTGGCATCCCAAGATAAATTACTCAAAGAGAATGAGACTTTAAAGGCTCAAGTTCAGGAAAAGGTTTTTGCAATAGCGTCTTTGAAAAATGAGTTGAGGAAAACTAAAGGAACTAGTGTGGACACTAAGCTTAAAAAACCATCAATCTTGGGGAAACCACCTACAAATCAGTCCGTTAGACAACCGACTGCATTTAGATCCGAGCGACCACAATCCTCGAGACCGCGGTTTGCCTCCCAAGTTGATATGGTTAATATTTCTAAAACAGTCACTCCACCAACTAGAGGCCTACTGTGACTAAATCAGCTTTTGCAAGACCAAATCACATGACTAAATCTAGCCTCCCTAGACAAAGTCCAAAGAACACGACTCGAACTAGTTCCAATGACGTTCGCCATAAATTTGGTCTGAGGGAAGCTATTCAAAAGCCACAAGTAAGAGATAGGAATTCTAAACCTAGTCAGATGCCTTCTAGATTACCCAACACTGCTAACCATAGCATGTCATATACTAGGAGCATCAATCAATCATCTAGGAATTCTAGATCTTACTTGGACATTAAATATGCTACTTGTAAAACTTGTAGAAAATGTGTCTTTAAGGCAAATCATGACTCTTGTGTCAAGAAATTCCTCAATGAGGTGAACTCACATGCTAGAACTAAATCCCAGTGGTTAGCTAAAATCAAACCCATTGGTAAAGTTTGGCGCCCCACTGGTAGAACTTTCACTCTTGTAGGAAACGAGTGCCCTTTAACTAGGATAGTCTCCGATTCTACTAAGACTACTAGGAAGGAAATTGAAAAGGATGATACATCACTTAAGCCTGAACTTATGGTTTTTTATTAAAGGAAACGTTTGCCAATTAAGACAAGTGAATCATCTCCTCAGGTCACCTTTGGCACAAGAAAAGAAAACTGTGAATCCCCGAAGGGTTCTAAGATAGATATCGCTAACCCGTATAAAAGCATACAAACTTCAACTGAGAATGCAGGTACCAAAGTCAAGGATCAACAAAAACAAATCGGTCCGATCTTTGTACACCGTTCAACTAAGGACACTCTTAGAGTTTGGTTACTAAAGAAGCTGATATCAGAGAAACAAGTGTCTCAGGGGATTTGCAGTTAAGCTCGTGTATATGGCTCGCAATCAAATTACAGATTGTGACCCGAACTACCGAATGGTTCTAAGATAGATATCGCTAACCCATATAAAAGCATATAAAAGCATACAAACTTCAACTGAGAATGCAGGTACCAAAGTCAAGGATCAACAAAAACAAATCGGTCTGATCTTTGTACACCGTTCAACTAAGGACACTCTTAGAGTTTGGTTACTAAAGAAGCTGATATCAGAGAAACAAGTGTCTCAGGGGATTTGCAGTTAAGCTCGTGTATATGGCTCGTATATGGCTCGGTCCAAACTTCATGTTAAAGGAAAGTTTATCGCCGATGATAAACTTATCCTCACTACCGAGAAATTAAATTTTCTCGGACATGAGCCTACGTTAAAACTATTCCAAGGTTTTAAGCTCGTGTACATGGTTCATTGTTAAATGTCAGACAATGACCCGGACTTCAAATAAAGGGAAGTTTATCTTTTTAACGATAACTTACCCTCACAACGAGAAATTAATTTTTCTCGGGCATGAGCTTATGATTAAAAATATTCAAAGTTTTTAAAGCTCATGCACAATGGCTTGCAGTCACATGACATATTGTAACCCGAGCTTCAAAGAAAGGAAAGTTTATCGTCGATGATGAACTTATCCTCATTAACGAGAAATTAATCGGACACGAGCTTACATTAAAACTATTCAAAGGTTTTAAGCTCGTGTAAAATGGCGTATAATCACATTTCAGATTATTCTCCGAATTTCAAAGAAAGGAAAGTTTATCGCCGATGATAAACTTATCCATACAATGAGAAATTAATTTTTCTCGGGCATGAGATAAATATTAAAAACATTCAAAGTTTTTAAGCTCATGCACTATGACTTACAGTTAAATATCAGACTGTAACTCGAACTTCAATTTTAGGAAAGCTTATCTTTAATGATAACTTATCCTCGAAACGGGAAATTAATTTATCTCGGTCATGAGCTTGTATTAAAACATTCCAAGTTTTAAGCTCAGAAAGGAAAGTATATCTTTTAAATAAGATAACTTTTCCTCATAGCAGGAAATTCATCTTTCTCGGTCACAAGCTTTACGTTAAAAAATTCAAAAGTTTTTCAAGCTCATGAAAACGACTTCTAAGTAAATGTCAACTTAGGACTCGTTCTTCAGTTAAAAGGAAGGTTTATCGCCGATGCTAAACTTATCCTTACAACGGGAAGTTTACAACTTCTCGGACTTGAGCTCGTTTTGTAAGATATTCAACATCTGAAGCTCAAGTAATTGGTTTTCAAAACATTGAACACAATTTTTCGAGAATTTCTCAAAAGGTTTTTCTAAATCTTTCAAAATTGTGTGTTCAAAAATCTTTTGATAAAAAGAGCATGTCTTCTAGAATCAATAATATTTACGATACTAGAAATGTTGTTTAATAATGACACGTGGTTGTAAATAAAGTTCGATCAGAAGTTTAAAAGATTTAAAACATGCTCCATATGGATTGCCATTATTTCAAATAGTAACCCGCTTTTCATATTCAAGTCAAGCATTTCACCGGAAAGCTTGGGCTCAACAACGGAAATTAATTTTCTCGGGCATGGTTTACTTTATAAACATGTAAGGGATTGTGTTTACGTAATTACACAATCTAACACGAATTTATGTACGTGTCAGTGCATTTATTTGTTAAAACAAGAGAAATCTTGTTTTTTATGAAGTTGTCATCTCCACAATCCGCAGCAATTTACAATTGATATCTATATACTCGACGATGCGACTACTCAAACGGCGACTGCATCTCTTTCCGTAGAACACTGGTCAACAGTTGAGGGGGAGCAATTGTCCAACATTCAGAATCTTTGATGCCGAAAGTGCCAAGGTCACTAATTGGTGTCAAGACAATGATATCAATCGTACACATGGTGTCAAGAGATAACTTCAGACGTGACAAGGCGACCAACATTCGTGAACAAGAACCATGTGATTCTATCATATGATGTTCTCCATCATTCAGATCCAACCTCGGAAATTATTAATCTTGTGAATACATTATCATATATAATCTTTGCACGTGCTAAATACCTTACACTTGTGTTTAAAAGGTATTTAATTTACGTTTGAAGTACACCCTCATTAATTTGAGGGGGAGCTTGTGAAAATCATGAAGATAATTGGATTTGCATTTTTCTTCCCAAATTTTCTTAAAATGTTATTTAATCAATTGATATTAAAAACATCGATTGGGTTAATATTTTTAATATGGGGGAGAAAATGTGATTTAATATGGGAAATGATTAATCACAAATTGTTTGATTTAACGTGATAGCTCATCCCGACATGTGCGAAATGTTTTCGAATATCGTGGCATATGTTAAGGGGGAGCAAAATGGATTTTCTATAGCTAGAATGGAATTCATTGTGATTTATACTTACCCACAACCCATTTATTTCACGACGATGAAGATTGTGATGACAAAAGGATGGTAGTATATGTTAAGTCTAATGATTCTTCTAGAACCGGAGGAATCTTCCCAAGGACATTCCATAGCTAGAAATAGTAGTCCTTAGGAAAGATGGAGAAAGATGGTGAACGTAGCTTAATGCCGACCAAGTACTTAAGTTAACACTGGAACAATCACAACAAGGTGCTAGTTATGACGTATTGATAAGCATTGAAGGGGTTGAAGAATGAAAAAGAATTGTAAAGATAAAAGGTCTAAAGAAAGAAGCCCTCCTTACAACTTAGGCAGAAACCGGGTCAATACATATGCTATTGAGATCATTTTTAATGATGCTTAATATTGAAGATAAGACATCATGGACCCAGTAATGCAATGCACAACCCATCCCAGCTAACTCAGATATCTCTCAAAATATATTTGTTTTATTCACACGGAGACAACGCATTATCTATCGATTTATTCACTCCGAATATATTGATATTGAAATGGTGGCACTCCTCTCCAGCCTCCGATCACTAAAAATCCAAAATGCATGATCGAGTCTAGAGCCATTTGAGATCATCAAATATCTCATTAGGACACACTTTCATAATTCCTTGCTTCTTCACACGCTGTGAAAAGTAAGAAAGATCTTAAGAGTCCTAGGCAAAATCTTCTTGATCTTGCCTGAACATCCGAGTAATACGAAAGTATTTACAATGAAGATGGATATCCTTCTTGAGCGAATATCAAAAAGCTCATGGTAGGTGACTTGTGCGATTCTTTATGAATCAAGCTTGTGATAACTGGAAAGCAACAGTGGTTTAATTCTTAACTGAACTTAAACACATTCCAGGCCTCTACGCAATATCTTAATGATCTTGCCAAAACACTCAGAGTGACACTCTATAGTGTTCACAGTGATCAGTGGAAATCCTTCTAGTGTTAACCTCAAACAGCACTTGTATGTAACTTGCAAGATTCTATACGAATCAAGCTCGTGACAACTGGAAAGCAACGATGGTGCAGTTCTTAATTGAATTTCACTTGTTCCAGGAACATGAATTGACGGCTTCAAATCATGCGGATAATATTATCCAAATGTTTCACTCTTTATGTTCGCAGTCAGCTTTGGACGGTCGAATAAAGAGAACGGGGTTACCCGTGAAATCTTGTCAAGGAGGTTCTTAATTGAAACTACCTGCCATAAGTATGATATTTTATATCGTCCAACGGTCTTCACCGACCAGAGGTAAAATGCTACCGAATTAGAATGAAATGTTCAAAGCCATTTCATCCGTGTATATGTTTTGTTGCTAACTGTCTTATACAACATAACAAGAAGGTGGCATTGCGATGTACTATCCGAAAAGAAGTCGTCCTCGCATGCTTATACTTTATGAACTTAAGACTTCAACAAATTCAAGAAAGCCTAAAAGTCAAGTCTTCCGATGTATCAAACTCTGAAGCTTTCATGAATATAAAGGTATAAGTATGTGGAACATGAAGTCACGAGGAGGTAAATATCACAAGTGATGAATGCACAAGGTCAAGGCAAGGAAACATGCTCGAGACTAAAGTCAAATATCTCATCAGCATATTCACAAGAACAAGATCGAAGACTCAAGGATAGTATGCTAGGTTTAAGATTTTGTAAAATGGTGTGACCTCCCATAGGGGGAGATTGTTGGAAATACATTTTTCAAAGAAAGTCTCGGTCACATCATTGTTAGCATAGATCACGAGCTATAGACTATTTAGGACATTGTAACTTGGAGTGACCTCCCTTAGGGAAAGATTGTTGGAAATACGTTTTTATGTATTTAGAAAGGATCGGTCACTCCAACGATATATACGTAGTATGGGCTCGTGATCTAGTTATGTAAACATATAACCCATAAAGCCCACATGTAGGATGGGCTATATATACTCCCTCCTAGCATGTTAGGAGGGGTTGTTGGTTCTCATCTTAGAAAAAAAACCCTAATTTTCATTCATGGCGGCAAAAATTTTTCTCCTTCATAGAACTCGATTTTCTTACACTCTTTAATCAGAATACCGTATAACAATGATGTTTTCTCGATATCTCTTGAGTTAACAGACTTTTTATTTGGTTGATAGATTTTAGGGTTTTGTTTAATCGGTTTGTTTTTTTCTTTTTTGCTGCGATAGTGAAATGTTTGATTGTTTTTAATTAGGTCGGTCGTCGCATCTATTAAAGGTCTCAATTCATTATTCTGTGATTCGTTGTCTTGTGTTCCTGTGCGATTGTTTTTTTGTTTCGTTGTTTAGGGTTTCATCTTTTTATTAGGGTTTTCTGTTAGGGTTTCGATTCAGTGTTAGGGTTTGCTTGGGGTCAGGGACGATCTTGCAGCTAAGGTTGCGTTAATTAATTCTGTGAAGCCATGTAAACTAGAGGAGGTAACTAAACTGTTTGGTGTAACATTATTGACGGCTGGAGATGCTGGTGACTTTATGCATGATCTTAAGATGTAAAAGCATAAACTTTGGTCGTTTGTCTCTAAAGAACGTTCCAAGGAAATCATTGATCTGCTATGCAAGTTCGAAGCTGACTTGGTCGTTGGTGGTACGAAGAATACAACTAATCTTGTCTGGAAAAGGGCTAGGTGACTTATCGAGTGGTTTTAGGATGGCAGGTAACATGATATCATCAGGTCCATCTAAGGTTATTAACCCTAATGATCGTGAGGAGAACTTGAGCTCGGGGTTTAGTGGTGTTTCTTTTGTTAATACTACGTGCCCTAATCAGTCTTCTTCATACTTCAGCCAAGGGCTTCCTAACAGTTCTACTAATCCTACTGGTTCGATTGGTTCTAGTGGTATGATTCATTCGGTTAAGGTTAGCCAGAAGTCTACTTATGCTGCAGCTATGGTGGGAGCAATAATTATCCTAACAAAAGTAAGAATTCTTCATTTAAGTTTGTTCAGGTTGATATGTCCAAGGATGGTGTGAATATTACTATGCCACGTAGAGTATGTGACAATCCGTCAATTTATGGTTTATATTTTATTCTCAATATTTATTTGAAAACATTATTTTAATGATATAATATGAACTCACTTATTTTTGGGAAGAAATTTGGATTTTACGTCTTGAAGTAGCTTCGACTACGTCTAAACCGGAGAATTCTACGTTACGTGCTTACGTTTACATACACCGTTTTTGGTGACAGTCTGACATTTCAGAAAATAAATTTATCCGTGAATATTATTTTGGGATTTTAAATTTGAGTTAGTTCATAAACTCACTAATTTACGAGAATAGATTAGAACTTTCGTGAATAATTTAACGTCCTTTACGACTAAACCAGAATCCTTAAGATTACGTATTTACGTTTTTGAACTCCGTTTTTGATGAGACAATTTTTATTAGATTCATTTTGTGCCGTTGATTCATAATTTATAAAAACGTTTTTCGTAAAACGACCCGAGGGCACGCAAATCAAGGAAACTAGAATCGAGGAGTACCCGTAAATTAGTGGGATGAGACAAAACAAGTTTTGCCTCACCCCACAAATGGGATGGTTCACTAGCTACCACCAACACAATGAGGTGTCAAAATTACAAGCCATAAGCTAACACTTGTACTTAGCTTAACTTGTAAGCTTTCAAAACCACAAAACCACCAAGCCTAAAACAACTAACTCATTTCTTACATGCAAAAACCACACAACTCTCCTCCCTCTCTCTAAAATTCGTCCCATCCTCACCTTAAACCATCCATTTGATCAACTTTCAACCACTAAAACTTGTGTTATTCACACATATGATGGAAACCCTTTGAAGATTTGAAGATTGGAGGTGATCTTAACATATGAAAAGGATTTTTCATGAGGTTAAAGGGCTGATTTCATGGAGGTGTTCATCTATCCAAAGGACCCAAGAAGTTTCCTTGCTAAAGTTGAAGATTTGATAACAAGAACCAAGTCTTGTTCATCAAAAATCTCATCTTTTCATCACTAATGGTGGTATAAAGATTGTTCTTTCTATCCTCTTGTTATTTTGATTATGTAATATGGTAATTTCTTTATTTATGTATATGTATATGATGATGAATAATGATTAAAAATATTATGTGGGGATTTGGTGTTGATAGATTTGATGAACATGGTTAAAAAGATGGAAAACCATAGGTAAAATGGTTAAAATCTTGCTTAAATGTGATGGCTGTATAAAAACAGTAAGTAACCAAATGTTAAACTGATAAAATGGTAAAGTGGAATCAATACACAGTAAGTATTAGGTTTTATACACATGTGAGATTTGGCCATGCAATGAAATCATCAAAATGAGTGAGATATGATCAAAACAAGATGAGTGTACCAATATGAATAGTCTGTTTTATAGGGACTGTTAAGGATAGTTAAACATGGAATGAGCAGTAGCTATAACTAACTTATTTGTAGCACATAATATGAAGTTTATGTCATCCAAAAATGAGCTTCTATCTCCTTATAGAACTCAAGATATGATAAAAATGGTGAAGATCAAACTAAAAAAGATTTTGAAGAATTAATGTTTAATAGTATTATATAAGCACTAAAACTAATATAGTATAAAATATGAATTGAAACCCACTAACTTATAAATTTCATTTATATAAATATGTATAAGGTTAAATAAATGGACACTTTATAAAAATGGTAGTTGAATAAGATTTATAAGTTAAAAAACTATAAACATGATTTTTACGACTTTTTCGACTATTACCGTAAAATTAACGTTTTTCGCCAATTAAAACTTAGACGATCAAACCCGTCTAATGTAAAGTTTTTAAAAGTCATATAATGATATATAAGTACCTAATACAAGTAAAAACCGATAAAACCCGAACTATATGACATACGGACATTAACGAGCAAAGTTAGCATATTTGGACTAATAATATAACTAAATAAGTTAAACACTTATAAAAATTACTTATTGGGCTTAACCCATTTGGGCCCAACATGTAAAGTATAAATACTGATAATAAAAGTATAAAATGGATTAATACAAGTTAAATAACTTATAATAGGCTTATTGGACCTAAAACATGTAAATAGGTAAACTAGTATAAAAATGTTACCAACACATAAACACTATAATGAATAAGTAAAAAAATGTACAATCCCACTTGATCATCATCATATGTATACATAATTGTTATTTTTATAAAGTCATTGGACAAGAGTCTAAGACGAGTATTATTTGTCTAGGTTTCCGTGATTGAGGCACGTACCGTACATCCGAATTGCCGATAACCCGCTTTCCCACATTAACGTGAGTTCATAGCCTCGCACTCTTTTAAATGTTTTTATGAAATGTTTTATAAACCCGCGAGGGAGATAACATGTTAGTTTTTATAAAATAGGACACTAGTTGTCCCGATTGTTTGTTTATTGATTTAAACCCGAATGATTGTATGACCCGATGAATGATTATATGACCCGATAGATGAAATGAAATGGATTATTAACGTTAGGTTATGTCATTAAAAGTCCCATTAGCATGAATTGTGAACTACCGGGATTTGGTAGACGCTTGTGCATATAATAGTACTATTTTGGGACGATCACCCCAGTTCGCGCCTTGACGGTTGATCCCCGTCGTGCCACATTGATTGGTAAGCGAATTTATGTACGAGAAGATTTCCATAGCGTGATCTTTGTGACGACACGCTAATTTAGATGGGCAAATTGAATTTCGGGCTAGCTACCCGTTGTTTTTTGAAGTAAGGTAACAATGTCATGCGGCTTATAATAATCCAAAAATAACGAAAATACTGCTTTATGCATTGAATTACGATATATTGCCTGACTAGCAATACAAGGTCTTATTATTGATTTTATGTTCGTGTTTTGGTTTTATATAACCATATTCATATAACAGTTTTTATTTAATCTATACAACGTTATAAAACGTATTGTATGATGTTTTTAACGACAATGGTTTGTATAATGATTTTGAAGGCGAAAACCTATATTATGATTTTGACGAGGATTTGTATAAAATGACTTTGGCTATTTTATGGCCTATTACAAAGATTTGTACAAAATGATTTTTGGTAATAATTTTATACCGATGTTATATTGATGGACTTAATTAAAACTCTATGAATTCACTCGGCGTTTTCGCTGACCTTTTCTTTTAACATGTTTTATCTCAGGTACTTGAAGGTAATTCTCGGGAAGACAACAAGAATTCATGGCCCGCACTTAAATAACAATTTCCATTCAAATCTTTTGTAAAATTGTATGAAATGACTATGACTTGGGACCTATGTAAATTTGATATTTATGAATGGAAATGTTTTTATTATTAAACGACGCGATTTTTATGCGTTGTCTATGATGTGAGTAATGTGCTATCCCGTAACACCAACGAGTCTTCCGCTGTATTGAATTGTTTAAATTTGGGGGTGTTACAGTTTGGTACCAGAGCTCTCGTTATTGAGAACGAAAGATTTTTAAACCCAAGGTTTTGAATAAAACATTTCAAAATCTTTTAACTATAAACATTTTTCTAAAAATGTCTAAAAATCTTTTGACTATAACGGTGCCGAAGAATTCCCGAGTTACCGACAAGGCCAGACTGAGAAGTGTTATTTTAATATATATATATATATATATATATATATATATATATATATATATATATATATATATATATATATATATATATATATATATATATATATATATATATATATATATATATATATATATATATATATATATATAACTTGGATTATGTATATATATGATGTAATTTGATTACATGATTGTTTGATAATTATTTTAATATTTATACGAGGTATTTATACGACGTAGATTGTCACAAGGAACCCTAAATCCCCTAGTAAATTAATCTAAGCTATTCCTATAGGAAATCTAGCTATTCCAGATCTAAACCAAGTTGTGGATATTTATGATCCCAACAAAATGGTTGATATTCGTAGAAATATAGATATTAGTTGATTGTGATATTGACGAAGAATTGGCAAGATTAACTTTGATATCGATGTCATGACGATCTTTCCTTATAGAGTGGAGTTTGACAAAACGTTACCACTTAGAAAGATGTCATCTGATTCGTTGTCACCCAATTCTTAAATTGACATCAAAAGGGTGAATGTTGCACTTGAGGCTGTCATTGGAACCATTACCCAAAAGCCTCATGCCACTAGTACCTTTCCGAGAAATCTAATTGAATGTGTGAGTCATCTCATGATAGTGACTCATTTGATAACTATTTGATGAAAGAGCTATAGGATTGGAAGTTAAGTGTTGTTCATATCAAGCTTTTATTGCCTTCAGGGTATAAGAATAAGGTTGAAAGTATTGGAGAATGAGGTAGGATATCGAATTGAGTATAAAATTGGTTGAAACTTGAATAAAGTAAAATTTAACTTGTATGGAATATGAGATTGTTAAGAGGAAGTCGTTAAGTCCTGTGATTGAGTTATAAGGTTTTAATTGATTGCTGATTCGTGTTAAGGGTTGTTCCTAGGCCATTGTCCACTAACGAGGATGCCCAGTGTCCAAGAAATAAATTGAAGAGATCTTCTTCTGAATTGGGACCGATGGATCTTCTGGGACAGGTGGAACCCCCATGACTCTTGTAGATTAGTATTCATTGTGGTATCTTTTAAAAATAATCCCTAACTTAACTGTGACATCAGTTGGTAGGATGAGTTCTTGGAATTGTATGACATAGTGACACGTTATGTGTTATGGTACAATTTAGACTTGTTTGTGATTAGTGAAAAGACTACCTTTGATTGCTAAATTCTACATGTATCGATGTTATCTATCTTTTATTGCTTCATCCTAATGTTCGCATTAGTGATGCAACCATTGAACAAGTACTCATCTCGATTTGAGTCACGTTGTGAATTATTCTTTCTGAGTGCCATCGAGGTCATGAACCTCATGATTAAGTGGCTAAGCTCATTTCTTGATATATAGTAGTTAGTTCTTGGTGAACAACTCTTCATCACTCTTTTGCAGATCACTCATTGTTTTTATAAGATAAAACAGTATCCTTTGAGAAAATTGAATTTTCATCACTATATGGATTATTTAAAGTGAGAGTTATAAATAATCATTATTGAAATAAAGTTGATTATGAAATACCTTGGAAAACTTAATTGTTTTCATAACAAAGAAAATCTTTGTAAATTTTTTTTTATTCTTATTTAAGAATTAAGCATGAGAATGTTTTTGTTATAAACATGATGATAAAATTCTGACGAACTGAGTATTGCATCGTTAATCTTGAAATTGTATATAGTTGCGCGCCTACATACAATTTGGAATGGACCACGCAAGGCTGATTAGTAGTCACCATAAAACTTGTTAATAAACACTACGGTTTCTTTGAAGATTGTGAAAGATTAAATTTTATGAGATCTGCAAGAAGTGAAAAATAGGGACATATTGATAGGGACACCTACATATGTGCCCGTACCATTTATTCTTCTGAGTCGAATTTACTCATCTATGGAATTTATCTTATTTGACAATTGATATTCCTTTCTTGTCCAATTCTCCCGTGGCGAGATTCTTAGGAAAAGTATTTGATTACCGAGTGTTGATACCCGACTGGATGTATCGACGTTCCTATCATTTCTTTTGATTTGATTTCATTTAAATGACCTGGGTAACGATCCGAGGAGCTTTCGAATGCGTACTCATATTAAGAAAACATGGGATATACTCATATTCGTTAATGTTTTCGTCTATATCTGATTTGAAATTCTCTCGCGTAGATCATGCGTTAACCTTACTCTTTTAAAGGTTAGTTGTGTCTCCATATATCCTTGAATTTGTGAAGGATTATGAGTTATTATTAGTCTTTTGAGAAGTTCACATCTTATCGACGGCAATAAAACTAAAAAGTTGATAGTGCCAGTAGAATGGATTGATTGATTATGACATGACGACATTGTCTTAATTGATGGGAACTTGAGTAGAAATCCCCTAAAAGATAAGATGTTGATTATCAAAAGTGATCTAAATAATTCTTGATGGATGACCATATCCTGCATTTAGACTTGAAATTATACCGTGAATGGTTGTGAATTAGTCATAGATATTATAATCTAGAAAGAACTTAAAAGTGAATGTATTAAAAGATGTTTCTTTTATCTGAAACTTTAGGAGGTATTTATTGGTAAATTACCTAGACTTTCGCCACTAAGGCAAGTTGAAATTGGTATTTATTATATTCCCGGTGCTGCACCTGTGGCTTGTGCACTGTGCGTAAGCACCATCTGAATTAAAGGAATTACCGTACAACTGAGAGAGTTGTCGGAAAAAGCTTTTATTCTACCGAGCTCGTCATCATGAAGAGCTATGGTGTTATTATTCCTTATATTTGTTGAATTACCATGAACTAGGTAAATTGATGATAAAAATCTATATCCACTACCCAAGATGATAGATTGTTCGATCATTTACAAGGTTCTAGGGTATGTTCTAAAGATTTGATTCACGGCATGGTTATCATCAACTTCGCGTCCGCGAAAAAGATTATCTATTCCGATCACTACATCCATAACTTGTAATAAACATTATGAGTTTCATGTTGTGTCGTTTGGATTGACTAATACACATGTAGTATTCATAAATTTGGTGAATCACATGTGTAGGCTGTAATTTGATAAATTCATGCTTGTGATCATTAATGACCATTTGTTTATTTATAAGTATAAGATGAGTTAATAATTAGTTATAGACTGCCCTGAATTGACCGAGTAATGAAAACTTGTACCTTGAATATTTAACATGTGATTAAAGACTTAATCCTTTACATTATTTAACCGTGTGATTAATAAGATAATGGAATCTATATTGACTCTTCAAAAATTTAGAGCCCTTTAAGACTTTAGGTTTTTTTTTTTTTTTTTTGGGTAAAGGGACTTCTTCCCGGTAAAATATATTACACCAAAAAACAGTTACATCACAATGGAATGTGGCTAAGATACCACATTAACCTCAAGCACTAAACGCTTGAACGACCATTATCACATGACATGCCATATGATAATTAAAAGGAAATTACAAACCCTATAACACCTATGGGGAAAAACCATCTAATATTACATAAGCAAAAAAAACAAGACATCAAACTCATCTAAAAATGGTATCCGGGATATCCCACATCTTTGCAAGTCTAATACCATCATTAGATCTCTTCATTTTACATGATAGGAGCTTTAACCGAACCACACTCTTGATACAATCAATAATCTGTTTCGGAGATCTCTTAACCTTCTTAAACAACCTCCAATTCCGTTCTTGCCATAAATAATACGTAATAGCAGCAACAACCACCTTAGCAATAATACTTCGAGACGAACGTCTTTTAGCAATCGGAATTAAATCGTCAATAATGGA
Source organism: Glebionis coronaria (assembly GCA_025667525.1). Lineage (NCBI taxonomy): Eukaryota > Viridiplantae > Streptophyta > Magnoliopsida > Asterales > Asteraceae > Glebionis > Glebionis coronaria. Next base: position 370,941 of record JANFOE010001020.1, read on the forward strand.
ATAAACCTCATCAGCCGCAGCAGGCATATCCGCAAACTTCTTCATATGACTCCAAACAGAAGATGAGAAACCACATTGGAAAAACAAATGTTCATGCGAGTCACTTTGAAGCTCACACAGCGAACACACCTCCGAGACAGAATCATTAACTTCAGAAACTCGCACTCGATCCTGAGTTTGAAGACGTTTCTTAATAATAAGCCATAAATGCACAGCATGACGCGGAATGCACGATCCAAACCAGACCACATTAAACCAATCGACCTGAGCATCCCTTGGACGAATAGAAGAGCAGACTTGATTAACAGAAAAAACTTGAACCGTACCTGAAGCATCACGCCATTGAATAATATCATTCGTCCCGTCATTAAGGACAGGAACAGGAATCGAGCCAAGGAAAGGATATTTAACCACAAGATCAGCTGGCCAACACCACGCTCCATGAGAAACAGCAGCTTTAACATTAGAATTAATAGCCAAACCTGTGCGAGGCATGTCACGGGCAGAAATACGAGAAGCTAACGGACCTTCCAAACACCACCTATCATACCAAACAGAAGTATGCATACCATTTCCAAGCTTAGACCAAAAAAACTCACGAATAATCGGACGAAGTTGTAATATCTTGCGCCATCCCCAAGTAACATAAGACCGAAGAGGAACTTGCCAAAAACTACGGCCCTTGAGCTTATACGCGTGTATCCATTTCACCCATAAAGAGTCCTTCAACGTGAGCAGCTTCCATATATGAGAGACCATTAGGGCAGAATTAAAGAACTCAAGACGACGAATCCCTAGACCTCCTTCTTCTTTAGGAAGACACACTGTTTCCCATGCGACCTTTGCTTTACCCTTTTTATTAGCACCTTGGCTCCAAAGAAAACCTCGCATAAGTTGTTCTATTTTCCGTAACACCTGTGAGGGAATAATAAAAACCGAAGCCCAAAAAACATGTAAATATCCTAGAACAGATTGAATAAGTTGGATCCTACCCCCGATAGATAAAGCTTTATTATTCCAACCTTGAATACGACTTTGGATCTTCTCAATAAGCTGATTGCAATCACTAACCATCAACCTAGAAGAGATTAGCGGAACACCAAGGTATTTAACCGGTAACTTACCATCCTCAAAAGGAAGAACATGAAGGATAGCCAGTTTCGTACTATTAGTGACATTACAGAAAAAAGCTGTACTTTTTGGTAAACTCGGAGTGAGACCAGAAGCACCTTTAAACTCATCTAAAGAATCCTTAATAATATGAGCAGAACTTACATCCCCGTGGGCAAAGATAAACAAATCATCAGCAAAACATAGATTAATTAACTCTAATTTAGAGCAATATCTATGAAACGTAAAACTACCCATATCATGAACCCTTCGTTGAATCATGAGAGTAAGAACCTCCATAACTAAAGTAAAAAGATAGAGAGATAGCGGATCACCTTGACGAAGGCCTCTCTTCCCTTTAAAATGACCATAGAGCGAACCATTAACACTGATAGAAAATGAAGTAGTAGCAACACACTCCATAATCCACTTTACCATACGATCATGAAAACCAAACCCAATGAGCGTGTTACGAAGGAATTCCCAATCAACAGTGTCATAGGCTTTTTGAATATCAACTTTAAAAGCACATCGAGGGGGACCCCTGTTTAGGTGATAGCCATGCATAAGCTCCTGCGTAAGCAAAATATTATCAGAGATACTACGACCAGGCACAAACGCGGACTGATTAGGGCTGATCAACGAAGTTAAACAACACTTGATTCTATTAGCGATAATCTTACTAATGCACTTAAAAAGCACATTACAGCAAGAAATAGGCCGATAGTCATTGACACAGGTAGGAGAATTAACTTTAGGAATAAGGGCAATGATCGTGTGATTAAGTTCTCGAAGAAGCTTGCCATTACGAAAAAACTCTTGAATAGCAGCAACAATGTCATCCGACACAATATCCCAAGAGCTCTTGAAAAAAGCCGCTGTGAAACCATCCGGGCCTGGAGATTTGTCGTTTCCCATAGAGAATAAAGCTTCTTTAATCTCAGATCTAGTCACATCCCGAACCATATGCAACGCATTAACTGCTCAAGCCGAGTTTTGAACAATTGATCAGTAATGAACTCCTGAGTAGGTTCACTTTGGCCAAGAAAAGTCTCATAGTGATCAACAAACGCCTCGGCCACTTTATCATTTTCATAAATATTACCATCTCCATTAGTAACAGTATCAATTCTGCTACGGCTAATACGAGTGCGCACAGCTTTATGAAAAAAATAGAGTTAGAATCACCTTCCCGAAGCCAGTCCACTTTCGCCTTCTGCTTAAGAAACTTCTCCTTCAAAAGGGCAGCCTCATTGAAAGCACAAACACAAGCAGCCTCACGTTCCCTAAGCTCACCATTGAAAGGATCCAAATCCAGCAAACTCTGAACATGATCCATTTCCGCTCTCATAGCTATAACATTTTGGTGTAAATTACCTTTATCATATAACAACTTACGACAAGGTTTCTTAAGAGCTCTAAGCTTCATAACAACCCGATACATCTGAAAACCACTCACTGTCCTACTCCAAATGTGACTAACAGTAGACAAAAACCTCGGATCAGCAGTAATAACATTTGAAAATTTAAAAGGCTTCGGTTTCTGAAGAACATTCGATGGAAGAGCAAGAACTGATGGCGCATGATCAGAACAACGATAAGGTTTAAAAAGCGCATAGGCACCCATATAAACATCATTAAATTCTTGATTCACCATGATTCTGTCCAGTTTACGAAGGAGACCACTCACTCCTTTCGGCTTTTGATTCCAGGTGTAATGAAGACCAGTATGTTGTAGATCAAAAACATTAATCTCAGAAACACACTCTTTAAACTTGCGCATGGAAATGTTAACAGTAGATCGGCCCACAGAAGAGTCTTCTAAGAAAAGGGTAGCATTAAAATCACCAAGAAGACACCACGGCCGATTATTAACATAAGAATTATGGACACATAACCCTTTCCACAGAGCACGCCTATGAATATAGAAGTTATGAGCATAAATAAAAGAGCAAAACACTTCCTTCCTATCAGCTTTGAGCCAAACACGCACATGAATGACCTGGTCATCTTGATGCAACACAACAACATCAACGTCATTTCTGTTCCAACCAAGAATGATACGAGTACCCTTAGAACAGTGAGCACCATTTGAAGTCCAATCCCAATGAGGAAAAATAAATGAGCATAAACGATGAAGGTTCCAACCAAGACTTTAGGTTTTACCAAAAAGAAAGTGCAAATGTGTTTTAACAAAGAATTTTTAAGGGATTATTTCCTTATACACAAATCATTTAACTAAGCACATGTTTAGAGGTAAATATTTGTGTATACCTCAAGACAACCTAAGAGTGATTGAGGAAACCGTTAAACCATGACTTAAAAATTTGAAACGACAATTTTTGCTTTTCAACTAGGAAAATTTTTACCAAAGACAAAAGGAAGATTTTTCGAACATTTACGGATCTTACTAGTTATTTCCGATAAATCAACAAAAATTGTGTTAATTAAATTCAAATTATTTTGAACATTTTTATATAATTGGACAAACTGAGAAAATTTTAAAACTTTTTACGGTTACGTTTCATAAAATTAAATATTTATTATTTGATTACTTGTAATATTTATCGACGCTTTAAACGTCGGATTAAGCAAAACTGATAAAAATAATAACTGAGACGAAACTAAAACTTAGAAAATATGAAGAAAGAAATTTTGAATGAATACGGTCATGATAATTTTTTCATCAGGGAATGTGAATGTAGATACTGACACATAATATAGAAAGGATAAAGAATCAATTAGGACGCATTCCTTAATAATGAATGTGCAAAATAAATTTCCGAACAATTTAAAAATAGCCGATGCTTGTAAAAAGGAAAATATAGATAATAAAAGTGGTTTGCGGCTAATGTGAACCATTAGAATTAAGAAGCCGATGACGTTAAATGTATAAAAGGCCACTTGTGGTTGCCTAAACATGGAGGATTTCGAGATTTAGTTATGTTGGAATCTCATAGGTATAAGTATTCTATTCATGTCATTTCTGACTAAATGTATCTTTATCTGAAGAAGTTGTACTGATGGCAAATTATGAAGGCAGACATTGCCTCATACATTAGTAAACGTCTAGCTATTGCAAAGGTCATCATCTGAATTTGATTCTATTTGGGTCATCGTCGACAGACCGACCAAATCTGCTAATATCATTCCTGTTAATGATAGATTCTTGATGAAGAAATTGACTCTTTGTATTGAAAGGAGTTGTGTAAACATAGTGTGCCTATATCGATCATCTCTATTAAGATCCTCGCTTCGTATCGAATTTCTAGAGATTTACTCAGAAGTCATTGGGAACGAACCTTGGAGAGTACTGTTTACCACCCCAAATCGAAGGGATGAGGTAAAGTAACGATACAAAACACTAGAAGTCTTGTTTTATGTTTGAATGATTGACCTTTGGTAATGAACCGTATAATCGTTTCCTTTGGAGAGATTATCATTGATAATTATCGTATTAGGATCGAGACCGAATCTTGTGAGGATCTAAATGTGAGAGCATCTGTAAGCAGGAGTTGGGAGGAGGGCACCCGACATACACCCATTGTGAGTTGGACATGTCTTTTAGGTTTAAGGTTTCCTATGATGACAAACCTAACCTTACAAAATACTCGACCTGCGAGACCTGAAATGATTGTTGAAATTAGGATCTGATTATTGGCTGCCGGTAGTGGGCATGAGGTTATGTGAATATGAAATGTAGATCTTGAAGTGCCAGATGGGTAGCGAAGTTATGCCAAAAATTTTAACCTTGGAAAAATGAATTGATGATATGAAAGATCATGGGATATAAGTCCCCGTTGTATGGGACCATTGAGATGATGTAAAAGATTGGTTTGAAAGGCATATAAGCTGGATCTACCCTAGGACTTCAAGAGCTGCGTGAATTATGTTTCGTATATCGAACTTGATAAAATGTCTATCAAGTGAGAATCTGATCACTTCTTGATAAAGTTTAGATCGGCGAAAAGTTGCATTCATCAAAAACCCGTGAACATCATGGATAGAGAAAGTAAGTCAACATTAAGCCTGATCTTATTCCCGTAGTTATGTTTGATGAAACTCGCGTATTGTAATGAATTGCACTTGTGAGAAAAGACCGAATGTGGAGGAAATACCCACATGGCTTTAACTCTATAAGAAGCGAGTAGTAAGATAAGATGATCTTTGAGGACAAAGATCCTGTTTAGGGGTAAATGCTGTGACAATCCGTCAATTTATGGTTTATATTTTATTCTCAATATTTATTTGAAAACATTATTTTAATGATATAATATGAACTCACTTATTTTTGGGAAGAAATTTGGATTTTACGTCTTGAAGTAGCATCGACTACGTCTAAACCGAAGGATTCTACGTTACGTGCTTACGTTTACATACACCGTTTATCATTGATAATTATCGTATTAGGATCAAGACCGAATCCTGTGAGGATCTAAATGTGAGAGCATCTGTAAGCAGGAGTTGGGAGGAAGACACCCGACATACACCCATTGTGAGTTGGACATGTCTTTTAGGTTTAAGGTTTCCTATGATGACAAACCTAACCTTACAAAATACTCGACCCGCGAGACCTGAAATTATTGTTGAAATTAGGATCTGATTATTGGCTGCCGGTAGTGGGCATGTGGTTATGTGAATTTGAAATGTAGATCTTGAAGTGCCAGATGGGTAGCGAAGTTATGCCAAAAATTTTAACCATGGAAAAATGAATTCATGATATGAAAGATCATGGGATATAAGTCCCCGTTGTATGGGACCATTGAGATGATGTAAAAGATTGGTTTGAAAGGCATATAAGCTGGATCTACCCTAGGACTTCAAGAGCTGCGTGAATTATGTTTCGTATATCGAACTTGATAAAATGTCTATCAAGTGAGAATCTGATCACTTCTTGATAAAGTTTAGATCGGTGAAAAGTTGCATTCATCAAAAACCCGTGAACATCATGGATAGAGAAAGTAAGTCAACATTAAGCCTGATCTTATTCCCGTAGTTATGTTTGATGAAACTCGCGTATTGTAATGAATTACACTTGTGAGAAAAGACCGAATGTGGAGGAAATACCCACATGGCTTTAACTCTATAAGAAGCGAGTAGTAAGATAAGATGATCTTTGAGGACAAAGATCCTGTTTAGGGGTAAATGCTGTGACAATCCGTCAATTTATGGTTTATATTTTATTCTCAATATTTATTTGAAAACATTATTTTAATGATTTAATATGAACTCACTTATTTTTGGGAAGAAATTTGGATTTTACGTCTTGAAGTAGCATCGACTACGTCTAAACCGGAGGATTCTACGTTACGTGCTTACGTTTACATACACCGTTTTTGGTGACAGTCTAAAAATTCAGAAAATAAATTTATCCGTGAATATTATTTTGGGATTTTAAATTTGAGTTAGTTCATAAACTCACTAATTTACGAGAAGAGATTAGAACTTTCGTGAATAATTTAACGTCCTTTACGACTAAACCGGAAACCTTAAGATTACGTATTTACGTTTTTGAACTCCGTTTTTGATGAGACAATTTTTATTAGATTCGTTTTGTGTCGTTGATTCATAATTTATAAAAACGTTTTTCGTAAAACGACCCGAGGGCACGCAAATCGAGGAAACTAGAATCGAGGAGTACCCGTAAATTAGTGGGATGAGACAAAACAAGTTTTGCCTCACCCCACACGTGGGATGGTTCACTAGCTACCACCAACACCATGAGGTGTCAAAACTACAAGCCATAAGCTAACACTTGTACTTAGCTTAACTTGTAAGCTTTCAAAACCACAAAACCACCAAGCCTAAAACAACTAACTCATTTCTTACATGCAAAAACCACACAACTCTCCTCCCTCTCTCTAAAATTCGTCCCATCCTCACCTTAAACCATCCATTTGATCAATTTTCAACCACTAAAACTTGTGTTATTCACACATATGATGGAAACCCTTTGAAGATATGAAGATTGGAGGTGATCTTAACCTATGAAAAGGATTTTTCATGAGGTTAAAGGGCTGAATTCATGGAGGTGTTCATCTATCCAAAGGACCCAAGAAGTTTCCTTTCTAAAGTTGAAGATTTGATAACAAGAACCAAGTCTTGTTCATCAAAAATCTCATCTTTTCATCACTAATGGTGGTATAAAGATTGTTCTTCCTATCCTCTTGTTATTTTGATTATGTAATATTGTAATTTCTTTATTTATGTATATGTATATGATGATGAATAATGATTAAAAATATTATGTGGGGATTTGATGTTGATAGATTTGATGAACATGGTTAAAAAGATGGAAAACCATAGGTAAAATGGTTAAAATCTTGCTTAAATGTGATGGCTGTATAAAAACAGTAAGTAACCAAATGTTAAACTGATAAAATGGTAAAGTGGAATCAATATAAAGTAATTATTAGGTGTTATACACATGTGATAGTTGGCCATGTAATGGAATCATCAAAATGAGTGAGATATAATCAAAACAAGATGAGTGTACCTATCTGAATAGTCTGTTTTGTAGGGACTGTTAAGGATAGTTAAACATGGAACGAGCAGTAGCTATATCTAACTTATTTGTAGCACATAATATGAAGTTTATGTCATCCAAAAATGAGCTTCTATCTCCTTATAGAACTCAAGATATGATAAAAATGGTGAAGATCAAACTAAAAATCAGATTTTGAAGAATTAATGTTTAATAGTATTATATATGCACTCAAACTAATATAGTATAAAATGTGAATTGAAACCCACTAACTTATAAATTTCATTTATATAAATATGTATAAGGTTAATTAAATGGACACTTTATAAAATGGTAGTTGAATAAGATTTATAAGTTATAAAAACTATAAACATGATTTTTACGATTTTCGGCTATTACCGTAAAATTAACGTTTTTCGCCAATTAAAACTTAGACGATCAAACACGTCTAATGTAAAGTTTTTAAAAGTCATATAATGATATATAAGTACCTAATACAAGTAAAAACCGATAAAACCCGAACTATATGACATACGGACATTAACGAGCTAAGTTAGCATATTTGGACTAATAATATAACTAAATAAGTTAAACACTTATAAAAATTACTTACTGGGCTTAACCCATTTGGGCCCAACATGTAAAGTATAAATACTGATAATAAAAGTATAAAATGGATTAATACAAGTTAAATAACTTATAATAGGCTTATTGGACCTAAAACATGTAAATAGGTAAAACTAGTAAAACTAGTATAAAAATGTTACCAACACATAAACACTATATTGAATAAGTAAAAAAATGTACAATACCACTTGATCATCATCATATGTATACATAATTGTTATTTTTATAAAGTCATTGGACAAGAGTCTAAGACGAGTATTATTTGTCTAGGTTTCCGTGATTGAGGCACGTACCGTACATCCGAATTGCCGATAACCCGCTTTCCCACATTAACGTGAGTTCATAGCCTCGCACTCTTTTAAATGTTTTTATGAAATGTTTTATAAACCCGCGAGGGAGATAACATGTTAGTTTTTATAAAATAGGACACTAGTTGTCCCGATTGTTTGTTTATTGATTTGGATCTGAATGATTGTATGACCCGATGAATGATTATATGACCCGATAGATGAAATGAAATGGATTATTAAAGTTAGGTTATGTCACTAAAAGTCCCATTAGCATGAATTGTGAACTACCGGGATTTGGTAGACGCTTGTGCATATAATAGTACTATTTTGGGACGATCACCCCAGTTCGCGCCTTGACGGTTGATCCCCGTCGTGCCACATTGATTGGTAAGCGAATTTATGTATGAGAAGATTTCAATAGCATGATCTTTGTGACGACACACTAATTTAGATGGGCAAATTGAATTTCGGGCTAGCTACCCGTTGTTTGTTGAGGTAAGGTAACAATGTCATGCGGCTTATAATAATCCAAAAATAACGAAAATACTGCTTTATGCATTGAATTACGATATATTGCCTGACTAGCAATACAGGGTCTTATTATTGATTTTATGTTCGTGTTTTGGTTTTATATAACCATATTCATATAACGGTTTTTATTTAATCTATACAACGTTATAAAACGTATTGTATGATGTTTTTAACGACAATGGTTCGTATAATGATTTTGAAGGCGAAAGCCTATATTATGATTTTGACGAGGATTTGTATAAAATGACTTTGGCTATTTTATGGCCTATTACAAAGATTTGTAAAAAATCATTTTCGATAATAATTTTATACCGATGTTATATTGATGGATTTAATTAAAACTCTATGAATTCACTCGGCGTTTTCGCTGACCTTTTCTTTTAACATGTTTTATCTCAGGTACTTGAAGGTAATTCTCGGGAAGACAATAAGAATGCATGGCCCGCACTTAAATAACAATTTCCATTCAAATCTTTTGTAAAATTGTATGAAATGACTATGACTTGGGACCTATGTAAATTTGATATTTATGAATAGAAATGCTTTTATTATTAAATGACGCGATTTTTATGCGTTGTCTATGATGTGAGTAATGTGCTATCCCGTAACACCAACGAGTCTTCCGTTGTATTGAATTGTGTAAATTTGGGGGTGTTACAGAGTAGTCCAGAACGTGAGTTCCAGATTTGAGAACATCCTATATGGTTATTTTATTGGTAAACGCTTGGCGTTTCCGGTGGTTGAATATTATGTTAGGACCAATTGGGTAAAGTTTTGTTTGAAACGTGTTATGATGAACGATAAAGGGTTTTTCTTTTTTAAATTTTAATCTAGAACTGGATTGAGAATGTGCTTGAAGAAGGTCCATGGATGATTCGTAATACGCCCATTGTACTTAAGGAATGGAATTTGAATACTAGTCTTCTTATGGAGGATTTACACCGAGTTCCAGTTTGGATTAAATTCCATGACGTCCCATTGGAAGTTTTTGATGATGAAGGTATTAGAATTCTTGGGTCTTATATTGGAACACCCATCATGATGGACTCTTTCACGACCACGATGTGTAAATAATCTTGGGGACAATGTAGTTTTGCGAGATGCCTTATTGAGATTCGTGCAGATGAGCCTGTGAAAGATGAAATCACAATTGCTGTTCCTCAACTTGAATGTGACGGTTGTTCTAATGCTAATATTAGAGTTGAGTATGAATGGAGACCTCCACGATGCACTAAATGTAATGTCTTTGGACATGATATTGATTCGTGCCCGTTGAATGCTGCTGACAAGTCGTCTAAACAGGTACCCAATAATGATTCACAGGAAGATGGTTTTAAGCAAGTTAAAAGTAGGAAACGTAATAACAAAATTGTAAACCCGATTCTGAAGGGCGTTCCTTTAGGGAAAGGGTTTCAAATGGGGAATGATTTTAAATTTAAACCTAGAGCTTCGACGTCGGGTCCTGCTGGTGCTAAGGTGAGTCCAGGTAATCAAAATTTAAATACTAATGAAGTGGATAAGAAGAACAATTCTACATCTCCCATCCAAATTTCCACGTCTAATGCATTTGGTGCACTAGAACATGAAGATAATGATCTATAGGGGATGGATAGTGATGAAGAGGACGAGGTGGTGGAAAATATATATGATGAATCGGCTAATTTGTTTTCCCATCATGGTGTTACTTAGAGGTTGGATGTCTTCATGTATTCATGGTTCATCTTGGTTTATGTCTAGTTTATTTTTGTTATAGGCTAGATTGGTGGTTTGGCTTTTAATAGGCCTTGTTTAAAAAGCTTCCTGTAGCTTGCGGTTAATGTGGTATTTCAGCCACATTCCTTTGTATTTCAACGTTTTTTGGTTAATCTATTTACCGGGGTATTAAACCCTTTTACCAAAAAAAAACTTTCCCTCTCTAGTTCTTCATCTCCCTCTCTCTCTTTTAGATCATAACAACACATTAACAATCTTAAGAAATCGTGTACCTACATTAGGCACAAAGAAACTAATAAGACGTTATTTTGTTCTTATATTTATGCAGATAACAAGCCCGCTATCAGATGCTTACTTTGGGATGAGTTAGGTTTTCATAAATGTGTTGTTCATGATCAGCCGTGGGTTCTCTTGGGGGATTTCAATGTGGCGCTCAATATTGAAGATGTGTATCATGGGTTGTCGTCTTTGAACGCGGCTATGTGTGCATTTAAAGATTGTGTTGCTAGTATTGAAGTGGAGGATATTAATTCTTCCGTCTTGCATTTTACTTGGAATCAAAAGCCGCAAGGCGGTGTGGGTATTTTGAATAAGTTGGATCGCTGTATGGATAATGTTGCATTAGTAGATGAATTCCTAAGTGTGCATGTTGTTTTCCAACCGTACAGACTTTCAGATCATTCTCCCATTGTCCTCCGAATGCCTTCCATTGTTCGGTCAAAAGCTAAGCCTTTTAAGTTCTTCAACTTCTTGGCTACGCACCGTAAATTTAAGGAGGTGGTTGTCGAGCAGTGGGGTGTTCATGTTAATGGCCATGCTATGTTTCAGGTGGTCTCTAAAATGAAAGCTTTGAAGAAACCTTTTCGTAAATTGTTACATGATCATGGTAATCTCAAATGGCAAAGTGGTGAGGCTTCGTTTGGAAGTAGATGTTGCTCAGAAAGCGCTTGATTTGAATCCTTCTGACTTGCTTTTATGGGATGAAGTGGCAATGTATGTCCAAGCTTTAAATGAAGAGAAAATTAATGAGGAACGATTCTTGAAGCAAAAAGCAAAAGTTGATTGGTTAGGCGCGGGGATACGAATTCAGCTTACTTTTACAAAGTGGTTAATGGCCGGAACCATCATAGTCGTATTGAGGTTATTCGTGATGTTGCTAATGTGGAAGTCACGGGTAATGATGTTCCTAATGTGTTTGTTACGCATTATGAACAGTTCTTAGGGAGCTCTATGGAGTGTGATGTCCTAGATTCGGCTGATTTGTTTGATAAACTAGTTTCTGTTGGGGTGTTTTATTCTATGGTGCGGGAGGTATCTAATCGGGAAATCAAATCTGCTATGTTTGATAATGGTGATGATCGGGCTCCTGGTTCGAACGGATACACTTCTACATTTTTTAAAAAGGGATTGGATATGGTAGGTAAAGATGTTTATAAGGTTGTCCGTGATTTCTTTGATAATGGGCAGCTTCTAAAGGAGGTTAATCACACGTTCATTGCGCTTATCCCAAAGGTTACTACTCCTTTGAAAGTTACTTATTTTCGTCCTATTTCATGTTGCAATGTCATTTACAAATGCATTAGTAAAATTCTTACTACTCGCATTATAGACGGTATTAAAGAGGTTGTTAGTGAAAACCAATATGCTTTTGTCCCGGGAAGGCAGATATCAGACAGTATTCTTATTACTCAAGAGCTTATGCATAATTATCATAGGCAGCGAGTCCCTCCTACATGTGCTTTTAAAGTAGATATCTAAAAGGCGTATGACACGGTGGATTGGCGTTTTTTGGAGCAGGCTCTTAACATGTTTGGGTTTAATCCTATAATGGTTAAACGGATTATGACGTGTGTAACTTCAGCATCGTTCTCTATTTGCATCAATTGTAACAATCATGGGTACTTTAAAGGGAAACCAGGGCCGAGGTAAGGAGACCCTTTGTCTCCTTATTTTTTCACGTTAGTGATGGAAGTTCTTACTCTCATTTTGAAGTGAAGGGTCAGATCTAATGGCTTTCGTTTTCATCACAAGTGTGAGCAGCTTCATATTATCAATGTGTGTTTTTTAGATGACCTTTTTCTTTTTACTCATGGTGATGTGACTTCGACGCAAATTATTATGAGTTCGCTTGATGAATTTAAAGAAGTTTTAGGTCTTGTTCCAAGTATTCCTAAGAGTGCCGCGTTTTAATGCAATCTTGGTGATGTGGTGAAGCATAATATTCTGAGTATTATGCCGTTTGTTGAAGGGACCCTTCCGGTTAAATACCTTGGTGTTCCTCTTATATCTTTTCGTCCTTTAAATAAGGATTGTAAAATCCTTGTTGAGAATGTCAGGAATAGGATTTGTGATTGGAAGAACAAATCTTTATCTTTTGCGAGAAGGCTTCAATTGTGTAAATCGGTTCTCCTCTCCATGCAAGTGTATTGGGCGTCTGTGCTTATGATCCCGCAAGGCATTGTAAGTGATATTCACCAACATGTTAGAGGTTTTTTATGGTGCAATGGTGAGTTTAAAAAAGGTAAAGCCAAAGTAGCTTGGAAGGATATTATTCTTCCTAAGTGTGAGGGAGGGCTTGGTATTCGAAGTCTTGGGGTTTTTAACATGTCCTTAATGGCTACTCATATATGCAACATTCTTGCAAATAAAGAGTCATTGTGGGTGCGTTGGATACATGTTTATAAGCTGAATGGTCGTGCTTTCTGGGATGTGCCTGAACATGCTGACATGAGTTGGGGTTGGCGTAAATTACTATAGCTCCGTAATGTGGTCAAACCTTATTTTTGGTCTGTATTGAGGAATGGCAGAAGTAATTCAGCGTGGTTTGATAGATGGGACCCCAATTACCCTTTAAGTGCTTACTTGACTCCCTGAGACATAACAAGGAAAGGTTTCACTATTCAGTCGTGTGTTGTTGACCTGGTGGTGCATGATTCTTGGATTTGGCCTCAAGCATTGTTACTTATGGCTCCAAATATTTCTAATACTCCTGTTCTTGATCTTATCGCGAAGAAATCTGATGTGGTGAAATGGGGGATGCTAGTGGTTCGTTATGTGAGTTTTCGGTTGCTAGGGCTTGAGAGGTATTTCGTCCAAGAGGGCATGTGGTGGAGTGGCAACATTTTGTTTGGTTCTCCCATGCGATCCCTCGTCATGGGTTTCATTTATGGCTAGTGATGCGTTTAGCCTTGAAAACTCAAGATAGATTGCGTCCGTAGGATGTTGGGCCAGGTGTGGACCTGAGCGTGGTAACGTGTCATTTGTGTAAGATGCAACCAGATTCTCATACACATCTATTTTTTGAGTGTCCGTTTGCTTCTAAAGTGTGGGAGTATGTTAGAGGGTTAGCTGACATGGACCAGGTTAGACCGATTTTACATGATATTATTGATTATCTAAAACCCTTGGCTTGTCATCGAACAGCTATGAGTGTTATTGGTAGAATGGTTGTGGCAGGAGCTGCGTATTTTATTTGGAGAAAGCGTAATGCTCGCCTTTTCAAGCAAGTTAGGCGAACACCGGAGGCTATTAGAGATGATGTTATGATAGCTGTTTGGTTTAAGTTGTTAACGTTTCGATTCAAGAACAGATTGTCAGTTCAAAAGATGTTAGAGAGATGGAATCTGCCGAGATTATTTCATATTCATGGAGAAGACTAGGCGTTAGGTTTTTATTTTATTTTGTTTAAGCTTTGTGGCATGTCACAGGCTTTGATCGTTTCAAGCCTTGCTTGAGGTAAATGTGGTATTTCAGCCACATTCCAGTGTACTTAAACTCTCTGTGATTAATTCAAAATTACCGGTGTAACCCTTTACCAAAAAAAAATAATAAATAATGTTTTAGCACGAGAACTTAAAACACGAAACGAAATGAAAAGTATGCATGTGTTTGTTTTGGGCCGCAGTTTTAATAACAAAAGAAAGAAAATTGGGCTTTGAGCCCAACCCATTTTGAAAGTAAACAAACAGGAGTTTATTCCACTTCATTTCACAAACAGAAAATAAAAGTTTGGGTTTGGGTGTGTGTATGTACCGCCGGCAGTCAGAGAACAAAAAGGGTGTCAGGTTTGATATTTTCTATTGATATGTTGTGTGTTTGTTGTTCACCTCAAACACCTCTAACTGTAATCATTTCTCCTTTATTTTATCAATCACGAATTTAATTAACATGACCATATGATCATACGAAAAGTAAACATGAAGTATAAATCTGTTTGGTAGTCGGGTTTGTGGTGGTTTCACAGAAACTGAGACACGGGGGTGTCTTGGTGTGCTGTTTTCAGACCAGCCACGGCCAGGGTGTGCGCTAGTGGTGGCTATGATGGTTCAGCCACAGCCAAAACTCCCAACCGGGGGTGTTTACTTGTCAAATAATGGGTAAAACAAGAGTTAGGGGAAACCCGAGAGCCTTAAGGCTCTCAGTAGAAATATTATAACAGCAGGGGGTTCGGTTGAGTTTTAATTCCAGGATTAGCGTCAGTTTAGCGACAAAAAATGATGTCGCAATTTACTATAGACAGTTTGGGTCACAGTTTTAGCGACGGTTTAGCGACAGAAATTGCTGTCGCTAATCCGGCTGTGAGTATATTGGTTGTTGTTTTTTTATTTTAGTGCGACCGGGAGGAGTATCTCGGTAGGCTCGGGTACACGTTTTGGCGTGTTTAAAACTATGCAGTTAATTTAATTATTCTAGTACATGTATAATCAAATTAACTAATTAAGCTTAGGTTATAATTATTAGATTAATAAGTCATGGAATTTAACCTAAGTATTTTTATATAGACTTAATTAAATTAAACCATACATTAATTTAATTATTCGGCTATAGTAAAGTTTTAATTAAATAAAACCATTATTATTATTTTACAATCAGTTGTAGCCCAAAGTATTTTATTTTATAGACTTCACTAATTGACACCACGATGTATATATATAAACGAATATTAAACATTGGCTGGTATTTTATTCATAATAATCAGACTTAATATTATTGAAGGAAACTTTCTAATTTAGGAAACTTGCTATTTTAGGAAACTTTCCATTTTTAGCAGGTTACGTATAACAATATAATATTACGAGAGTACATGTTATATATTAATCAGAGAACAATAAATACACTAATCAGAAAATACATAAGAACAGTCAGACTTAACAGATTATACACAAAACAGTACATCAATACAAGAACATAATAAATCAAGTTAAGAACCGTATGAATTAGTAAAAGTATACAAATATCAGATAACTCATTCATGCCCTTTATTCATGTAGCCTTTGTGAAGTCAGAGTAGGATTTCCATCTGTTTTCCTTGCAGTCAGTTACTGGACACAAGGTACGGATTTCCCGTCCTTCAGTAGGGACTTCCTTTCCTATGCATGATTAGGATTCCCCATTTGTAGCCAAATGTTTTCCCCAGTTTTATGTTATAAACTTTACATAAATTTCCATGATAATTATGTTAAATTTCCTAAGCTATATATACATGCATGACCAGTTCCATCTAGTTACGTAGGTACTGTAACCTTGACACTTGAGGCACTGGTGTCATGACCCCTCTGCGGGGGAGTGATTTCTCACAGCGTCCCTTTTATTTCAGTTGGCCATATTATCAGTACATTATCAGCGGGGCGAATGGGTGCATCCTAGTTTATCAGTTTATAGTTAGTAGGTGAATGTGGTGCGTGCTCTACATCCTTCACATTGGAGTTGATCTCTCCACCCAGTTTATTTAGAGGTCACCCCTCTAACAGCATGACGAGGTCACCCTTTAAGTAGTCATGCATATGTTGTTACAGCACATGACCTATATAAGCTCTTGGCACTTAAAATACAGTAATTGCATGTTTTCAGGTTTAACAATTAATAGTTCAGCTTTACCAGTTATAAACCAGGTTTTTCATGACATACACAGTTTTTCTGCTGCATTTTACTTACCAGTCTTTAAGTTTCAATATTTGTTATCTGTTTCATTTCAGTACTTCTTATCATGCTTTTATATCCGTTCAATGGGCGTTATGCTCAGCCGTAATTTCTTTTCATGTTCCAAACGGCAGGTACACAGGGACGCTCTTAGGATTCTGAGAGTATGTGCATTTGGATGGAAGCTATCCAGACTTCTTACTTTATGCACTTCATACATTACCTTGCTTGTTAGGACACTGTTTAGTCCTTCCTTACAGTACTTACTTTTACATGTTTGAGCTTATGTTTGGACTACCGATGTTTGTTTCCGGTATTTCCTTTATGGTCAGTTAATGTTTTTTAAGATATTTACATTGCATGCTTTGATGACACGCCATAAATACATGTAACGGTCCACTTATCCAAGTGGGGTGTTATAATTATGGTATCAGAGCCCAAGGTTCGACCTGTAGGCTCTAAAACTTGACATGTGACTAGTTGATAGTCACCAGGAACTTCCTAGATTTTGGCGTTGTTGTTTTCCATGTTTCTCATGCATTTTATCATTCAGTTTTGTAAGTTTTGACTAAGTAAAAGGTTGGTACAGGACTGGCGATATTTAGTCGCATGTGCTTTTCTACGAATTTTAATTTTGGTGAACCGACCCATAGGCGTTAACCTATACTCATGTCCGATTCATGTTTTTCAGTCAAATGTTGTTTGTGAACCGACCCATAGGCGTTCACATTTGTTCATGTCAGATTTTGCTTTATGAACCTACCCATAGACGTTCACATTTGTTCATGTCAGATTTCGTTTTGGTGAACCGACCCATAGGCGTTCACCCTTGCTCATGTCAAATTTCATGCTTTAAGTTGAATGTTGTTTTGTGAACTGACCCATAGAAGTTCACCTTTTCTATATCAAGATGTTTCATTAAAGTTTTGACAAGTATAGATTGGACTACATCCATCCACATTTAGTCCCAAGTTGTTAATTTTTGTACATGACAGTTCTCGTAAATTTTTTGACAAGTATGGATCGAACCAGAATCGTCCATACTTAGTCACATGTCTTCTCTTTTGAATTTTGTGGATTGAACCATAGCCATCCATACCAGTTGATGTTAAACCTCAGTTGATTATAATTTTATGTTCTTTGTAACAATCAAGTTTTCATACTCTCACGTGGATGTCGTTTTCATGCTGATTAAGTCTCATGTCTCCTTATGAGGATCATGTTTTCAGCAGGGTGATGACGTTTTCATGCTAAGATACGGAAGGATTACAGTAAAATTCTGTTTTCATGATAAATCATGTTTGGTCTTCATCAATCATGTCTTCATGCTGACCATTGTTGAAACTTCTTCAAATCATACTTTTGAGCCCTTTATACAACCAGCATTAAGTCTACGCAGAAATTGCCAGGTTATCATGTTACTCGTTTCAGTTTGGTTGCTAACAGTTTAAATAAATTTATTTCCTTTGATCGTGTCAGATGATTGACACCATTATCGATCATCTCATGAAATTGTCATCGGTGCCAGGTACCGTATTTCATGCATACTGCATGTACAGTATTCCAGGTGTACTCCTTCTACCCTACTCCAAGTGTATTGTTAATCGATCCTCAATCATCTCAGGCGTTTTCCACTTGTCTATATTCTACAAGATACTGATGCTGCTCATAAGTTGGAGATTTTACAAGATACTGATGCTGCTCATACTTCAGAGACTTTACAAGATGTTGATGTTGCTCATACCTTGGAGATTCCACAAGATGCTGATGTTGTTCATAATATGGAGATTTTACAAAGCAAGGACGAAGACTATAGATTTGAAATTCCAGGCATTAATATACTTCAACCATTATACGCTACCATTCCATTCCATGCCTTTACTCCCTCAATTAGATGTCACACGTCACACATTTATTCTTTCAGTCAGAAGAGTGGGAACCGGTACCCAACCGACCACTCAAAAGAATAGTTACATAAATCACGGTCATGATAATGATCGTCAAGAAACTGACACATAAGGCGGTAGTGACAACCACAGTGCTAATAATTAATCAGTCAGTAACCATCGGAACTCCGACACGGAGGTGACTAGAAATACAGAGGTCAGTAGTCTAACCGGTCCGCCAACCCTAGCAGTTACCATAAATTTTCAACCGTATTCGTATCTACCTACCAAAACACATGTCAAGAAATCAGTCAAGACACAGGTCTCAAGTATCATCTCGGAAGACACATGTAGGGACACCAGTCATGATACATGTCTTACGAATATCTTCTCAAGGTACGAGTCAAAACTCATAACTCTAGTATGGTCTTCTAAACCAGACCTTCAGAAATTCAGGGTACCCTCCAAGGGGGTATAACCGTTCTGTTATGCCACGCACAAACCAGATAAAAAATTAAGTTACCCCACGAGAGTATTGTCTGGGTTAGACACACAGTGTTCGTTCTGTGAGGTTACATACGAACACATTCAGTGAGATCTACCACGTTTACTTCACGTATTCATATGTCAGCTTTTTCTTAAATCAGGTATTACAGACCTCCCATCCAAAAAAGACTCAATAGTATCACCCATAGTTATAAAGGTTTTCCTTCCAGTTAAAGACAAGATCCATCTTACTAGCTCATGAATATATTCATTATTTTCTGCCAGAAAAATCAGTACAAATTGTTATGCTTTACAAGCAAGTAACTTATATTCCATATCTGCGAAGACTTTCTAGCTACCAGTCATGACTCAATTTTTGAAGTCATTTAATCCATGGTCAACAGTTTAATCCAGAGTTTTTAGATGCATTTCCATAAGGGTTTCCAAAAATTCATCCCTAACCACGAGACGGAGTTTAACATCGAGCTTCTCTCAAGGACAGAACCTGTTCTCAAAACTTCTTATCACAGGGATTCAACTGAGTTAAAAGAGTTATAGGATTAGCTATAAGAGTTGTTGGAACGAGGCTTTATTCGCCAGAGTGCACCACCAGGAGGTGCACCGTTCCTGCCTTCCAGGTAGAAGGCCGGTAGCATGAGATCATGTACCGACCATCGAAAAATTTGACAAGATATAGCTTACAAAGGTTGGGAAAAACCCCTAATATCCTCTCTCCCATGGAGATATCTGGCCGCCACCCTCATCTTACTTTCAAGACATAAACAACCGTATTTGTCATCTTAATTCATGATATGATCTCTTTTGTATCATGGGTATGCAATACAAATGCGTGTGTGTGTTTTTATTCCATGGGGGTGGTGGCTGTGATTTATATTTCATCATAAAGGTTTATCCATGTTCGATACCCTTAAGCAATTTCCTAGTGTTATTGCTTAAGGTTTCGTAATGTTATTCCAGTGAATCCCTATGCTCTATTTCTTTATCTTTAGGGTTCGGGTCTGGGGTGCTTCCATTAGATCCCGTGATAACCTATTCAAGGGTTTCGGTTTCATAAATCTTATTCTTAGGGATTTCTCTTTAAAACCCTAATGACCCCTTTCTATCCCCAATATCTTGCGTCGTCGTGCGATCAAGGCTGTTGGGGCTTCGCTTCTTGCTGATCTATATAGACTGGGATTTGCAGACTAGGGTTTCTGGTGTGCCGCTTGATGATTAATTATTTAGCCAGTTTAATTTGAGGGTGCTGCTGTGTTGTGTAACTGGTTTATAGTTATTGTTGTTATTGGTTGTGGGTTTAAGAGGGAGAGAGAAAGAGAGATTGAAACCCTAATAATTTTATGGTGTTACATTTTCTGTATGGGATACGATTTAGGGTTTCGGTGATGATGCATGATCTTTGATTTTATGCATGATTTTATGGTGTTCTTGTGTTGCTGCATTATTGGTATGAATCTGATCCGTGGTTTTTGGTTTCATTTTAATTAAAAAATAGGAGTACCTTTGGAAGTAGGTGTTGTGTGGAGCTTGCGGTCTATAGTTCCTCATAACTAGCTACGTTTCGTTTATATATATTCATGGTTTATTACAAGGGGGTGCCTTATAATGATGTAGCTGTTATTGTGTTTACAATGGTCATTTGCTGTATTCATGGGTTGTGCTACACGTTTCATGGGGAGCAATGTGGCTATTGATTGTTTTGAAGAAATCATGCATGCAGTGGGTTTCATATACTTACCATGACGTTAAGGAGATGATGCTCTCTTATGCCTAATATCTTGCATTGTGATTTTCTTATGGTTTGTTTTATTGGTGATTCTGTTGGATACTTAATAGGTCACCAAGTTGTTGTCTCGTTGGAATAAAATTTAAGTATCTCTTGCGGATACGTCCTTGTAGAATGCTCTTTGATTCTGCCATGGTCTGAGATTGGTTGATTGAAAGTTAACACACCTATTTATGTCTCGAATGTATGTCCAATGATCAGTAGTTTAGGCTAGGAAATTGGGATGTAATTTAGATATATATATTTTGTGTGTTTGCCTAGCTTAAAAGTTGTAGTCTTATAGAATGGTGTGTCATTGTAATATAGAACTTTATTGATGCACTAAATGTGCGGGAATGTGCCTATATAACGGGCTGGGATGTAGAACTTCATCTACATCCGTTGTACTTCATTGTTTTTTGGTGTAATATATCTTTTACCGGGGCCGTATTCCCCTTTACCCAAATTTGTTTTGACAAGATCACCATTCATAATCAATATTCATTCCACGTATAGAAGGTTTATCTGATCTGTACAAGGTCTTAAACATTTTCTTTCCAAAAACCCTTCATGATCTTACTACCATCAATGATGAGAGACTGAACATGACATTTCCGAGACTGCTTTTGCACACGTTATGGTCTCTCTAAATTTTTGATTTATGCTTCTGAGCTCCCAAATGCTTCAACTATATTACGAAATGGATGAATCAAATTTTCCATGAATCCTTAGATAATTTCGCCAGTATATTCATCGATAACATTCCGAACTACTAAGTTTTAGAAAAGAACATGAGAATCATCTTTTCACGATCCTGCAGATTCTCCATAGGAGAAAATTATAAACGCAGTTTTCCAGATGTGATTTCCAGTTGAACAAGGTGGCATTCTGGGCCACGTTATTTCAGCAGATCGAAATTTCTAAAATCCTGCGAAGGTGAAGGCTATCACCAGATGGTCACGACCGACGTTTGTGACCGAAGTACGAAGTTTTCTAGAATTCAGTTGGCTGCCACCACATAAATTTCTCACAGTTCTCACGATTAGCTTTCCATGACTAAGCTTACGCATAAGGGAGAGAACCTACACTAAA
The DNA here is from genome assembly GCA_025667525.1 of Glebionis coronaria. Lineage (NCBI taxonomy): Eukaryota > Viridiplantae > Streptophyta > Magnoliopsida > Asterales > Asteraceae > Glebionis > Glebionis coronaria. The sequence goes on from JANFOE010001020.1 coordinate 392,862, forward strand.
ATTTTGTACTTCATAAGATCCTACACTAGGGGAGGTTTAAATTACCGAGACTCATAGTTCTTCCATGACTATTCATCCAGATTCCACAAGAATGTACCATAATCCTAAGCAAGATTTTGATAGAAGCAGTATAACACGTTGAGGCAGCTATGTTCATATCTAAATACCTGCCATTCCAGTAGGTTTACGATAGAATGTCGACATGCTAATGAGTTGGTGCAACCATTAGAAATTTCTGAACAGAAATGAGACAAGTTTCCCATATAGTTGTTATCAGATTACCACAAACTCAGAAGAAGCATGATTCTATCTAAGTCGTTGCCAACCAGTTAACCCAGCTTACACGTTTTCTTGCATCCGAAAGAATTACGCAATAGCAGATCTGCAGGAAATTCAACAATAGATCGTACGATTTCAAGGTATTCCATCAACCATCATATCAGATAGAAATTCATGTTTACCTTCACATTCACGTCCACGCTTATGTTCATCCACGTGTACGTTTACTTTCACATTTACGTCTCACGTCCACAGTTATGATTTTGTTCATATGTTGTCCATCTCATGATTTACGTCTACGTTCACATTCATGACATCGTTCACGTTCGGGTTCGTGTTCCATCTCATTATACATGTTCCAGGTCTTGTACTGGATTTGGTTATAAAAAGCTTGAGAAACAAGACTCAAGTTTAGCACAAATTTTCTATACCAAGGCAGACGTTTCACGTCTCAGGTCGTATCGTTTGGCATTCCTCCCTCAGTCAGCATACGTTCACAGTATGCTTCACGTATCACGTTCACGATATATTCCATGCACAACGTTCATCATATGATCGCGAACCACGTTCACAATTGCTCACGTAGTACGCTCAAAATTATTCACGTAGTTCGTCCCAATATGTCTTCAGTAGCTTTGCTCATAGATATAAATGTCATCGTTTCATTTTATTTGTACGTATATTTCCATGTATCCTACATGTTATATCTTATTCATTCGATCAGATTCAGAAAATCCATCTCAAGTATGGAACTAGAAACTATTCAGCATCGTTATGACAGGGTCATTAAGACCAATATTGCTCATTGTGTCAAGATCTTTTAAGGAACCGTTTCGAGCGGGAAGCCATTTGGAACGAAGGAGTCCATCCGGACTTCTCATCCTTTTTCCTTCCATTATTCAGTTATGTTCTTTCAGTTATGTTACGTTCCATATCCTCTTCATCCATGTCACGTTACATGTTCTCTTCAGTCTTGTCACGTTCATGTCCTTCCAACTTACATGTCTTGTCAACTTATGTGTCCTTTCAGTTTTTATAACTCTAGCAGCTTTTATTACTTTAATTCGAGGACAGATTTTCCTTTTAGAGGAAGAGAATTGTAAAACCACAGCATTATCCAAGTCACGCTGAACCGTATCAAGCTCATGACGAAGCCGAACAACATTCTTATGTAAATTCCCACCATCATAGAGCAATTTGCGAAACGCTTTCTTCATATGTCTAAGTTTGAGCACAACCTTATACATATGAAAACCACTAACCTCCTTACTCCAACCTTCATTAACCACGTCAAGAAACCCTTTATTCTGAATAAGAACATTAGCGAACTTAAAGGGCTTAGGCTTCAAACGAGTAGCAACGGGAAGACAAAGAACATATTTAGAATGAAGTTGATAATGCCTCATTTATACATATTTAGAATGATGCATTTTTCCTATTTTTCTATGTAAATAAATAAAATGTGTTATTAGTTGGTACGAATTTGATGTAGAATTGTGATAGGAAGAAGAATAAACATTACAGAAGAGATGTGGAACTAAGAAGGAACATAAAGGACCAAAAATGAAATAAGTCTGGAAAACTCCAATGTGCGACACACTTTTTGGATTGTGCGGCGCACTTCAGTGGGTTACGAGTTTGGAGTGCTTGGAAGTATGGCGCACAATTTGGATTGTGCAACACACTTTGCATACTGTTAAAAATTTAAATTTAAATTATGCATGACATTCAAGGGGAAACCCTTGGGCTATCATATCATTACTTTGGATGCGTTTTTGAAACTTATTTAACAACCATTAGGCCAGACCATCCATATATAATTCCACCATTGCTACCCTAGTAGTAGGAACTTAGAGGAAAAACTATTAAGGATTCATTAATACTTGAAGAGAAATAAGGAAAGGTTGTTATTGCTTATAAAGGCGAACTTTACCAAGTTCATTTTTATAGTATTGTTGTAGTGAAGGATTTCTAGTGAAAGTTGATTGCTTGTGTAATTGGGGAATCAAAACTTTGCGCTTTTGGAGTAATATAACAATCATAATTATTTGGTATAATTCTCATTTTCATTCTTGTTATGATTTCCTAATTTCAATATATTAAATTTTGTATTATCGTTGTGATTATGGAGTAGTACTTTTGTATTTGTTTGAGGCCTATATTGAACCATGGATAGATTTTATTAGCTTCACATGGGCGAAGTGCGGCGCACAATTAGGTTTGTGCAGCACACTTCTTCCCTGGTTCGTGAGTATAAGCATGGTTGAGATGTTTTTGTTGCTCGATACTATTGTATTAGATACTTGTTATGTATTTGGTTCATTCTTTCTTATAGGATGTTCGAAAGTGCGTATATGATTGAATGGATTTCATATCATCTAGTAAATGATTCTTGATATTTGCCTTTTAGGAATTAGCGAATAAAATACATACCAACAACTATATGATTTTGTTTAATGCTTTGCCATGGGTTCGAAAGAGTGTGGCTCACCGAGCAATTTAATTATCTAAACCAACATAAACCGATCATAATGTGTTTGATATAACATGATCTATAGGTCGAAAGGATTTCTTATTATATTGAATTGTTGTTGCTAGTGAGACTAGTCATCCCACTTGTATTCATGTATTGTTTATGTGCTTGTAATTCATCTTTGTTATCTATCTTTTCTATGTTATAACCTTAACCAAACGTAACTTTCAATCATTTGATAAGTATAATCTTTAGAACTTGTGACACTCTAAGGATAAGTGTTTTTTTTATGTTAACAACAATCCCGTGGAACGATGTGGTCTTACCAGTACTATATTGCAAAAGAAAAGGGTATACTTTTCTTGTGTGTTAGTAATATAAGTCGGTTGAAACTAGTTATAAACTTAAAGCTATCTTGCTACACATCATATACCATGAACCTGTTTTGTATCTTAGAATTCATTGTTGTTCTGAACAACACTTGCATTAACATCGATAGAGTGGTTTTCCAAATTTGAATCATTTAAGTCATTGTTGTTCTGAACAACACTTCCATCGACATCCATTGAGTGGTTATCCAAATTTGGATCATTTAAATATAATTCAGCACAAGTCTGAAAAGAGGAAAAAGGAAATAATAAAATATTAACATTTATATAATTTTTCTCTATACTCTACAAAAAAAGGTAATAATTTTACCTTTTAAGGGTTAGCAGATATAGGTAACTTCATGAGATCCTCAGATTCTGTTAATCGTATCCTAAAGTCTACTTTCATTTGAATAATCTTTTGCATAGCATCATCTTTGTCAATGGGCTTTTCAAAGGGGCTACTACATGCCTACTCAAGCTTGGTGATACGATCCTTGAAATCACGCTCCAAATCAGAAACCTTTTGGAAAGATCTATACAACTGGATGATGAAGATCCTTAATCAATGCCCTCGTTGTCTACTACTTCAGGGGTGACTTATGTGTGAATATTTTTATGTGACATTAATGACTTGCGCTTATACCATGTCCTTTCCTATGAACTTTCTATAGACGACGTGAACTCATTCAAATAAACTCCAAAAGAGACATCCACCATGGTTGTTTTTTTCAAGACTTGTCGGCTCCAAAGTAATAATAGAATAGTTGTAAAGAATAAAATTAATATATTTTTGGTCAATTTTTACCCATGTTTTTAATTACTCAAATCGGATATCATAGGAGTGAGATATCACATGCTAAATATGACGATTTAATCACATTCTATAATGAAAAATATGTTTTATGAAAAACATGTGTTATGATGAATATGTACTACGACTGATTAACAACACTAATTGATGAACATGAACAGTTGATGAACAAAAACTAACTGGTGAACAAGTCTTTTAAATAGATGAAGAACATTCTTTCATTGATATAAATCATGTAAATTAATGTTATCTTGTCCATTAGTTAGTCTTGTTCATCAATTAGATTGATATTGTATTGTTCATCAGTTAGTGTTCTTCATCAATTCATATCAATAAGACTGATGAACTAATTAACGCTTATGAACAAAACACAAATTGTGTTGGGATGTGCGTAAGTCATAGTAATAGTTATACGAATAAAAGTACGAGAGCCCAATGGGTCACACACTTATACACTTAGGTAATGTTTTATTAAATCTATATGATAAATATATTTATCAATATTATATTTATTGTATTAATTTAGTTTACTAAGACTTGAACTTTACGGTTGTTAGTTAAATAGTTAAATAGTTTAATGGTTAACTAACGGAAAAGCTTTCTAAATTAAAGGTAATTAATGTAATTGTAAAACCCGCATGCTTTTACCATGCATAATACCCTTACGATCGTACGTACATAACTAAAACTTTCCTTTTATAACATATTTACGTTTCACGTATAAGTATTACGAGTATTACGTACGTGTTAGAACACGATAAGTATTTACTACGTAGGAACACACAATAATTATTCAAATAATTATTATAATCACGAGTATACGAACATGAAATCACGAACAGATAACTAAGTACTTACGTAATTATTAATACGACGAATGTCATTACGTACAAATAATTAATATAACATGAATAATTAATAGTTACGTAGCACGTAAAAACGAATACTTAACACAATTATTATTATTTATATTAAATTACACGACAAGTACTACGTAAATTAATATTACGTATAGCACATGAAGTTATTACAAGATATTTCACGACAAGAAACCGAATACGTATTTAATAAAACGCGTACGTTTTATTAAATGATTAATACAAACATATAAGAATAAGGTTTTGGACTGTTTTTGACAAGTAGAAAAGAGGAAGGACTTGGGCTCAAGGCCCAAGTGTGTCATTCGACTTATACAAGAAAAACAGACGGGGTGTAATTTATTTTTGGACAAAACACAAAATCCTTGAAACCCTAGAACTGGAAAAGAAAACAGCCGCCTTTTTTTTCCTTTGCCTCCTTTGCTGCCATCGATCCACACCAACACAAGAGAGGAAAACGTGTGTTTTAATCCAAGAAAAAAACAAGAATGCGTTGTTGTGTTATTCCAAATTCCAACAAGCAAAACAAGGTAAAACCCTAATTCGTTTTTCTTTCAATTGATCTTGAATCCGATTTTAAGGGTAATAAAAACATGTTCAAATAGTGAATAATGGAAGGGTTTTGTTTTGGGTGTCGCTGTGGTTGTTTGGCACACAAACCGAGAGTCAAGAGACTCTCGGTGGCCCTTTTTCCCCATCAGCCGCAAGCCCCTGCTGTCAGCAGGGGTTCGTTTGGCTTAATAGTGGCAGCGTTGGCCTGGCAGGGGGGAACCACTGGCTGCGGCCAGTGGTGGGTTTGTGCTAGCAGTGGGAACCGAGACCACCCAGGTCTCGGTGGGGAAATTATAGCAAGCAGGGGGAACCCAGGACTGCCAGGGGGAACTGGTAGTTAAAGGGTGTTTGGTTTTTGGGTGTACAAACAACTTAAGGGTGCGTTTGGCAGTCAATTTAATAAGCATAATTAAGGGGCTGTTTGGTTCGGTGTATATGTAAACATAATACGATTTTCACGGGATTCCACGGGTTCGGTTTTCGACGTGTTTTAATAAACTAATACATGGGTACGGGTTATTATTTTACGCGTTTAATTGGCTTAACATGTATATTAATTACAAGACAATTAAACTAATAAATCATGACGTTTTATTACCAGATTAATTAAATTAATTTAACATGCTACTCCCTCCGTCCCAAATTATTTGTCCACTATTGACTTTTAAAGTCTTTTATACTAAACTTTGACCTTAAATTATTATTTTGGTGTTATGTAATACTCGATGAAAATTATACCAAATGAAAATACATCTAAAACTCAATCCATATATATACTTTGCATCAATTATTATATAACACAACAACATTAATTTAAAGTCAAAATTGAACGAAAAATACTTTAAAAGTCAATAGTGGACAAATAAATTGGGACGGAGGGAGTATATAATTAATTTAATTAAAACATGGACTTAGGTTTATTATTATAAATTAATAATACACGATTTAACCTAAGTATTTTTAATTATTTAATTTAGACTATAGTAATTAATTAATTATTAAAATCATGACCTATAATAAATTAATTCTCATGACTTAGGTTATATTAATATAATTAATAATACATGTTTTAACCTAAGTATTTTATACGCTTTAATTTAATTAAATCATGCTTATATTTAATTAAATACTTTTAACCTATAGTTATTTAATTTACATGTAATAATTAATAAACTATACTTTATAACAACATGACCTAGAATAATAATCAGAAAACACTTAAGCTTATATAATTAGCTTATTTAACCAGCTTATATCTATTATGGAAACTTTCTATTTTAGAAACTTATCTATTTTAAGCAGAAATTCTATATTTTTGGTAACTTTCTATTTTTGGTAACTTTCTATTTTTGGAAACTTTCTATTTTAGGAAACCTGCTATTTTTAGAAAGTTACTTATTATTACACAGTAAGTATAATAATACATGAAATACAAGTAATACTTAATCGAAATAGACATAATATAAGATAAACACAGTTGAAAGCTTAAAACAGTAAAACATGACATGAACGTATAAAACAAGCTAAGACATGACATAAAAACCAGTTACGTATTTAGTAAGCAGATACTTATACACGTATGTATTTATGTAGCATTAGTGATACCGAAGTAGGATTCTCCTCAGTTCATCTTCTTCGTTCACTGGACATAAGGTACGGATTCCCGTCCTTTCAGTATGGACATTCTTTCCTTATTAGGATTCCCCGTATGTAGCCAAATGTTTTCCCGTAGTATAAGTTTATATGTTTGACTTGCTTATGTTTAATTTAGAATACCTATAGCCATATACATGCATGACCAGTTTCACCTAGTTATGGAGGTACCATAACCATAACATTAGAGGCACTAATGTTATGACTTCACCACGGCGGAGTGATTGCTCGTGGCGTCCCTTCAGCTTTTGGCCATATTTTTATATTTATCATGTGGGGCGTATGGGTGCATCCTAGTTACATGTTTTTCAGCAGATTACTCAGTGTGAATGTGGTGTGTGCCTTGCATCCTTCACAAGGAGCTGATCCCTCCTACCCAAACCAGTATATTAAATTAGAGGCAGCCCCTCTAATTTGCATGATGAGGTCACCCCTCCAAGTATTCATGCACGGTGGATTTTCATGACCTATATTGGCTAATGGTAGAACATGTTAAACAGTTTTTATAAGATAAACATAAGGCTTTTCAAACTATAAAACCAGTTTTACCAAGACTTAACCAGGTTACTCGGGACTTAGTTTCTTCCGCTGTTATATGTTATATGCTTATCCTATTCATGCTTTATTGTACATCCGTGCACTGAGCGTATTGCTCACCCGTCTTCCTTTTCTATGTTCCCAAAACGGCAGGTACTCAGGGACGCTCGTAGACTCTAAGCGTACGTGCATATGGACTGGAAGCTTTCTAGCCTTTCATTACTTTATGCATTCTCTTTACTTGATACTCTTGCTATGGACACTGTTTAGTCCTTTCCTTTACAATACTTATGTTTGTGTGTGACGAGCTTTACTTTTGGACTACCGATGTTTGATTCTGGTATTTTTCTTTTATGATCATGTAATGTTTAGACATTTTTCCTTGTATGCTTTGATGACACGCCATAATTACGCGTGACATTCCATTATCAAAATGGGGTGTTACAATTATGGTATCAGAGCCCAAGGCTTCGACCTGTAGGCTCTAAAACTTGACATGTGACTAGTGGGTAGTCACCAGGAGCTTCCTAAGCCAACGTTTGTTATTCTACGTATTGATGTTTTCAGCGCATTGTTGCTTTAACCATGATGTTTTCAGCACCTTGAGGTTTTAACCTTGATGTTTTCATCGATATTGTTTTACTAATATGGATGGACAACCGCCATTCATATTTAGTTATGTGTCATTGTTTCATGCATAATGTTCCTCGGGAACTGTGGCTATGTGGACTGAACCCCAGTAGTTCATAATTAGTCACATAAATTTATTTTTTCTGATAAGTTTTGATAGATGAGTTTTATTTATTTATGTTTCATGTATCATTGTTGCAGGAATTATGACAAAGTAATGGTTGGTACAAGACTGGCCCTATTTAGTCGCATGTGCTTTTATCGAAACTTTTAACTTTGGGACCGACCCATAGGCGTCCCCTCGCCATGTCTTTTGTTTTGGAACCGACCCATAGGCGTTCCCTCGCACATATAAAGGTTTTTATAAACTACATTACGCATTCATGCACTGTTTTTCATGCATAAAATTTTCCTCATGATTTATTGGCATAATTTTTTTTTCATGTACCCTCATAAGTTAATATGTTTTATGTCAAGTATGTTTTCATACTGTCATGGTTAACTTCAGTTTCGTGCTGATTATGTTATACACTCCTTCATGACAGATGGTTTCATGTTTCTTCATGATAATTCCGTCTTCATGTTGATTATGTCTTACGCCTCTTTTGTTATTTATGCTTTCATGCAAGACATTGTTGGATTTCATTGAATCCTTCTTTCATGATAGTCATGGTTGGTTTTCATTGAACATGCTGTCAGGCAAATCATCGTTGAATTTTGTGTAACCACACTTTAACGTTTCTCGATACAACCAGAATGATGTCTATGCTAATATTACCAGGTTATCATGATGGTTTTCTAACCGTCTAACTGATATACTTTCCTTAAACCATGACAAATGATCGACCCCATACGGATCATTTCATGTACATTCCATGTGTACTCCATGTACCTTATCCCATGTGCGTACTTCCACTTGCTGATACTTTACAAATTATTGATGCCGCTCATAACTTGGAGATGTTACTAAAGGTTGATGATGCTGATGTTGGGAGACGCTACGAGATGCTGATGCTGTTCACAACCTGGAGCTCATACAAGACGAAGACAAAGGTGTTAGATCAAGCGATCGGACGAGATGATGCTTCAACACCAGACGATCTCCATCTATCAGTGTCCCAAATTCTTAGTTACATGTCACACGTCATTCAATTGTCGTTTCAGTCATATGAGTGGAGAACCGGTATCAGCCGGCCACTCAGCTGAACAGTTACATGAATCACAGTCATGAGAATGACCGTCATGGAACTGACAGACAGAATGATAGTAACCACTACTATGAAAACAGCTATCCTAGAAATAGAAACCGAGGCTCCGGCCGCGGACGTGATCAGACATCCAAATGATCAGTAGTCAACCGATCCACCAATTCTGGCATAACACCCTAACATTGTGGTTCTAGTTATTTCACATCTCGAGACACATGTCAAGACACCAGTCAAGACACATGTCTCACGTATACTTTCTGAAGACACATGTCAAGACACCAATCAAGACATATGTCATGCTTATATTTCCAAGACACGATTCAAGACACATGACTCACGTCCAATTATGGAACATTTCTAAGAAATTCAGGGTACCCTCCCAGGGTATAGCCATTTTGTTGTGCCAGGTATTAATCAGGCCACAAGAATTTCAGTACTAGTACCGGCGCATCAGTGAAAACTATCACGTTTCCCGATGACACTTTCATTCTTGTAACCATAACTCATAGATTCATGACCATGAAGGACGCCTTTCGTATTCCCACGTATACGAAGGTTTTCCTTCAGCTTAATGATGAGATCCAAGCTGCTAACGCATTTCCTCGGACAGACACGAGTTGAATTTTATCCTAATTATGGACTATGAACAACACACCATGCTACGATTCATAATTATGTACAGTAATGTTCAAGCTCCTGAATACATTCAGCTTGATTTTCCATCAGGAAAATCTGTACAAATTATCTATGCTTACAAGCATGTGCGTTGTTAGCCATGACCGCTAAAATTTTCTAGCTGTCAGTTGATTATTCCAAGATCTTCTCATACATTTCAGAAGAACCTACAAGGAGAAGGACGGTACCATGAGATTATGTGTCGACTACCGTCGACATAAACAAATCACCATTCATGACCGTTATTCTCCTCCACGTATTGACAACATGTCCAATCGATCTTATAGTATTAATCACTTTTCTAAGATCGAACTCATGATCATGCTGCCAACTGTGACGAGTGAAATAGCAGGACATGTCCATGACTGCTATTCATACACGACTCGGTCATGCTAGATTTATGATTTTGAATTAGTCTCATCAATGCTCCAATGACATTATAAGAATGAGTTTCCATTAACTCATAGCAAATTCATCAGTGTTTTCATTGAGGATAACCTGATTTCCTTTAAGCCTAGAAGAAGAACAAGAAGACCATATCTGCACCATGTTGCAAATTCTATGACAAGAGAAATTCCACCCTGGAAATTTCCAATATCAGTTCTGGTTGATCACAGTGACATGCTGGATCACATGGATTTGCATGGTTAAGCTTACCATGACTCAGCTTATGCGTAAAAGAGATAAACCTACATTACATTAGGTGTTATAGAAGATCCTACGCTAAGAGAAGTTTAGATTCATAGACTCAGAGTTTCGCAAACTCCTATATATCAAGTTCGATGAAGCAAGATACAGTTACGTTCATATCTTCATACCTGTCATACAACAGGTTAAGATAGGACACCAACAGACTGGGATGTTTTCATCATCTGAAATTGTGAATCAAAAAGGGACAAGATCTCCATGGATTTTGGTTACCCGATTAACACAAACTCAGAAGAAGCATGATGATATCTGGGTTATTGCAAACAGTTTGATCAAGTCTGCAGAATCCTTACATCCGCAAGGATTGCAGAATCAACAGATTGATCGGACATGTTCCAGCCAAGGCTCATCCGATCACTTGGCAATCCCTCAGTTACCGGCTCAGATAAAGATTCGCAATTGTACTCCTTATTTACTTCACGTCTTCATTCTAATTCCATGACTTGCTTTCGCGCTCGTGTTCATGACACCATGGTATCTCGGCTTACGATTTTACGTTCATTTTTTTTTCTCATTCTGGGAAGTTTTGCAAGAACTTGAGAGACCAGACCCAAGTTTAGTATAACTCCCTATCCTCAGATAGACGTTTCTTGTCATATTCTATGTCTCACCTTGTAGCGTTTGGCGTTACCGCCATTATATTCTATGTTCACGATATGTTTCACATGTCATGTTCATTCCACGTTCCTCATATCATGATCAAGATATGTTACACGTATCATGGATCACGATATGTTACTCATACTACACTCACCAAATTTCCCACGTATCACGTTCAAAATTTTTCACGTATTACGTTCAAAATTTTTCACGTACTACGTTTCTTTATGTCTCGCGCATCGTTGCTAATTATCAGTTAAATTAGAGTGTTTTGCACGATAACGTTTTAGTTGCCCTTACACGTTAATTCTTATTCCCTCGATCAAATTTAGGGGATCTACCTTAAGTTGATAACCAAGAACTTCTTTGTATTTCAAGTCAAGGTCAGGAGGACCAAGATTTATCATTTGTGTCAAGATCTGTGAAGGAACCGTTCCAAGAGGGAAGCCACTTGGAAACAGACAAGTTCTTCCGGACTTTTATCCGTTTTCTCTTATCAATTAGATATGTCCTTTCAGTCACGTCACGTTCCATGTCCTTTCAAGACATGTCACGTTCCGCGTTCCTTCTGTCAGGAAACCTGCACGTTCATTTATCTTACATACCCTCTCAGTTTGATTCGGGTATGTTTCTCTTTCAGTTACGTTATCTATAATTCGGGCACGAATTATTCTTTTTAGGGGGGAAGAGTTGTAAAACCCGCATGCTTTTACCATGCATAATACCCTTACGATCGTACGTACATAATTAAAACTTTCCTTTTATAAAATATTTACGTTTCACGTATAAGTATTACGAGTATTACGTACGTGTTAGAACACGATGAGTATTTACTACGTAGGAACACACAATAATTATTCAAATAATTATTCTAATCACGAGTATACGAACATGAAATCACGAACAGATAACTAAGTACTTAGGTAATTATTAATACGACGAATGTCATTACGTACAAATAATTAATATAACATGAATAATTAATAATTACGTAGCACGTAAAAACGAATACTTAACACAATTATTATTATTACTACGTATATTAAATTACACGACAAGTATTACGTAAATTAATATTAGGTATAGCACATGAAGTTATTACAAGATATTTCACGACAAGAAACCGAATACGTATTTAATTAAACGCGTACGTTTTATTAAACGATTAATACAAACATATAAGAATAAGGTTTTGGACTATTTTTGACAAGTAGAAAAGAGGAAGGACATGGGCTCAAGGCCCAAGTGTGTCATTCGACTTATACGACGGGGTGTAATTTATTTTTGGACAAAACACAAAATCCTTGAAACCCTAGAACTGGAAAAGAAAACAGCCGCCTTTTTTTTCCTTTGCCTCCTTTGCTGCCGTCGATCCACACCAACACAAGAGAGGAAAACGTATGTTTTAATCCAAGAAAAAAACAAGAATGCGTTGTTGTGTTATCCCAAATCCGAACAAGCAAAACAAGGTAAAACCCTAATTCGTTTTTCTTTCAGTTGATCTTGAATCCGATTTTAAGGGTAATAAAAACATGTTCAAATAGTGAATAATGGAAGGTTTCGTTTTGGGTGTCGCTGTGGTTGTTTGGCACACAAACCGAGAGTCAAGAGACTCTCAGTGGCCCTTTTTCCCCATCAGCCGCAAGCCCCTACTGTCAGCAGGGGTGCGTTTGGCTTAACAGTGGCAGCGTTGGCCTGGCAGGGGGGAACCACTAGCTGCGGCCAGTGGTGGGTTTGTGCTAGCAGTGGGAACCGAGATCACCCAGGTCTCGGTGGGGAAATTATAGCAAGCAGGGGGAACCCAGAACTGCCAGGGGGAACTGGCAGTTAAAGGGTGTTTGGTTTTTGGGTGTACAAACAACTTAAGGGTGCGTTTGGCAGTCAGTTTAATAAGCATAATTAAGGGGCTGTTGGTTCGGTGTATATGTAAACATAATACGATTTTCACGGGATTCCACGGGTTCGGTTTTCGACGCGTTTTAATAAACTAATACATGGGTACGGGTAATTATTTTACGCGTTTAATTGGCTTAACATGTATATTAATTACAAGACAATTAAACTAATAAATCATGACTTTTTATTACCAGATTAATTAAATTAATTTAACATGCTATATAATTAATTGAATTAGAACATGGACTTAGGTTTATTAGTATAAATTAATAATACACGATTTAACCTAAGTATTTTTAATTATTTAATTTAGACTATAGTAATTAAATAATTATTAAAACCATGACCTATAATTTATTAATTCTCATGACTTAGGTTATATTAATATAATTAATAATACATGTTTTAACCTAAGTATTTTATACGCTTTAATTTAATTAAATCATGCTTATATTTAATTAAATACTTTTAACCTATAGTTATTTAATTTACATGTAATATTTAATAAACTATACTTTATAACAACATGACCTAGAATAATAATCAGAAAACACTTAAGCTTATATAATTAGCTTATTTAACTAGCTTATATCTATTATGGAAACTTTCTATTTTAGAAACTTATCTATTTTAAGCAGTAATTCTATATTTTTGGTAACTTTCTATTTTTGGTAACTTTCTATTTTTGGAAACTTTCTATTTTAAGGAACCTGCTGTTTTTAGAAAGTTACTTATTATTACACAGTAAGTATAATAATACATGAAATACAAGTAATACTTAATCAGAATAGACAAAATATAAGATAAACACAGTTTAAAGCTTAAAACAGTAAAACATGACATGAACGTATAAAACAAGCTAAGACATGACATAAAAACCAGTTACGTATTTAGTAAGCAGATACTTATACACGTATGTATTTATGTAGCATTAGTGATACCGAAGTAGGATTCTCCTCAGTTCATCTTCTTCGTTCACTGGACATAAGGTACGGATTCCCGTCCTTTCAGTATGGACATTCTTTCCTTATTAGGATTCCCCGTATGCAGCCAAATGTTTTCCCGTAGTATAAGTTTATATGTTTGACTTGCTTATGTTTAATTTAGAATACCTATAGCCATATACATGCATGACCAGTTTCACCTAGTTATGGAGGTACCATAACCATAACATTAGAGGCACTGATGTTATGACTTCACCACGGCGGAGTGATTGCTCGTGGCGTCCCTTCAGCTTTTGGCCATATTTTTATATTTATCATGTGGGGCGTATGGGTGCATCCTAGTTACATGTTTTTCAGCAGATTACTCAGTGTGAATGTGGTGTGTGCCTTGCATCCTTCACAAGGAGCTGATCCCTCCTACCTAAACCAATATATTAAATTAGAGGCAGCCCCTCTAATTTGCATGATGATGTCACCCCTCCAATTATTCATGCACGGTGGATTTTCATGACCTATATTGGCTAATGGTAGAACATGTTAAACAGTTTTTATAAGATAAACATAAGGCTTTTCAAACTATAAAACCAATTTTACCAAGACTTAACCAGGTTACTCGGGACTTAGTTTCTTCCGCTGTTATATGTTATATGCTTATCCTATTCATGCTTTATTGTACATCCGTGCACTGAGCGTATTGCTCAGCCGTTTTCCTTTTCTATGTTCCCAAAACGGCAGGTACTCATGGGCGCTCGTAGACTTAAGCGTACGTGTATATGGACTGGAAGATTTCTAGCCTTTCATTACTTTATGCATTCTCTTTACTTGATACTCTTGCTATGGACACTGTTTAGTCCTTTCCTTTATAGTACTTATGTTTGTGTGTGATGAACTTTACTTTTCGACTACCGATGTTTGATTCCGGTATTTTCCTTTTTTGGTCATGTAATGTTTAGACATTTTTCCTTGTATGCTTTGATGACACACCATAATTACGCGTGACATTCCATTATCAAAATGGGGTGTTACAGTAATTATCATAGAATAATCTAGAAAGTCAACAATTCAAACTAATGTTTTGTTTGAGCTTAATATAGCCGAATTTGGGTTAATAGAAAAGGAGGAGTCCTTTTTGTTTTAGGAAATAACTTCTTGGAGAAAGTTATATGCACCTATATAATAAGGGTTCCTTTACCTCATAATTTACTTGTTTTCTATAACCCTAAAAACCACCAAATTTGTGCGATTGCACTAGTGGGAGGGTCGATTTTATGACACCCTTATTCTAGGGTTTTTGGAGTTCTTGTTCAAGTTGGCGAGATCTAACAATCGGGCTTGATCGGGTTGAGGTGTAGTGTAGATACACGTAGAGGAAACCAACTTTTGATTTCTTATTGGTTTCATGTGATTGGGTTTTGTGGTGAAATAGTGGGCTATACACGATTATGATGGCACAATCTTTTGATCTACATCTTGATTGATTCTTGGAAAAAGGTATACATTCTAGATCTTTATGTTAATTAAATTATGTGAATAGTGTTGGGAATAAAATTTCAAGAGAATTTTCCCATGCTATGACAAACAAGTTCCCAGTGGTAGTGTACCTTCCCCTGGAATATTGAAAGCATTGGGATCTATTCCCACTGCTAGGAGTCAAAGACACTGCTACATAGATAAACTTGGAAGAGATACTGACGCGATTCTGTTATAAGTCCAGAATATCTTCCTAGTTTGTCTCATAGTTATCTTGTATGAGAGTCCTTATGCTATATATAAAAGGACTCACTAGGGTTTTGTATTGGATATATCTTTCTTGTCATTTCATTTCATGCTTTAAAGTTATAAAACCCTAATATCATCTTGGGTATTCGTATATTGTTAAATATATTAAAGCTTACAGTTTGGTTCACTACTTGTTCTTGTGCTAAACATTACTTTTCGCATCTTGTTTAGTTACTTTGTCAAAAGCAAAGTTTCTCCAAGTGATAGTTTGAGTTTACTCTTGCCATCACTACCCTTAAACAAGCTAAGGTTTAAGATCTGAGTCTAGGATCAACAAGTGGTGTCTATAAATGTAACAGAAGCTTCTCCGGAAATTGAAGAGCCTGTCGGTGAGCTAGCCAAGGATCCAAAAAAATTTGGGTTGACTTGTAACACACTTCCTGGTTCAAAAGTTCTAACTTATTTTTGTTATTAACAATGAGTTAACCATTCATACACATTTCAGGTTCACGATGAACTTATGTATCAATGAAGTAAAATCTGAAGCAGGCGTGAATGATGAGCACAAGCCTAGAAATGGGGTGTTGAAGAATATAACAGGAAAGGCGACGCATTGCAAGGATATCAAGGTGAATCTGGTATAGGCTGAAATATTATTCAATATGGGAAAAATGCTATGTTAATGTTTATAATTTTCTACATGTTTGGTACCATCAATTGGGCAAATCGCTTAAAATGCAACATTTGCAAGACAATGTCCTGCTGCTTGCATAGGGGGCGTGAGGTATTATAAATGAACTGAAACATTGTCTCTCTTGCATCTAACACAAATAATTTTGCTTCTTTATGAATACGTACATTAGCTAAAGTTGTAGCTCCATTCGTAGAGGAGATGCTTATGCCCACTGCATGTTGCATCTCTGGAAGAGATGATTATACCCGATGTTTCACAAGAATGTGAGGACCAAGAATCAAATACATCAACTCCATCCATGGAGGAGATGTTTATACCCAGTGGTATAGCTGCATCTATGGAGGAGATGATTATACCCGCTGTTATACAAGAAGATGTGGACCAAGACTTAGAATACCAACACTTAAACCTGGATCAATAATGAAAGCCATGTCGTTAGGCTGTTAAGGCAAGAGTTACTGTAATAGGAGATCACCGTTGAACTATCAATGCAAAAGGAGATGGAGAAGTCTTTTATTTTGACCTTCCGAGGTCATAGCCGTCACTCAAACTTATAGGTGAATAATCTTGCAGGTCAGAGAGGTTGTAGAACGATCGAATCTATTTTTTTGCATAAGAAAGAGTCAGGATCCTTCATCCAACTTTGCAATCTTCTAAGACACTATGTTCTCGTACCTGTTGTCACTCAAATTTATAGGTGTTAGGTGGATTAATTTAGTCTTGATTGATGATCCAACGTATGCTTTTCCATTCTAGAACTGGGGTACTCCGGATGGAATGACAATTCATAAATATTTTTAGAACCCGAAATCAGCTCTCTTTGGTTCCAAAAGAAATCAACCTCACTTGAATGCAGTTGTTGATCTCAATTATGATGGCCAAGATAAGGACACCACTTATATAAAAAAGGTGGCAAAAACCTTGGAAACTTCTACTCTGCAGGCGTGACACTCTTTTACTATCACCATTCCAACATTGACTGAATGTGGTCATTTTGGAAAACGATGGGAGGAAAACATGACGCACCTCGGAAAAATGAAATGCCACCATGTAATCTTTCCATTTCAGAGGGTCGTTGTATCAGAAGACCTTGAATCACGATCAGCCATCTGGAGTAATGCTGCAAGCAGGGCGTCAATCGAGTAAAAAAAATAATACATTGAAGAAGATTGATGAGTTTGATGAGTTTCACTGGAGTCTATTTCTGATCTTATTAAGTAACCGGATTATGTTGCTTTTAATTTAGTCAATCTAAAATACCAAGGTATGATTTCTTTTTCTCTTTTTTTTGTTTTAAAAGATATGAGATATGATTTAGTTAGGAAGACACTGAACATATGGCTTATTATTGACTCTTTGTCGTGTCAACATTGTTTTTTTATAGAGGAATTTTAGGCAGTAATAAAGTATATGATGTCATTGATCTATCATTAGTTCATCTTTAAAAGAATACAATTAGTAATTTAGTTGCCATGGTACAAGATAAGGTCTCAGATGCGTATTATATGGTTGAAATAACCGCTTCATCTCCTGAAATTCTGTTAAATGCAGGATATTGATATAACAGATTGTTGCTTTGTGTCAGTTTAAGCATTGCATGCATATGGAATTTGTAATTCGCCTAGTTCATTCATTTGTTTCACAAGATCTTTCCACTTTGACAAAATCTTAATACTGGCTTAAACATTTAATATGGCGGTGTATTGCTTATCTGAGAGCCTTTTCCATTTCTTTGACATTTCTTTAAAAACCGTCTCTACTGCGTCAACTTTTTTTAGTCTTCCAAAGGCGTCAATATCATTCATGCATTCCTCTGTCCTGGGATTAGACTGACACACCTCCCAAACTCTCATTACATCATCGAAACTTTCAACTAATGCATAAAGAGGAAATAAAGACGAACATACACTTCACTTTTCATTTAAATTACATCCTTCCACTTCCTTCGGAATCTCTTTAGTTTTTTCTTTCACACCACCATAGAAATATTTTCGGGCTAAGGCCTTGTAATCTTAAATCAGGTTCAACCGCTCAAATTTCATTGTTTCAAGAACTTCCTCAATACCAATAATGTCACTGGAGTGACCTTTAGTTTCTATAAATAATCTATATGTGTAGAGGGTTGGTTTTACGTTTTATTTTTCCATTAATAATAGCACATCTGCTATTTTTTTTTCTTGTCGGTTCTATTGTATAAGAGGAGCAAACGTTGCACATGGGTTTATAGTCTGAAGAAGAAAGATTGTGTGACCAACAAGAACGAGAGGAGTTGGAGCGTCATCTAAGGGAAAAATATGCATCAAGGACGACAAAGCCCAGTTTATATAATCAATAACTTTGTTATCGATTTGGACTGGTTTTAGTATTTTAAGTATTTAAAGATTGTTCACAATCATAATTATTGAAATAAGATGATAATTGACAGGAATCATGATTTCACAATAACGCTCGAATGCATAATTTCTTAACGCTGGAATGAAATAAGTTATTTTCTGTTTCAATGTTCTTATGATACATCACGAGTAGGAAAATATCAACTTAAACAACAAAAAGAAGCTTTTGACAAGCACCAATTCATGTATTGTTTTCATTTTCAGTTATTATGGTCAATCGTACTTTGGGATGTGGTTGTATACTTTTGGTTAAGAATTTGGATATAATCTTTACTCTTCATCTATCGAACACGTGTCTTGATTTTGCCAACTCCGAGTCACTAAATATGTACCAAAGCTTAAGACTATAGCTCTTTAGACCCATTGGCGGCAAAATGAGTAGCTGTTCTCATGATACCTTCCCAGCTTACTAGGAAACATTACTCTTGACCTTAAGGTTCCCTTACATGGAGAATGATGTACACGTAAAGCCGCATCCCCAACCAGAACCACATTCGTAATGATGTTTGTGATATTTAACTTGTTCTTACCTCTTAATTATGATATATATCAACAAATGACCTTTTTATAAATGATTTTATGACGAGTCCATTAGCCTTCTATGAGTTCTATTATATACTTACGAATGGATGTTTAGTATGCTATTTCTTTCTTTTTTGGTAGATTGATGAATCATAATGAATGAGTGTCATTGTCGTAACTTGTAAAATATGTACTTTTCTAATATGACACACTGTTTCAAACCGATTTCGATTTAAATAAAAACGGGTTGTTCACCGTTTGATTAAAATTAAAACAATATGGGCAGGACAGCTGAAATCGAACCGATCCTGTTAAAAACAAATCAAAACTAAACTTATCTATTAAAAATAGGTTAAAACTGAATCGATTCAGTTAAAAACATGTTAAAACTTAATCGACCCGTTTAAAAACAGAATTGTTTAAGTCAAACCAGTTTGTTGACCCGATTAACTAAAATTAAACCGGTTTTAAAATCGATATGATTTTATTGAACTTTTTTTTTGGTTGATTTTGTCGCCTATAATACTTTCGTACACAAACAACCCACTATGAAACGTAATTGCATATTGAATCAATTTACCCACGCACCTCTTACTCATTAAGTCAAACAATACCATATACCATTGAAGCAATTTATCCAAAATCAACAACAAATATGTATTGTACCATTCGTTGATTACAAAAACCTAAATGGTTGTAAAAGAATAGAGTAAACTTAGTTTTAAACAATATCTTTAGCAAGGTTAGATTTCAATTCAAGGAAAAAAAATTCTACAGCTGTTCGTTAAAAATATACAAAAAAATATGAAAAAAGTTAGATTTTAAAAGTATTGAAACTAGAGTTAAGATCACCCCTAACTTAGCGTTGACCTAATTAACTAATCATATTTACTCATCTTTTTTAAAATTCATTTTTCAATTTTTACAAAAAATATCTCTCGTCAGACGACAAAAATACACCAATTACAACGATAATTATATCATCTTTTTTATAGGGACACATGTATATAATTTCGACGAATATTTTTTTATATTTTTTTCAATACGTCTCAGAAAATTGTTTTGCGCAAGGATTAACGATTTGTGAGATATTTTTATTAAACAAAAATTAAAGTGGGTTTTTTTGTTATATGAATGACAGCGACAGATTGATAAAAGAAACAAAACAAACACACCACCGGAAGAAAAACAAAAGTTAAAAAAAAATAACCAAATCAAATTATTTTTTAAAAATAAATAATACTAATAGAAACTAAACACGTAGTGAAAAAAAACATCCAACACTGAAAAAATCACAAAAATAAAATAAAATGACAACATGATCACTGGGTATATAAAGGAAACAAAACATGATCATTGGGTGGCTTGGACTTATAAAAGGCGGAAAACCAAACCATAACTGTAAACACAAAAAAACTAACACATAAACGTAGTGTTAAAATAGATTCACGAAACAACCCCGCCAATTGGGCGGATTATGTCGCTAGTGTGTCTAATATATATATAATATATATATATATATATAATATATATATATTTAATATATATATATATATATATATACTATATAGTGTTGTGGTAAAAAGAAACAATCCTGTATAATGGAATAAATAAATAAAAAAGAAGGGATGAATGTGGGAGTGACATGTGTCACCTTCTCACAACATTATCAAACATAATCTCTTTAATAAAAAGAATCAAAAATATTTTTTTTTCGAAAATTTTGTACAAAAATATTTTTTTCAAAAAAAAAATTTCAAAAGAAAAAAATTTTAAAAATTTTTTTTTAAAATTCTTTTTAAATTATTTCAATTTTTTTTTTCAAAATTTTTTTTCCGAATGTTTTTTTCTTTTCAAAATTAATTTTTTTTTTGAAACTATTATGGAAAAAAATCTTGTGCATCACAGTTATATGATTTAGTACATTAAGAATAAGGAACTAATTTATTACCTTTATGCACCATATTTAGAGTCTTGATGCACTGAAATTTTAAGTGTGATTCACTACAACACATCAATAAAAATCCAGTGCATCACAGTTATACGTTTTAGAGCATTATATTTACAAGTTCATGCATCACGGTTTTAAGTTATTGCATCATAATTCCTTCACAAAACTTATAATTATGGTTTAATTCTCATATATATGATGCAACACATTTAAAACTACGATGTGACAAATTATAACTATCACACACCAAAAATATATGTGATAGCTAATAATATAACATTGATTTTTTATATGGATAACTATGATGCAGTTAGTTGAAATATTAATGCACCAAACTTAACCATTGCATCATAGTTATATGTTTTGTGTTTTCACGAATGATGGAATAGTTTATAACTTTTAATACAACAGAATTATAACATTGATACATTATAAGTAAATGCATTATAGTTATCCGTCAGAGAATACAAACTATATCATTAGTATCTCTTATATTTTTGGAGCATTATTATACTAATTTACCGCATTGTAGTTATAAGTTTTTGTGCATCACGAGTGGTGTAGTAATTTATAACCTTAATGCATCATAATTATGACACTGATACATCATAAGTAAATGCATTATAGTTATCCGTTGGAAAATAAAAATTATAACACTAGTAATCACTTGTATTATTGGTGCATTAATGTAATAGTTTACAGCATCATAGTTATAATTTTGTACATTATAATTAAAACATTGGTGAATGCACTATAATGTAGTAAATCAAAATAATAATGCCATTGATTTATAAACATGATGCACTAAAACATGTAACTATAATGCACTAAAAAAGAATGAAATTTTTTTTCAAAAAATATCTTCGAAAAAAAATTTTGAAAAAAAAATATTTACGAATTTTTTTTTTCGAAATTTGATTGTGATGCAGTAAAACATGTAACTGTGATGCAGTAAATAGTTTTGAAAAAAATTCCAAAAAAAAAGATTTCTGAAAATAAAAATTCGAAAAAAAAATTTTCGAAAAAAAGTTTTCAAAAAAAAAATTTACGAATTTTTTTTATTTCGAAAATTATTTTAAAAAAAATCAGTTGGTTTTTAAAGCTACATGACATGACAATTATGATGTGGAATAATAATTTGAAAGGATGACAAATGTCATCCCCACAATTCACCCTATCGTTTTTATTATAAGATTCTTTGTAGAATAACTCCACCTTATATATATATATATATATATATATATATATACTATATATATATATATATATATATATATATATATATATATACTATATATATATATATATATATATATATATATATATATATATCTATATATATACTATATACTATATATATATAATATATATATATATATATATATATGTATATATATATATATATAGTATACTATATATATATATATATATATATATATATATATTATATATATATATATATATATATATATATATATATATATATATATATATATATATATATATATATATATATATATATATATATATATATATATATATATATATCAGATATAGATATATACTATATATATATATATATTATATATATATATATATATATATATATATATATATATATATATATATATATATATATATATATATATATATATATATATATATATATATATATATATATATATATATATATATATATATATATATATATATATATATATATATATATATATATATATATATATATATATATATATATATTATATATATATATATATATATATATATATATATATATATATATATATATATATATATATATAGATATATATATATATATATATATATATATATATATATATATATATATATATATATATATATATATATATATATATATATATATATATATATATATATATATATATATATATATATATATATATATATATATATATATATATATATATATATATATATATATATATATATATATATATATATATATATATATATATATATATATATATATATATATATATATATATATATATATATATATATATATATATATATATATATATATATATATATATATATATATATATATATATATATATATATATATATATATATATATATATATATATATATATATATATATATATATATATATATATATATATGTTTCACCATCTTTCCTGTATAAGGGTTTTTGATTTGATTTGATATATATATATATATATATATATATATATATATATATATATATATATATATATATATATATATATATATATATATATATATATATATATATATATATATATATATATATATATATATATATATCAAATCAAATTAAAAACCCTTATACAGGAAAGATGGTGAAACAATGCATTAAATACAAAATTCTATGAAATGACATATGTAATTTATTAAAAGGTTTCTATAAAATGCTTCAAAAATAAAATAGGAATTACAAATGATGCATTAAATACAAAATTTTATAAAAATATATAAGGAATGATGGTGAATTTATGCCTTAAATACAAAATTTTATAAAAATGACACATGTAATTTATTAAAATGTTTTCATAAAATGCTTCAAAAAGAAAATAGGAATTACAAATGATGTCTTAAATACAAAATTCTAAAAATGACACATGTAATTCATTAAAGGGTTTCCATAAAATACTTTAAAAATAAAAAAGGAATTATAAATAATGCCTTAAATACAAAATTCTATAAAAATATAAATGGAAGGATGGTGAATGCCATAAATAAAAAATTTCTATAAAAAATGACACATCTAATTCATTAAAGGGTTTCCATAAAATGCTTCAAAAAATAGGAATTATAAATGATACCATAAATATAAAATTCTATAAATGACATATGTAATTCATTAAAGGGTTTCCATAAAATGCTTCAAAAAAAATATGAATTACAAATGATTTACAATAGTTTGACTTTCTAAAATGAAAATATTTTTAGATATTCGGACTATCAAGTTTTGACTGGGCTATATACTGTTGCTAGATTATACACGTGACAAAAAATAATACCAGGAATGAGCTTTTTGGGCTTATGTTTGCTAGGATACACTTTACAACAAAACTTACAAAACAAGATAATCTCTAAAAATAATTAATTATAATGTTTTTGCAAAAAAAAAACTTAACAATAATATTAATTTAAAAAAAAATTAATGTAAAATAGTTATTCATAACATTAACATATGAAAGATTTATTAGCTCATAAAATTCAAAAATACATAAAATATTTATACAATATTATTAAAATTCTAAAAAAATTTAATGTAACAAACTTATTCATAATGTCCACGTATGTAAATTCAATTAACTCATAATATTCTTAAATAAATAAAATACCTTAAACTACGTTATTTTTGTTCGTTCTATGCTACATTATTAAAATATTAATGTCATAACTAACACTATATATACTAAACTTCTAATACAAACACACATAACTTCAATTTTCATTAAAAATATATACTTAAAGCTAGCACGTCCACCGGACAGGTCGAAAGCTAGTATATATATATATATATATATATATATATATATATATATATATATATATATATATATATATATATATATATATATATATATATATATATATATATATAGTGAAGCGCTATTTGCAGAACCCTTTTTTGGTACAGAACTTACAGAACCTAGATTTTTACCTCTATTAAAGCATTATGTACCTCACATTAATGCAAAATGGCATTTTAGAAAATATATACCTAAAAAAAATACATAAAGGACAAATTAGGAATTTTATAACTCCAATATTGGATATTGATATGTGTTTTAATATACGTAATTTCTTCTTATAAAACATAAAACCTAGATCCCACATAAACATAACTGCCGCCTCTCTCTCCTCATTAGATCTTCAGAAAAAAATCATCCAATCGACTTTTATATTCTGTTTTGATTAACCAAGTTTCTCAAATCAGACGATTGTTGCATGTCGCGAGATCCGATTATTAGCTTCGCGAGATCAGACGATTTTTAAACCATGAAATCGACACCTTATACTTTCTATTTTTTAAACCGATGCCCAATTTGATCTATGAAATCGAGAAACTATCCTTTTGATTTGTGAAACCGATACCGCAAACCATCATTTTTTTCAGTTCTAGTGGTGGCGTTTTGTCTCTGGCGGTTGTGCATGTGGTGGCCTTGAAATGAAGCGGCTTGGGTTTAGACTTTATTCAAGGTAAATGTATGAATTGTTATTTTTTTGTTTAGATGCGACATAAATTAAAAAATCAATTTGATAGGAATCGTTAATTTTACGATTTGTTTTTTTTTGTGAGACTAAACATAAACGTACATGATCTTTAATGTGTAACCTATTGCTTTTATGAAAAACATTTATAGATCATTAATGTAAAGTTTTTTTTAGTTGTTTAATTGTAAATGTGACTTTGTCTTTTGTTATGAATTGTTTCTTGACCTTTGTGATCTAGGCGTGAACAACTGAACTGATTAGTTACTTTTGTTATTAAATGGAAAGTATAAAACTATTTGTTTTTTCTCTAAGCTTTGTGTCCTAGTTAATTTTCAGTTGTTGATAAACTTGACACCACGGTTTAATTTAGTTTCCAATTTCGTGATAATTAGAGAGTTAATGTTCACATACGTTACAGTATGGATGATCATTATCCGTCACAAACATGTAACAAACCAAATTCCTTTTTCTTAATAAATCTTAATCAACGAATCTTAATCTATTTGTTATTTTATATCTCAGTTTAGTGATTTTCATAGTTAATATGTTTACTTATTTAAGTTTTTTGTTTTGTTTTGTGACAAAAATAGGATTGTGTTCTGGTGAATTAAGTATGAAGTTTATATGGTCATCTCAAACATGTATGTTTTGTTGAAAGCGTACATATATGTTTTGGAAAGCGTACATATATGTTTTGGAAGGCATACATATATGTTTCGGAAGACATACATATATGTTTTTGAAAGGCGTGCACATATGTCCAAATGAATTCGGCAAGAACAAAAAGAATACATGCTTGTTTTTGAATGGCGTGTAAACTTTTGTTTAATAAGATAGTTGTACATGTATTTTTTTTATTTGACATTAAAGTTTGTGTAATTACATATATGTTTTTCTTTGTTGGTCTAGAGATCTCATGTCTATGTTTTTTTTATATAAATT
Source organism: Glebionis coronaria (assembly GCA_025667525.1). NCBI lineage: Eukaryota > Viridiplantae > Streptophyta > Magnoliopsida > Asterales > Asteraceae > Glebionis > Glebionis coronaria. The sequence goes on from JANFOE010001020.1 coordinate 419,570, forward strand.
TTCAAGATAATATACATTAAAAACATATATGTCATTATCATTAAAAAAACAAGTTTAATGGCCAAATAATGAAATAAACACACATGAAAATATAAAATATGTAAAAAACACATATGTACATGTATGTTTGAAAAAAATAAAAAGTAAAAGAAAAAAAAATTATTCTGAAATTAAATGCCATAAAAACGTTTTTTAATAAAAAATTCAAAAAAATGTGAAAATGTATTTTACTAATATACCATTTTCATTTAAATATAAATATTTAATAATGATAAATTCCTATTGGTTTAGACTGGTTCTGTAAGTTTTGTACTAAAAAAGTGGTTCTATATATAGCGCTCCCCTATATATATATATATATATATATATATATATATATATATATATATATATATATATATATATATATATATATATATATATATATATATATATATATATATATATATATATATATATATATATATATATATATATATATATATATATATATATATATATATATATATATATATATATATATATATATATATATATATATATATATATATATATATATATATATATATATATATATATATATATATATATATATATATATATATATATATATATATATATATATATATATATATATATATATGTACGGATGGGTTCTAGAGAAAACCTAAAGTTCGTAGAAAACCTAGAAAACAAACATATAAGGTAACTTTTGCAATATTTAAAAACGGAGGGTAGAAAATAGAATAAAACTAAAATTGAAGGGATTAGAGTTGCCAATGTTACAATCTTATTCTTATTAGCCCATCACTGTCAGTCGACATAATTGATAGATCTATGTCCATGGCAGCCACCATTATCGTCGTCGCCAACTCCGTCGATGTGACCACTCAATCGGTGCCAACACTATCGTCTTCGCCGTCTCAATCGCTGCCACCATATCGTTCATCGCGACCATCCCTCGCATCCATTATCTCAATCACTTCATGATTCCCAAAACCATCTACACCGTCACCGGAGAATCTTAAACCACTTATGCAGCCCACCAGACCATCCTATATATACACTAAGATATTAATATAATTGTAAGTTTTTAGTTACAAATTTTTATTTTTTAAGTTATTTAAGTGCATTAGTTTATAAATTTTTAGATTCGTAGTGTCATAACATGTGCTAACAATATCAAGACAAATGGTCTTGGTGGATAGGTTGCTCTTAGATCTCTTGCTTGTTATGGAATAGAAATTGGTCATACATGTGAACCTTTTTCAACCAAAATAATCTTTGTTTTTAATGTTTGATAATAGCAGTAAACATATTGCTAGTTTATGAAAGTTACAACCTACAATTGGTTTTTGATAGGGGTGTGCACGGTTCGGTATTGCTCGGTTTTTGGGAAAATCAGAAAGCAAAACAAAAAGTTTGGTTTTTTCATAACCATAACCGAAACCGTTTGGGTTTTCACGGTTCGGTTTTTCTGGTCTCAATCGATTTTCGGTTCGATTTCTCGGTTTTTCGGTTTCTAACTGTTAGAAGTTAGGCTAACTTAGCCTAATATTTTAATTATTTATTTATCAGATTAAAGCAAAGATACTAAAATCCTATGTGCTGAAATGCTATCAAGTAATAGTTACCATATTGCTTATGGGTTATTCAGTTATTTGCACCACTGTTATGTTCGGCTTAAATGAAAGCTAAGATATTATAATCTTATTTGCTAAAATGTTAAGTAATAATGACCATGTTGCCTATTTTCCTATTTGAAGCATTATTTGCACCCCTGTTAAGGTCAGCAATGAAGTTATAGATTTTGGTGTTATAGATTTTGGTGAAGTTATAGATTAATGCATATTAGAAGATAATATTTAACCACCATCAAGTGGCCTAGTGGTAAGGTACTTGACTCTCAAAAGAGAGGTCAAGGGTTCAAACCTCACTAGGTGTGTACACTTGGGGGTGGCCACGGAGGTTCACCTGCGACGACTCCGGGCTATCCAAAAAGGGTAGTCGCCCTGGGATTAGTCGGCTCGCAATGTCGAGTCGGAAACCTAGGTATACCCAAAAAAAAGATCAACGAATTCGGTTTAAAGACTTAATTAATGCATATTAGAAGATAATATTTAATATTCAGTAACTTTTTTACATTTGGTTCTCCCATATTTTTTTAATCTATTTTCTTAGAATTGACCCAACAGTAAGAAGATAAACAAATATATATAAAAAGTAATTTAATAGTAGTAATTAGTAATACTAAACTAAAAAATGTATAGTAATATATATAATTAATAAAATCGGATCAGTTGGTTTTTATGGTTCAGTGTTTATGTCCAAATCGAAACCAAAACGAAAGTTTGGTTATTTAAAAAATAAAAAATCGAACCATTGGTTTTTTGTTCAGTTCAGTTATTTTGGTTCGATTTTTTGGGTTCAGTTTTAGTTTTTGCTTATTTTCTTGCTCATCCCACTTTTTGATGTTTAGCTATTGTTGAGCTTTTTAATGCATTCATTAAATTATTAAATAAATGTTACACTACTTTAAAACAATGTTACTGTTCTACTAAAAGTGATTAAAATAGCATTTGTTTGATATAGTTATATCAGGTTAAGGGTATGGTAGCATCTGTTGAAAATAACTTAGGGTATTTGTTTGTTGTATAAAGTGTATCTGTTTGTTATATAAAGGGAATCTGTTAGTCACGTGCATATGAAAATGCTATTGAGAGCTTCGTGAATGATACTTGTTTATGTCACCATCTAGCATACAAGGAACTAGCCATTAAACTATTTTGTGCATCTTTTAATGGGCCATAAAAAATTTGAGCTGATATCCTCTGAATGCATTTATTTGTTTACAATTTGCAGAACTATGAGTTTCTAAAAAATCATCTAGTTATGCATGAAACAACCGGCTACTTCTTTTGTTTAGACGACAGGTGCAGGAAATGCTACCCACCTTATATTTTTTAGGTTATCTGTCACGGTAATTGTTTCATGTGGCACAATGAAACAATATTTTGTAAGTACATTTCGTAAGATGCATCTCCTTCGGTTTGCATGTGTAGTCTTGTTGCTTGGTATTTAAGTATAAGTTATTAGAGCTTGTGTATGGTTTAAAATGCATCTGTGTGTATCGTGATACAGCATCCATGTGTATCGTAATACGGCATCCGTGTGTATCGTAATACGGCATCCGTGTGTATCGTAATACGGCATCTGTGTGTATTATAATACGACTTCCATTTGTATCATATTACGACATCCACTTGCATCTCCTTCAGTTTGCAGGTGTGGTCTTGCCTTGTTTCAAATTTAATGAGAGCATAACTATTTTATTTTTGAAGAGGGTCTTTAAGTCTAAGTTATTAGAGCTCAAGTAGGGTTTAAGATGCATCTGTGTGTATCGTGATACGGCATCCGTGTGTATCGTAATACGGCATCCGTGTGTATCGTAATACGGCATCTATGAGTATTATATACAATATTTTGTAAGTACATTTCGTAAGACGCATCTCTTTCAGTTTGCAGGTGTAGTCTTGTTGCTTGGTATTTAAGTATAAGTTATTAGAGCTCGTGTAGGGTTTAAAATGCATACGTGTGTATCGTGATACGGAATCCGTGTGTATCGTAATACGCCATCCGTGTGTATCGTAATACGACTTCCATTTGTATCGTATTACGACATCCACTAGCATCTCCTTCAGTTTGCAGGTGTGGTCTTGCCTTGTTTCAAATTTAATGAGAGTCTGACTATTTTATTTTTGAACAAGGTCTTTAAGTCTAAGTTATTAGAGCTCGTGTAGGTTTTAAGATACATCCGTGCGTATCGTGATACGACATCCGTGTTTATCATAATAGGACATCCGTGTTTATCATAATACGGCATCCGTGTGTATCGTAATACGACATCTATGAGTATCGTAATACGGCATCCATTTTCATCGCCTTCAGTTTGCAGGTGTGGTCTTGCCTTGTTTCAAATTTAATGAGAGTCTGACTATTTTATTTTTGAATAGGGTCTTCTTGGCTAAATATCATGAATATAAAGATTTCCCTGCATTTTTTCACACCAGGTTTGATTTTATAAGGGTATAGATCAGGTGGTAATGTATTTAGCTTGGGCGCGTTCCTTATACTATATTGTTGCTAATAGGAGTTATAAGCATGAAAATGGTTTTGTCTTTGCTAATACTTCCATTGGTTATGATATACTAATATATATTGGTATTGTAGCTGGACTAAAAATCTATTGGCGCGTCGTATGGGCTGATATTTTAGGTGGGCGGTACAAGCTGCGTGCTTATGGGTGAAGGTTTAAATGAAGACTCAACACGGTTATGCTTGATGGCATCTAGAGTTTTGGTATATGTTGTCCTTGTTTTGTATATGTAGTTTAGACATTTGCAGCCAACTTTTATTGTTATATAGTTTTTGTATTAGATTTGGCATGTCCATGTCTTAGTGTTTTTGTTATTAAGAAAGGATTGTGTTGGTTAAGAGTGTCCTAATCAGTTTTATAATATTAATGGGGATATCAGTTACATCTTAGAAGCCACAAAAGGATTATTCTTTATAATGTTTAATGAGGGTATGAGTGTTATATAAAAAGGGCATTAGTTTGATAAATTAAAAACTGTGTTGTATTTCATTCTTGCTGATTTTAAACCAGTCAAAAAGTATCATGCATGCCTCAGTGTTTGTATAAAAACTAACAAATGTACTGCATCTCTTTCTTGTTGATTTTAAACAGTCAAAAAGTAGTAGGCATCAGTGTTTGTATAAAAGAGCATCAGTTTGATAACTTAACAAACACATAATTTTTTGTCACCTTTCTTGGTTCAAGAATGGTGGACCAGCTGGCTGCTCGCTTGGAATGGAAGCGTAGAGGCTGTGTTGGCAAAAGATTGCAAAATAAGTAGATGTATTTTTCTTGCTGTCACTAACAAGCATCAGACGCCAACTGAAGATATTCCAAATGACTTGTTTGAACAGGCTAAACACTTGAAATGATTCAAAGCCAGTAGATACATTTATCACATAGTAAACCAACTCTCTTAGACGCTTAAGCGTGGTATAATTATGTAGGATTATAAGAGCACAATATATTGTATCACAAATTAACTACTTTTTACAGGTGTAAAATGAACAATAGTCAGATTTTGATATGTTGAAAATTTATGATGTACAAAAACAGATTTTGATACAATGTACAATGGAGATAAGGTTTTCATAAAAGAAAGAAACAGTTGCCTGTAAATGATAGCATTACATGACAACATCGCAAGTTTAGAATGCAACCCTTTATTTATCTTAGTAGTCTATGAAGAAGAATTAGTAGGACAATCCAAGCATCATCTCAATCATCATAATGTTTGCGGTGGTGGTTCTTACGCTCCTTCATCGTCACAAGATATATCATCTCCCAAGATACATCATCGTCACAAGATATATCATCTCCCAGCAGATACATTGCAACCATCTCCATGTAGAAACATTGCAACTATCAGCGTATATTAAAGCAAGAAGGAAAACATGACGTGGATGTGAACTATGAAAATGGTAGATAGTATAAAAGTGCGGCGATACCCAACCGTAGGGCTTGTAAATACAACAGTGACCGTCAAATTTACCAACTAATTTAAGACCTTTTGTGCAAGTAGTTCAACTAACTTGGATTATACTTATACGCATCATTTTCCATATGAAAAACATGCCTTCATGAGCCCATGATTCTTCATTGTTAATCTCAAAGAGCCATTGTTTAATCAAACCGTAAACAGAATTGGAAGTTTGATTGCCTTGCCTTGAAGAAATGATATGAACTTCAACCTGTAAATTTCTCAAGACATAATTCATTAACACTAAAAAATGGAGCTAGTTACCAAACTTACATGTATGTTACTCAATACATATTTTTTAACAGTAGTTGCTAGTTACCAAGAATTAAAGGCATCATGAACACACTGATCATCATCCCCAAGACCTTTGGTAAGGATGCACTTTTCACCTTCTATGTGAAAAGTATGCCTTTGCATTATGCCACCACAAATTTAGGAATCGAACTCAAAAATGTTCATCATGCCTATTACCCAAACAAAAGACATCATAACCGAGTTATTGAATCAAGGCACCCTGTTTATTTTCCACAACATATAAAATAGGAAAATACCATATTAGTGATAAACAGTTTATGCGGAAATATAGGGCATAATGGTAATAAAATTTCATTCACACATTTTACCAAACACCTTGTGTGCGGCTTCTTAAACACAATTTATATCGATTACATTATCAACTTTTACAAAACAAATTATTCAAAATGTAGTCAATAAGCATTAGATAAATTCTAACGAAGAATTTATATAGCCATATTAATTGATGATAAAAAAACTTACTTTCGAACTTACAAACGAAACATTATGGAACGATGGTGTATGGTGGGAAACGATGGTGGGGAACGGTGGGTAATGATGGTGTGGAACGATGGGAATGATGGTGGGGAACGATGATGAATGGTGAAGAAGGGTGGTGAACGTAGGGGAGAAGAAAATACGTTATCACAGAGAATAACGAAGAAAAAGAAAAAAATGTGAGAAAAAGAGACGTTATATATGATTGCTCTGAATTTACAAAACCCTCCCCTGAAGAAAGAAAGAAGTGTAAATCTGGTCCCTGTAGTTTTTGCGAAAAAAAAGGAAGGGGGAGGTGTTTTGATCCAACGGTTGGGAAGAAGTTTTCTAGGTTTTCTTTTGAGATGGAGTTTTCTATTGATCCCATCCCTATATATATATATATATATATATATATATATATATATATATATATATATATATATATATATATATATATATATATATATATATATAAGGTGGGGATATAATAAAAAGCCCCTTAAAATAAAAAGTCTAGGAAGGAATATGGGCCCTTGGATTTGATTTTAATCATAAAAAAAGTGGAGTGGCATTTATGTAATTTCCTGGAAAGTTTAAGGGTAAATCGGTCATTTCCACCCCCTAACAACTTCCTCCTTATTTTAGGGTAAAAACCCCCAGCCGTTACCTCGTTCTTTTATACTAGGTTATCATTTCCGTCTCAAAAAACTCACACAAAAAAAAACCGCACCAAATGAAATTGTGTATAATGTAGTTCGTTTTTCTCAGTTCTTGCTAATTGAAAGTCCAACCAATATCGGGTTTTTAACTGTTTTTGGTTGTTAATCTTTTTTTGGATATTCTATTTGCTAATTCAACAAAACCTTGCAAAACTGAAAAATATTACCTACTTATATGTAAAACATAGTGCAATTACCAAGTTTTTATTCAAGTAAGATTCAAAATGCAAATTTTAAAACTAAAAGGACTGAAAATGTAAATTCTATAAAATACAAATGCTTAAAATGAAAATTCTAACAAGTATAGGGACTAAAAATGCAAACCAGCAAACTAAAAGGATCAAAAATGTAAAACTTGTAACAAACTAACCAAATTGTAACAAAATACCAAACTTGCTCACTGAATTTTAACAAACTTCAAACTGAAAGGACTAACTTGTGAAAACCCTAAATAGATGTGAGTTTAGCCATGTTTAGAAACTGTTTGAAACAAGAAGGACCAAAATGCAATTTTACAAACTATTTAAGCCAAAAACGGGTTAACAAGACAAATAAGCTCGTTTGAGCTTATTTCTGGACCAAAATGGTTCAAACCAATTGCAAAACACTTCTAATTCAAAATAAGCTAGGTCTCTAAAAGGAATCTGGCTGAAAACTACTAATAAGCAAATAAGCACTTCAAAATAAGCACAAAATAAGCTCTAGGACAATCTGAACAAGCACAACTTGATTTTTGTGCCTAAACTGATTAAAAAGCTCAAATGAAGAACGGGAAATCAAATCAAAACAAATTTCATCAAGTAATAAGCTGGGAATTCGAATTAAGCTGAAATTGGCTTATCGTTGACCAAGCGTTGACCAAAAATTTTGACAAAAAGCTAAAACTCTCAAATATCATGCAATACCATATACTAAGTGGATTTATGAAAGAAAATGGCTTGGTTAATGAATGAAATCAAAAGATCTGAAAATCCAGTTTCAATTTACAGAAACATTACTTTGCTTATGCATTCAGAATTTTGCTTATTTCTCTATGCTTATTGAATACTGTATAAAATGCTTTTGGAATTTGAAATTTCATATATTGAACTAGAACTGAGAGCTGGTTTGGTTAACTTTCATCAAGAATCTAACAAATGCCATGCAAATGAAATTGGCAACTTTTTTAAGCAAAATTGAATGAAAATAGACCCAATCTTTTTTCTTGCCTATTGCCTGATTGACCTAAGATTTGACTGGAAAATGACTCAAAATGACTTATTATTACCTAGTGACTGAAAATGAACATCAATTTTCCAAAAACCAATACTTGAAAACTTAACAAATGCTTATGTCAAACACCACTTTATCTGATCTATATGAAAATTACAAAGGCTTTTATAGAGCTAATTAAAGCTGAGTAAAATCCTTTATCAAACCAAACTTTGTGTTCAAAATGAGATGTTTTAAAACTAAAAGCAAGCAATGTAAGCAACTAGAACTCAATTAAGGCAATAAGACTAAACTTGACTGAAATAAGCTATAACTAGAACACAATCCAAAATTGTAAGCAGTTAATCAAGACTTAAGCTACAAACAAGTACACAATCAATCAACAACCAAGCTAAACAGATTTGATCATACAATCATCAAGATTTACACTAGGAAAAATAGCATGCAATTGACAAATTGAGTGGAACCAAAATCAGAAACTTTTAAAACCTTTTGGAGTAACCATTGGGAAGTAGAGGAGTGCTGAACTCTCTATCCTAGTGCTAACCACCACCTTAGCACTAGATCAACCAATCTACTATCAACAACAGCTACAAATCAACTAGAAATCATCATCATGGCATGAAATCTTCAAAAATGCTAAAGCTTGAACTGAAATCACTCAAACAGCTACAATTCTTCTTCAAAGTCAGTTATGATCAATGAATGATCATAATAAACTCAATGCAGCAACACAAGTATCAAGAAGAAGCAGGATATGAACAGTTGAATGAAGATAAGAATTGGCGGGAAATGAAGAATTCAAATTTTATTAATGGAAATTGGTTACAAAGTTGTTGAAAGGATGCTAACTAACTAACTAACTCAAGAGTGTGTCAAACTCTTGAGTAGTTTAGCTAAAAAGGAAGAAAGATGAAAGGAAATGTAAATTGTGTGTATTTTTACAAATTTAACTACTCTTTACAAATGAGTACCTAGCAGGCTATTTATAGACTTGAGAAGGAAGTTTGTTGGGGATGATGACGTGTTGGGACCAATCCCAGCTCTCCACGTGGAACAATTCTGCAAAGTTGTTCTTCAAAGTATGAACATGAATTGGGGCTTTCTGCTTGAGTTGATTTCTTGTTAATTGATGATTACCATTGTGTTCGTCTCTGAAAAATAAGCATTTTTGATGTTTACAACTCTTCATGAAATTCAGTCTAGCTCAAAAACGATCCTGGGAAATTTTTGGCTGTTTGAGAATGACACGTGGCATGCTCTGAATGGTTGAAAAAAAGTCGCACGGATCACACTGTTTAGATCTTGTTCATTAATGAGTGGCGGCTAGTGGGAAATTAATGCTAATATTTGGCAAAACACCCGCTAAATATTAAGCATGACATAAGTCTAGTACACATAAAACGTTCTAACTTAGAATCTTAAGACGTACTCATACCAACCATGAATGATTAGACAAAAAAGCATAAGAGATTACAAACCGATTAAAACCGTTCTTGATTATTTATTAACAATTATATACATGCGAAGAAAATAGAGGTTAAGAAAAGAAGGGTTTAGCCACAAGTAATTATCATGAAGTTTATCTAGCCCTTTTATACTTGCTTCAACTCTATCATTTCCCATTCTCCACAAATTAAAAATCTCAAATAATGAGATTGGTGGATGCTTAGCCTAATAGACCAATGAAGGACTACATGGTTAAGGATACTGGCTAGAGAGTGCTAAGATAAGCAAACTCGGGTTGAGTCAAAATATCCATGGCGGGCCTAATATGTCAAAGAAGTCTAAACTTGTTAAAACCATGTTTTATTATATTTTTTTTTCTTTTTATATATTTTTAATGAAACATAAAAGAAAAGATATATACAATGCAAATGTGTTATGCAAAATGAAAAATGATTGATGCAAAAATTATGAATGCATATTTTTGTTGGCCAAAGTAGATCAAAAATTTGAAAAATGTTGAAAAATCAATTTTCCATGTTATCATGCAAGACAATGACAAGTTCTAGGTAAGGTCACTTCGATAGAAGACCCCCCTACACTTAAGCTAAACATTATCCTCAATGTTCAAAAGCATGGAAGTATAAAAACTTCCCCTACACTTATGACAATGAATAGACTTTGCTGAACCCAAGTTAAGGAAAGGAAAACTATTAGTGAAATCATGTTTAAGCACAAGGTGTCAATGAAAAATCACTATAGTAACGAAGTGAACCGGATACAAGGGCCTCCTCCATAAGCTCCAAAGCATGAGATGAGTAAGCAACCCAACAAACAAGCATGAAGACAAAAGAAGGTCTCCCCTACACTTATCTCCAAGTCTATACCTTTATTTCTAACCTACAACACTCTAAACCTAGTTATACAATGCTTGAGTTAATGAGTCTCTAGCTCGACTCGTCCCTCAATGAATTAATTCATGGGGAAAATGGGGATCTCTTGGACCATTTCAACGGAAATGTCCTCCCCAAAGTAATGCTTAACACGGTGACCATTCACTTTAAAATTTGGACAATCGGTTTGTGACAACTCAAGGGTTCCATATGGAAACACTTGAGCAATAGTGACTGGACCGGACCATCTCGACTTAAGCTTGCCCGCAAAAACTTTAAATCTTGAGTTAAAGAGGAGAACCGGCTCTCCAACTTTGAACTCACGATTCTTGATCTTAGCATCATACAATTTCTTAGTCTTTTCCTTGTAAAGCAAAGAATTTTCATAGGCATTGGCTCTCAATTCATCCATCTCATTGAGTTGATCTTTCCTATGTGAACCGGCTTGGTTTAAATCAAAGTTAGCCCATTTGAGAGCCCAAGATGCCTTGTGTTCTAACTCGAATGGGAGGTGGCACGCTTTTCCATAGACAAGCCTATAAGGCGTACAACCAATTGGTGTTTTAAAAGCCGTCCTAAACGCCCACAAAGCATCATCAAGCTTATCCGACCAAGAAGCTCGATGCTCTCCCACCGTTCTCTCTAAAATTCTCTTTAAACCACGATTTGTGACCTCGGTTTGACCATTTGTTTGAGGGTGATATGCGGTAGAAAGTCTATGATTAACTCCATACTTCTTCATCACTCTCGTGAATTGATCATTACAAAAGTGCGTACCACGATCACTTATGATGGCCCGAGGTACTCCAAATCTAGCAAACAATTGTTTCAAAAACTTCACAACAACTCTAGCATCATTGGTAGGTAAGGCTTTAGCCTCCACCCATTTAGACACATAATCCACCGCCACAAGTATATACTTGTTTCCCTTAGAGGATGGAAAAGGTCCCATGAAATCAATACCCCATACATCAAATATCTCACACTCTTGGATAAAATTTTGTGGCATCTCATCACGTTGTGTAATTTTTCCTTGTCTTTGACAAACATCACAAAATTTCACCATTTCATGGGCATCTTTGTAAATGGAAGGCCAATAGTAACCCGAATCAAAGACTTTCTTGGCGGTATAGTTAGGCCCAAAATGTCCACCCGTAGGTCCTTTATGACACGCTTCTAAGATCTTAAATGCCTCGGGCCCATCTACACACCGTCTAATGATTTGGTCCGCACATTGCCTAAAAAGATATGGATCATCCCAAAAATAGTACTTAACTTCCTTAAGAAACTTCTTCTTTTGTTGATAAGTAAGACCCTCAATAAGCACATTGCCCACAAGATAGTTTGCGATATCCGTAAACCAAGGAGTGGCATCCTCTTGAGAAGAGATAGACATGAGCTCCTCTAATGGAAAGGATTCATTGATTTCTTGGTGTGGTAAATCTCCTTGAAAAGGATGCTCAAGTCTACTCAAGTGATCCGCCGCTAAATTCTCGGCCCCTTTCTTATCACGAATCTCTATCTTAAACTCTTGAAGCAACAAAACCCATCTCAAAAGCCTAGGCTTAGCATCTTGTTTTGTCATAAGATACTTGAGAGCGGAATGATCCGTATACACTATGGTTTTGGAAAGCACAAGATATGGTCTAAACTTCTCAAAAGCATATACTATAGCAAGCAACTCTTTTTCCGTGGTAGTGTAATGAAGTTGTGCACCGGTCATGGTTTTACTCGCATAGTGTATAGGTTGAAAATGCTTATTAACTCTTTGTCCTAAAACGGCCCCCACCGCATAATCACTAGCGTCACACATAAGTTCAAAAGGTAATTCCCAATTTGGAGAAACCAAAACGGGAGCCTTAGTCAATTTTTCCTTAAGAGTCTCAAAAGAGTCTAAACAATCTTGGTTAAAAATGAAAGGAGCCTCTTTCTCCAAGAGGTGAGTCATCGGTCTAGCTATCTTAGAAAAATCTTGTATAAAGCGCCTATAAAATCCTGCATGACCTAAGAAACTCCTCACACCTTTAACCGAGGTGGGTGGGGGAAGCTTAGCAATCACATCAATTTTAGCTCGATCAACTTCTAATCCCTTGTTGGATATTTTGTGTCCTAAAACAATCCCCTCTTTCACCATAAAGTGACATTTCTCCCAATTAAGCACTAAACGTGTTTCCTCACAACGCTTAAACATTCTTTCAAGATTGGTGATACATGAGCTAAATGAATTTCCAAAGACGGAAAAGTCATCCATAAAAACCTCCATGGTTTGCTCTATCATGTCATGGAAAATCGCCATCATGCACCTTTGAAATGTCCCCGGTGCATTACATAAGCCAAAAGGTATCCTCTTGTAAGCAAATGTACCGTAGGGACAAGTGAATGTGGTCTTTTCTTGATCCTTAGGGTCAATGGGTATTTGGAAATAACCCGAAAAGCCATCAAGAAAACAATAATACTCATTTCCCGCTAAGCGTTCAAGCATTTGATCTATAAAAGGAAGCGGGAAATGGTCTTTCCTAGTCGCCTCATTGAGTTTTCTATAATCGATGCAAACTCTCCAACCGGTCACAAGTCTCGTGGGAATAAGCTCATTGTTCTCATTAGGCACCACGGTGATTCCACCCTTTTTTGGAACACAATGAACCGGGCTAACCCATGGAGAGTCGGAAATGGGGTAAATCATCCCCGCATCTAAGAGTTTAATCACTTCCTTCTTAATAACCTCATGGATTTTTGGGTTAACTCTCCTTTGGTTTTGAATGGCGGGTTTATAGTCGTCCTCCATAAGGATTTTGTGTGTACAAAAAAGTGGATCAATTCCCCTTATGTCGGATATTTTCCATGCTAAGGCTTTCTTGTGTTTCTTAAGAACTTCAATAAGTTGCTCCTTCTCATCCTCTTTTAACTCTTTAGCAATGATCACCTGTAATTGGTCTTTGCCCTCTAAGAAAGCATATTCTAAGTGGGATGGAAGGTCCTTAAGTTCAATATTAGGTGGACTTTCTATGGAAGGTTTTACTATGGAAGGTTCCTCAATGGTAATTTCTTGTGGAATAGGAGAAGGAATAGGGTCCTCATTGAGCAACTTTTGGATTGTAAGAATATCTTCTTCCCAATTAATGGGAGAATCATCATCACCAAGAAAGTTTGACTCAAATTCCTCCAAGAGGAAATCACTCTCTCCAAAAGGTGTTAAAGAGGGAGCAATTGAGGCCACGGTTTCAACATGGGGCATCTCATCACTAGTACTCTTACAAGCATCATGAAAGTGTTCATCACACACTTCATCTAACACATCAACAATGTTAATAGTCTCACAAGGTCTAGACTCCTTAACCTCTTTCCTATTACAAACTTTCCCTAACTTAAACACCACTCTCTCATCTTCTACTCTCATAATTAGTTCTCCTTCCGCCACATCTATCAAAGTACGACCCGTTCTCAAAAACGGTCTACCAACAATTAAAGGCACTATAGGATCCATGTCATAATCAACCACTACAAAGTCGGCCGGAAACGTAAACTTATCCACACCTACAAACACATCCTCCGCTATACCTACGGGGTAAGCTATGGTTCGGTTGGCTAGTTCAAGAGTCATCCTAGTGGGAGTGAGCTCGGGAAGAGAGAGTTTTTTCCAAACCGATAAAGGCATGAGGTTTATGCTTGCCCCTAGATCCGCCAAAGCCATGCAATTTTCAACACCGGGAAAATTACAAGGTATCAAGAAGCACCCTGGATCTCCAAGTTTTGTTGGTAAGGTTTTAAGTAACACCGCGGAAAAATTTTCATTAAGGGATGTGTTGGGCAAATCAACCAATTTTTCTTTGTTTGAGAGCAAATCCTTGAACATCTTAGCAAACTTTGGCATATAAGCAAGAGCTTCGGCAAAGGATATATTGATGTTAAGTTGCTTGAACATCCTTAAGAAATTGGAGACTTGGATGTCATCCTTGTTCTTTAACTTGTCCTTTTTCAACCTTGAAGGATATGGAAGAGTAGGTTTTGGTGTAGGTGGAATAGGTGTTGTAGTAGAAGATTTGTCTTTGTTAGCTTCTTCATTGGGAAGTGTGGAAGGTAAAGGAGAAGTATGAAGAGGTTGAGAAGGTGTGTTTGAGTGAATAGGAGTATTTTGAGGAGGTAAAGTAAAGGTAGAAGGCTTGTCACAAGTAGGAGCACAAGTGGGTTGAACAATAGTAGGTTTAGGAGGTGAAGGGTCCTTTGTTGTTGTTCCACTCCTTGTTTTAATGGCATTGACATTGGCCCTTTGATTTGTTTGTGTGTTGGAAGGTAAAGTCCCTTGTGGTCTTTGATTTAATGCCATTAAAACCCTATTGGTTTGTTCCTCCGCTATACGTTTCATTTGGTCATTCATTTCCTTCTCAATAGCTTGGAACCTCCTTTCATTCTCTTGATTCATTTTGTGCAAGAAATCCATTGTGTTATAATCTTGTGACACATTTCCTTGAAAACCTTGAGGTTGGAAAGGTAGAGGTTGGGCATTAAATCCTTGATTTGGTGGATAAAAGGTATTTTGCTTGAGGTTGAAATTAATTGGGTGCCTTGTAGTTATTTCCTTGATAAGGTGGTCTTTGCCCTTGATTCCTTGGTAAAATTTGAGGAGGATTTTGTTGAATTTGGGTGGGTGGTTGGGGTGGGAATCCGGGTGGAGTAAGGTAGTTTTGGGACTTGTAAGAAAGGTTATTTGGATTGATATTTGGCTTGAAGTGTTCACGATGTTCTTCTTGGTAAGCATAACATTACCCTTGATAACCATGCACCTTATCACATTGTTCATAAGAATGGGGACCTCCACAAGTAACACAAGAAAGGGTAATGGCATTCACATCATTTGAAGAATTGTTCAAGGACATGTTCTTAAAAGCTTGAAGTATTTCTTGTACTTTCAAATTCCTCTCACTATCTCTATCCATCCTTTGAAACATCTCTTGTTGAAACTTGAGGAGTTGGTTGTCACAAGGGATTTGAGAATTGTTTTGGATAACATGAACCCTTTCTTAAAATTGATTGTTTGTTTGAACCATTGCTTTAGTCTCAATGATGTCCAAGGCCTCTTGCATGGATTTAAGAAGAATATTTCCTCCCGCGGAAGCATTGAGTGAATCTTGGTGGTGAGGTTTAAGGCCATTATAGAAGGTATTGATTTGGTGAACATCATCCAATCCATGGTTAGGGCATCGCCTCAATAACTCACTATACTCTTCCCAAGCATCACTAAAGGATTGACTAGGTTTTTGTTGAAAGCCTATAATTAAGGTCCACAAGGCCATGGTCTTATGTGGAGGAAAGAACTTGTTCAAAAACTTAGTGGTGAAACCATCCCATGTGGTGATACTATCGGGTGGTTGGGTGTCTAACCAATGCTTAGCGGGTCCCTCTAGGGAAAATGACACTAACATCAACCTAATAACCTCATGGGGAACTCCATTGTGCTTAATGGTATTGCAAAGAGAAAGGAATCTCTTAAGGTGATCATGAGGATCCTCATTCTTGTTACCATAGAAAGGTGATTGTGAAACCATAGTAATCATAGATGTGTGTAGCTCAAATGTATTTGCGGGAAAGTCGGGAATCTTAATAGCACTAGCATATCCATGAATATTGGTTTGCATACGTTCCATCAAAGAGCGATTATCAATAGCCATGGCTTCTTGTGGTGGAGGAGTCAAAGCACGATTTTCGTGATCGGCTTGGTGGACGGTGGTGGTCTTACTCTTTCTCTTTTTCTTCCTTTTCGGAGGAAGAGGTTGTACACCAATCGGTATTTGTGCACGCCCGGGAGTGAGCATGCAACTCAATACGAGGAATGAGAGAGAAGCTCTCGTGTGACTTTGAAGAGAAATGGATTATCCTCTTCGAGTTTCAATATTAAATATCCACAAGAAAATAACAATATACGTATGTACTACTTGGGTGCAAGACCCCCAATGAAGCGTTCCTTCTTAGAATACTTACAAGTGAACGGGGGGTTAGGTGGCGCGAAGCACTTAAGTTCCTATTGACCCTTAGATGGCATTTTATAGCACATCGCCTTTCTATTCACTTTGTAGTTTGTATTCTTCGAATTATTGCCTATTGGAAGTATTTATCTATTCTTGCTTAGTTAAATTGGATCGATACACGTGTCAAGGACCGGAACGCCCCTCAACACGGTGTATTGCCTTGGCAATACTTATGGAGAATATGTAGATTGGTTGTTCTTATACGTATACGTATTTACTTATAATAATATATGGAAAATATTTTTGTACTTATGAGTTTTTTAAGAGAAAATACTATATGTACATAAAAACCGAGAGAATCCAATAATATATATTTTTGGGTGCAATCTCTTAGGAAAAAGATTGCTTTTTGGATTTTTTAATTTTTTGGTCAATTCTTTAGGAAAAGAATTGTTTTGTTAATTTTTAGTTTTTATATATTATTATATTTTTGATTTTTTTATCTGTTTTTGATTTATGATACGTAAAAATAACGTTCACAAGGTGAACGGATCCCAAACGCCAATGAAAACCGTCAATCGATAGTCTCTCGTAAAGTCAAAGAACCGGCAGCGACGCCATTTGAAATTGTGTATAATGCAGTTCGTTTTTCTCAGTTCTTGCTAATTGAAAGTCCAACCAATATCGGGTTTTTAACTGTTTTTGGTTGTTAATCTTTTTTTGGATATTCTATTTGCTAATTCAACAAAACCTTGCAAAACTGAAAAATATTACCTACTTATATGTAAAACATAGTGCAATTACCAATTTTTTATTCAAGTAAGATTCAAAATGCAAATTTTAAAACTAAAAGGACTGAAAATGTAAATTCTATGAAATACAAATGCTTAAAATGAAAATTCTAACAAGTATAGGGACTGAAGATGCAAACCAGCAAACTAAAAGGATCAAAAATGTAAAACTTGTAACAAACTAACCAAATTGTAACAAAATACCAAACTTGCTAACTGAATTTTAACAAACTTCAAACTGAAAGGACTAACTTGTGAAAACCCTAAAAAGATGTGAGTTTAGCCATGTTTAGAAACTGTTTGAAACAAGAAGGACCAAAATGCAATTTTACAAACTATTTAAGCCAAAAACGGGTTAACAAGACAAATAAGCTCGTTTGAGCTTATTTCTGGACCAAAATGGTTCAAACCAATTGCAAAACACTTCTAATTCAAAATAAGCTAGGTCTCTAAAAGGAATCTGGCTGAAAACTACTAATAAGCAAATAAGCACTTCAAAATAAGCACAAAATAAGCTCTAGGACAATCTGAACAAGCACAACTTGATTTTTGTGCCTAAACTGATTAAAAAGCTCAAATAAAGAACAGGAAATCAAATCAAAACAAATTTCATCAAGTAATAAGCTGGGAATTCGAATTAAGCTGAAATTGGCTTATCGTTGACCAAGCGTTGACCAAAATTTTTGACAAAAAGCTAAAACTCTCAAATATCATGCAATACCATATACTAAGTGGATTTATGAAAGAAAATGGCTTGGTTAATGAATGAAATCAAAAGATCTGAAAATCCAGTTTCAATTTACAGAAACATTACTTTGCTTATGCATTCAGAATTTTGCTTATTTCTCTATGCTTATTGAATACTGTATAAAATGCTTTTGGAATTTGAAATTTCATATATTGAACTAGAACTGAGAGCTGGTTTGGTTAACTTTCATCAAGAATCTAACAAATGCCAGGCAAATGAAATTGGCAACTTTTTTAAGCAAAACTGAATGAAAATAGACCCAATCTTTTTTCTTGCCAATTTCCTGATTGACCTAAGATTTGACTGGAAAATGACTCAAAATGACTTATTATTACCTAGTGACTGAAAATGAACATCAATTTTCCAAAAACCAATACTTGAAAACTTAACAAATGCTTATGCCAAACACCACTTTATCTGATCTATATGAAAATTACAAAGGCTTTTATAGAACTAATTAAAGCTGAGTAAAATCCTTTATCAAACCAAACTTTGTGTTCAAAATGAGATGTTTTAAAACTAAAAGCAAGCAATGTAAGCAACTAGAACTCAATTAAGGCAATAAGACTAAACTTGACTGAAATAAGCTATAACTAGAACACAATCCAAAATTGTAAGCAGTTAATCAAGACTTAAGCTACAAACAAGTACACAATCAATCAACAACCAAGCTAAACAGATTTGATCATACAATCATCAAGATTTACACTAGGAAAAATAGCATGCAATTGACAAATTGAGTAAAACCAAAATCAGAAACTTTTAAAACCTTTTGGAGTAACCATTGGGAAGTAGAGGAGTGCTGAACTCTCTATCCTAGTGCTAACCACCACCTTAGCACTAGATCAACCAATCTACTATCAACAACAGCTACAAATCAACTAGAAATCATCATCATGGCATGAAATCTTCAAAAATGCTAAAGCTTGAACTGAAATCACTCAAACAGCTACAATTCTTCTTCAAAGTCAGTTATGATCAATGAATGATCATAACAAACTCAATGCAGCAACACAAGTATCAAGAAGAAGCAGGATATGAACAATTGAATGAAGATAAGAATTGGCGGGAAATGAAGAATTCAAATTTTATTAATGGAAATTGGTTACAAAGTTGTTGAAAGGATGCTAACTAACTAACTAACTCAAGAGTGTGTCAAACTCTTGAGTAGTTTAGCTAAAAAGGAAGAAAGATGAAAGGAAATGTAAATTGTGTGTATTTTTACAAATTTAACTACTCTTTACAAATGAGTACCTAGCATGCTATTTATAGACTTGAGAAGGAAGTTTGTTGGGGATGATGACATGTTGGGACCAATCCCAGCTCTCCACGTGGCACAATTCTGCAAAGTTGATCTTCAAAGTATGAACATGAATTGGGGCTTTCTGCTTGAGTTGATTTCTTGTTAATTGATGATTACCATTGTGTTCGTCTCTCAAAAATAAGCATTTTTGATGTTTACAACTCTTCATGAAATTCAGTATAGCTCAAAAACGATCCTGGGAAATTTTTGGCTGTTTGAGAATGACACGTGGCATGCTCTGAATGGTTGAAACAAAGTCACACGGATCACACTGTTTAGATCTTGTTCATTAATGAGTGGCGGCTAGTGGGAAATTAATGCTAATATTTGGCAATCCGTGTGCCCCTTATACTTGCTTCTCATTGGTCTAAACATGTACACATGTATTAAGCTAGTAAAACTTTCCAACATTGGCAGATTTTACCCTTGAACTTTGGCAGATTGCACTTAAAGGCTTGTAACTTCATTTCTTTGGCACTTTTAGTCCTTCCAACTTCATCTTTGAGCAGAATTGGTCCTTTGACTTTGTTGACTTGATAGTTGACCAAATTTGACTATGATCTTGACTTTTTACAATATTTATACTTTAGTCCTTCATCTTTGGCAATTTGTCAAGATAGGTCCTTGTACTTCAAAGTCTTGTCACTTTTGATCCTTCTTTGTCTTTTTCATCAATTTAAGCTTGATAATTACTTGTTTGCTTGAAAATGTATCCTTTTACCTACACAAGTGAACACAAACACAAACATACCACATAACACTGTTTTTGCAAGATAAATTGATATTTTGCTTCATGTTTTAGGGTTATTTGTTGATAAATGGATATGAGTTTAAGCTCATATCACCAAACCCTAATCTGTTAAATCATTTTAATCGAGCAAATAATAGATCAAATCATCAAATCATCTATTCATCAAATTATCAAATCTTCAAATCCATCAGTGTAAATGATTTTATATTCCATCTATTTTAATAGATTTGTTAAATTTTTGATTTTATATTAGATTTAATAATAGATTGATTTTGTAATTGATTTTATTTATTAATACATTGATTTAATGTAAGTTTTATGCTGTTGCTAGTGGCGGTGATGCCGTGACGATAATTGGAGAAGTGGTGGGTAAGCGGTGGCTAGTGGTGGAGAGAAATATCGCCAGAAACTCAGATAAATATATCATCTAGTATGTGATTTTAATTAAATTGATCTATTATTTATATATATTTTGCACTTAGTTTTTACATGTTAGGTTGGGCTAAATTATGTTACGTGTACTAGTTTTACACTTTGATGCACTTAGTTTTAGGCTGTGATGTTTAGAACATTTTTAGAAATAATAGATAAAAGTTTGTTTAGGACAGTTGCACACTAGTGTGTTTAAGACAGCAGGCTTTTGCGGGCTTGATGCGGGCTTGATGCGGGCTTGCAGCGGGCTTGCAGTGACTGTACTAAACACCTTGTGTGGAACTGTCCTAAACACACTATTATATATTATTTCTTAATCAAACTCAGAATATGGATATGATGCAGCACTTACTTTATGTATTGTAGAACATTAATGCAGTTATTGTGGTTTATGATGGTAGAATAGTTAAAAAACAATGAATTGATGCATTTTTTGTATAAAAATTGATGCAACACTTTTTTTCTATTTTAGTTATATGTGCTCTCTTTTGATTTAATTATTCGTTGTGCTCTCACGTTTGATTGATGTTCAATTTGATCAGATTATTCATAAATTAGGGCTTCAGATCTGCTATCAAGCTGTCTTAGGGTGAAATTCCTAGCTTTGTTGTGCGTGTTTGATTGTGCATGACTTAGAAAATTTGTTTGTTATATGTTGTAAATTGATTAGATATTAGGGGGTGTTTGTTTAAGCTGTATTTGTGATGCGCATTTATTTGTTATATGTTTAAATTTTGATAGATATAAGTTAATTTTGACAAGGGTTGATTTTGACAAATGTTGAACTAATTTGTCAAAAGAAATGTATACAGTATCTATCTAATGAACAACTAGTCAAAAGAAATACTGCTACTCTTAGCGTAACTAACTCTATTTAGCTTGACAGTTAGAAATTCGCATACGCAGATAGGGTCAAACATTGAAAAAAGACTCATATATATTAGCTAGCCTCATTTGACTGCACTTCCACTAGTCATAAGCTTACTTCTTGAGAATTAATGATAAGCTCTTGTTTGCTTTAATGCCTTGTGATTTTGATAGAGTACTTGGTCAGTTGGTCAATTTGCATGCTTGGTTTTCTTCCACAGTACCAAAAGCATCCTTGGTTGTATCTGCTTGTATTATTGAACCCGCCTGCTTCTGATTTATATGCTAGATTATGTACTGAAGATAAGGGTGCTTATATATGATTTGATGTCCAATGTCAGAAGACTTGCAATATAATGCACCATTTTCATTCGTACATACTCTAGCGTATTTTTCCGCCTCAATCCAAGGCTCTAATTAGATAATCAAATACAGCAGATCTAAGACTAACTAGAGGTATATTTTATATCACATAGTAATATAAAAAGAATTACTTTGACAAAACTAAAAACAACATGCAATGCACCAGATTAAGAAAAATAAAAAGATTTGCTTGTGATTTGCTGATCTGACATAGCTAAACGTGTCGCTATGCATCTGAAAGCAGGGTGTTTAAACTAAGAACAAAAGAGGAACAAATGCCTTTAGACCAAGCTTCAGTTATTTGCTGATCTGACAGCAGGGTGTTTAAACTAAGAACATGATGCAAACAAAACTTCTACACTGTTTAGCAGACCAAAAGAGAAACAAATGCCTTTAGACCAAGCTTTATTTTCTACACAATTAAGTAGATTGTTCCATTAGTTTTAACACCTACTAAAACTGTGAGATGCTTTTCAAAATACTAGTATATCGTTGATTGCAAGTTTGTTTCCAGTTATTTTTTATAAATATTATAATAAAGTGAGTTGCTATACCGTACATATTTAGCTTTCACCATGTGGTCGTTGAATGCTTACCGGCCTCACAATTTGCACAATTCTTTGCTTTGACTAGTTGATCCTTTGCACCAGTGATGATTATAAGAAATTGATGATTATAAGAAATCCTTGTTTTTTAATATCATAATGCAACTGCCTAGATTTTGTAAGTTATAATATTCAACGACCACATGTGAAATTTTGTGAATGAAATTTTGTGCTTTGATGCAGTTTTTATATGTGCTTTGATGCAGTTTTTATAAGTGCTTTGTAGCAACGTTAGTGAAATTTTGTGAATGAAATTTTGTGCTTTGATGCAGTTTTTATATCTGCTTTGTAGTAACGTTAGTGAAATATTGTGAATGAAATTTTATGATTTGATGTAGTTTTTATATGTGCTTTGATGCAGTGTTTATATGTGCTTTGTAGCAACATTTGTGAAATTTTGTGATTGAAGTTTTTTGAATGAAATTGGTCTTTATCAGATGTGAAATGATTTTGTGCATTATGAGAATATATGTTGTGCATTATGAAATGATTGTGAATGAAATTGGTCGTTATCAGATGTGAAGTTGGTAGTTAACAGAATATATTTTGTGCATTCTAAGGTTAGATAAGTTTGTGTGATGATGTTTGTTTTTATTTATCTGAAATATCATTTTGATGCAGCTAATATTATACATTGATGTAGTTTTTATATGTGTTTGGTAGCAACATTAGTGAAATTTTGTGAATTAAATTTTGTGCTTTGATGCAGTTTTTATATGTGCTTTGATGCAGTTTTTATATGTGTTTTGTAGCAATGTTAGTGAAATTTTGTGAATGAAATGTTAGTAAAATGGATATGATGCACTTACTTTATGTATTCTAAAAACATTGATGTAGTTATTGTGGTTTATGAGGTTATAATAGTTAAAAAATAATGAATTGATGCATTTTTTTGTATAAAATTGATGCAACATTTTTTTTCTATTTTAGTTATTATGCTACTTTTTTTTTGCTATGACATATATGTGCTTTGTAGCAACGTTAGTGAATTCGGTATTATCAAGTTTAATGTTATTTTCTATATGAGGTTTTGTGAATGAAATTGGTTGCTATCAGGATCTGCATATGAGATTTTAAGAATGAAGTTTTCTGAATGAAATTGGTCGTTATCAGATGTGAAATGATTTGATATGACCTGGTTCCAATCTGGTAGTTTAAATGTTTATATATAGTATTTAATATTAGACATTGATGCGGTTTTAATATGATGTTTTAGGATTAGTTTTTATATGAACTGTTAACTGTCTAAAAATGTCTTTGTCCTTGATGCAGTTGATGTAATGGATTGACGCAGGAGACAATTGGGTGGTAGTGGTTAGAAATGGTGAGGACGAATTTGAAGGATTTTTCTCCCTCAGGTAAATATTATTGAAAACCCTAATTATTTTTATTTTTTATTTTATGTTTATTAAATACTTATACAAAAATTTAATTTAATTGATTTAGTAAAAAGAAAAAGTGCTAGACTGTGGTTGAAAAAAAAGTATTTTATGGGAATCATAAAGAAAAGTCGCCAGAAAACTCGATAACTATATCATCTAGTAAGTGATTTTGTTAAAATTGATCTATGATTTATATTTATTTTGCAATTAGTTTTTATATGGTAGACTTTTATGAAGTATTTGTATGATATATGTTGGCTAAATTATGTTAAGTGTACTAGTTATGCAATGTTTTGCAATTAGTTTTTATATGGTCTTGCTGCAGTCTTGATGCAGGCTTGATGCGGGCTTGCTGCAGGCTTGCTGCGTGATTGTTGCGTGCTTGCTGCGTGCTTGCTGCGTGCTTGCTGCGGGCTTGCAGCGGGCTTGCTGCGGGGTTGCAGCTGGCTTGCAGCGGCTTACGATTTTTTAAGATTGTATAACTTTATTCAGATCGTATAACTTTAATGTAGTGTTTTTATATGTGTTTTGTAGCAACGTTAGAAAAATTTGTGAGTGAAATTTTTTGTATTAAACTTTTTGTCATCTGGTCGATTAATCTGAACCGAAAGACGATTTGTTTGGTCAAGGTCGCTGATATGTATGGCTAAGTTTAGTGGCTGAATCTAGTTAAACATTGTACATTTTGCAGCCTTGAATTAGACGCATGTTTCAATTAGATTTACTGCATTTTAAACATTATGTTTGCTTGAGATAGAATGTTTAGTTCTTGCTATTAGAAACTTGTTCTGGTGTATTAGATGATGGTTAGAATTGGTAAACGTCAACCATACATCTGTTCTCGTCTATGAAGTAGAATTAAACAAGCATATGATCCGTAGCCTGTCTCATGAGGTTCCATGATAATATGATACGATGTAAACGTGTGTATAATGGGTCTTCATTTGTTAAGAGCATGGTTATAGTCTATCAATCAGGTTTGAGCTTTGTTTAAAAAGCTAGAGAACTCCCACTGCTAAGGCATGACTATTTTACTCAGTATCAAACACCTTGTGTGATGAGTATTGCTTAAGGCTCGAACCACTGAAATTACTGTAATGCATACACTAAAAATGTGATGGTTTTTAATTTTTTCAGTTTTTAGGTACCATGAACTCCTCTGTGTATGAAATATCATATATGTATTTTTTTAATGTAGTTTTTGTAATGAAGTAATGCAACAAGTACTTGTATGTGAAGTATAAGGTTAGTTTAGGATACATTCATTGTGTTTTAGGTGTCGAAAAGTGCATGTTTGCTTGTGTACTTGACATAGTGGTTGTCATGACGTAATACAGTAGTACTCGTTTGTACAATATAAAGTTAGATTTGGTTACTCGTAGTGTGGTTTAGTTATAAAAAGAGTGTATATGTTTGTTTATTTGATGCAGTTTTTGTAATGTAGTAATGTAGTAAGTACTTGTATGTAAATTATAAGGTCATATTAGGATACACTCATTGTGTTTTAGGTGTCGAAAAGTGTCTGTTTGTTTATGTGTTTATGTGCTTGATGCAGTTTATGTCATGAAGTAATGCAGTAAGTACTTGTTTGTATAATATAAGATTCGATTTGGTTACGTGAAGTGGTGTATAAGGTTTGATTAGGTCATGTGTAGGTGGAATTATATGTCGAAATGTGATTGCTTAGGTGGTTGTATGAATGAAATTCTGTGAATGATATTTTGTGCTGTGATTCAGTTTTTATATGTGTTTTGTAGCAACGTTAGAAAAATTTTGTGAGTGAAATTTTTTGTATGAAATTTTGGGATTTGATGCAGTTTTTATATGTGCTTTGATGCAGTTTTAACATGTGCTTCGTAGTAACGTTAGTGGAATTTTGTGAATGAAATTTTGTTAATTTACGAACATACATTATTGTTTAGGTATGATTCGGCTTGAGAGTTTGGTGAAATAGGATTGAACTTGCCTGTTTTTTACTGTGGTTAAAAAAATGGATAATATATATAGTTACTCACTAGCTTTGGTATGACATATCTGCTCTTTAAAGCTCCACATAAACGACATCTTAAGCTTGTTTGCTCTTCAAGGTAGTTATCATCATGATTCCTCGTTCTCGTGAACATGATCTTCTTTCCTAATAATTGAATCCAACATGCATTAGCATCTTTTAGTTTATCCTTTTTAGTAAAGTACCTCATAATTTGGCATTCATATTCGCTTTTTATGGTATTGATTATATTGGTATCAATCAAAGACCGAATGCGAAGGTCAAAATTTGAGCTATTTACATAAAAAAGGCTAAACGAAAAGAAGTTGGTCCATATTGGATTCAATTATTAGGGAAAAAGATGATGTTCACGAGAAAGAGAAATCCTGGCCATAGCTACCTTGAAGAGCAAACCGTCTTAATATGTTGTTTATGTGGAGCTTTAAAAGAGCAGACATGGGATACCAAAGCTAGTGAGTAACTATATATATTTAATTTTTGGATGTGTAATGTATTTGTGTTTGATTTAATGTCCTTTCTGATTTTTTAAAATTGTATATCTTTATTCAGATTATATAACTTTAATGTAGTGTTTGCATTAAATTAATGTAGTTTACGATTATCAACGGGTCTGAGAATAAGATACAAAAGGCGGCAGATTTGTTTAGATGTATGAATTGTGTGTTTGTTTGAGCGCATTTGTAAAATTTTAATGCAGTGTAAAAAACTTTGAGAGCAAATATGTCGTTTATGTTGAATTCAAAACTTTGAGAGCAAATATGTGTTACCGAAGCTAGTGAGTAGCTATGTTATCCTAGTTTATTATTGAAGATATAAGTCACTCATGCAGTAAACTTTGATTGTATATAAGTCACTGATGAGAAGTTAGATTATGTATAAATCACTCATTTATTTTAATTTGTTGAATGTGATAATAGCTAACCGTGTGAATTTATTGTCTTACAGGTAGTAATGATAATGAAGCGGATCAAAATGACGAGATACCAAGCACAAGATCATCAAAAAGGCAAAAAGTTTGTTCAACCAAACTTGTCGGTACGCGAAATCATGCCCAGGGAGACGAACCCGAAGAAAGTAGCCATCAGGCAAAAAAGAAAAAGAGCCAAAATTCGGATGGAAATGATTTACCTGATCAAAATCCACCAGAATCAGATGATATTTAGAATAATCCGAAGCAGGCGAAAAAGAGAAAAGGTTTTTCTTTAATACATTTAAATTTAAGTTTTGATGCCGTAGTGGTCAGATGTTTTAAAGGACAGCTAAACGTAGATTGCGTTATATACGAAAACGTAGGTTATGGTGTCTAACAAAATTTTTTAGAATTATTCAGGGAACATCATTTTGATAGAAGATAATTTAAATTGTAATGTACTGGTCTGTTTTGTTTAGTGTAGTTTGTGTTATTTGCGGAAATGTGTTTATAGTGCAATATGTGTTTGTTTGCTAGGTTGTTTGCTTAATGCACTTAAATATACGTTATGATGCAGTATGTGGCAATCATGTGTAAATATGAGTTAGGCTACTAGGTTAAATGTGTTCTTATGCTAGGTTGTTTGCTAAATGCAAAATTCTTTCTTAGCATTATTTATGATAGGTTTTTTTTAGTTGTGTACTTGATATCCTATTTGTATAGGTGTGATACAGTTACTTTTTACTGTGATGCACTTAATTTTATTCTTTGATGCAGCAGCAAAAACTGTGAGTGATGCATTAGTTTAAACTGAATTTAAATCTACGTTTGTGTTTCATTAGTTTGGTATGATGTATTTAATTTTTGCATTATGTACAGTAGGTTTGTTTTAGTTTTGTACTTGATGTACTGGTGTGATGCACTTAGTTTTATTCTTTGATGCAGCAGCAAAAACTGTGAGTGATGCATTAGTTTAAACTGAATTTTAAATCTACGTTTGTGTTTCATTAGTTTGGTATGATGTATTTAATTTTTGCATTATGTAAAGTAGGTTTGTTTTAGTTTTGTACTTGATGTACTGGTGTGATGCACTTAGTTTTATTCTTTGATGCAGCAGCAAAAACTATGAGTGATGCATTAGTTTAAACTGAATTTTAAATCTACGTTTATGTTTCATTAGTTTGGTATGATGTATTTAATTTTTGCATTATGTATAGTAGGTTTGTTTAGTTTTGTACTTGATGTACTGGTGTGATGCACTTAATTTTATTCTTTGATGCAGCAGCAAAAACTGTGAGTGATGCATTAGTTTAAACTGAAATTTAAATCTACGTTTGTGTTTCATTAGTTTGGTATGTTGTATTTAATTTTTGCATTATGTACAGTAGGTTTGTTTAGTTTTGTACTTGATGTACTGGTGTGATGCACTTAATTTTATTCTTTGATGCAGCAGCAAAAACTGTGAGTGATTCTCCGTCACCTGTTGATGTGAATAAGTTGAAGGGTAAAATATTAAGTCTTGGAAACGACGTAGATGTTGTTGGGAAAATGGCAAAGAAAGGTACTGAAGTGGGTGTAGAAAAGTTGGTTGGGAGAAAGAAACTGGCAAAGGGGAATAAAGGTATTCACGATAGTCAAATAGTCATTGTAAAAAAGAAAGTTGCTATTAAAGGAAAAAAGAAGGTTAGTGATGATGATGTTATGGAGCAAGATCCTCTATCGATTGATGTTGGAAATATGGATTCTGATGGTGAAAAAAAGGTTACTTTTCCTAATATTAGTTCAAGAATATCTTCTAATCAATTGAAGCTTGTATTGGAATCTTTAACAAACGCCCAGGTTGAGACTATAAAAGAAATGGGTTTGGGAGAATATTATAATAATTTTGATTACCCTTCCATTCCATCAAAGCTTTCGTACTGGGTTGCGTTTAACTTTGATTGTGATACGGACACAATACACATGGATGATGGAAGACAGATTAAGGTTACAAAGGAGTTAATTCATGAAATGCTTGGAATACCCATGGGAGATAAAGAAGTGATTGCTCTTCGAGCTACAACGACAGAAGACAAAATAACAACGGATTGGAGAGCTACAACTCCATGGGGGGGGGATAAAGCGCCAAGGCCTCATATATCTATAGTTGTTGATCATGTTTGTAATTTTATAACAACGGGTTGGGAGTTCAAAGTTGGATTTTTAGTGGTGTTATTAAATATTGTGGCTGGGGGTAATAAGGATGGCACAATCAGTCAAAGGTTCTTACCTACATTAAGAGATATTGAAGATTTTCAAAACTATGATTGGTGTGGATATGCTTTAGAATGCATTCGGTCAGGAGTTAAGACACGGAAAACAAGTCCAGGAGGTTATTTTGGTGCTTCCAAACTTCTTTTGGCGGTACGTTTTTTTAATGCTTCTAAACTTCTTAGTATGTTTAATCTTATTTTCGCAACATCAATACCTTTTTTCACTGCATCATATATAAGATAAAACATAACAGTTATTCCGTATATTAAATGCATCATTTCCTATATTAACTGCATCACTTCCTTTTTTGTAGCTACTATACTGCAGCTCCACAATCTCACCAACTATAACTGTGGAAAGAACATCACCTGTTTTCAAAGGATGGAACACCTAGTTGTTGAGAAAACGAGAGAAAGAAGAAATGGATGTTATGAAAGGTTTCGGGAAATTTCCAATCTTGGAAGGTTACGAGTTCTTCCCCCCAAGCAGAAGGTTGACAAGACAAAGAAAAAGAAAAATATTGGAAACACAAGTCAACCAGACGAGGATCTTATACAGTTTAGATAAAAAATAAGTCAGGTAAAAACTAAGTTTCATTTTGCTGCTGTAATGTTTAAATAATTTGAGAGTTTTGATATTTTGCGAGTTAACATACCACTTCAAGCTCTATGTCTTATTTTGATGCATTTGATGTTTTGCGAGTTAACATACCACTTCAAGCTCTATGGACAGTTTTTAAAACTTTTAAAAACTGCATCATAGTTATTATTCACTGCATCATAATGTATTTTTTTAAAAATCATGCAGGAAATGAAGGATAGCTTGAATGCCTCACTGTCAACGATTAAGGAAGTGTTTGAAAGTAACAAACAGAAGCTTAAGATTTCTTTCGAAGAATACCCACATGATGAAGAATTTAAGACGTTTGAAGAAAAAAGTAAATCATTTTTTAAAGACTTGTATGAAGGCGTGTCTGATGGGGCGAATCACAGTACCGAGAATGATAAGAGTGCTGACGCCGTGAAAGCTACTCAGAATGATGGTGCAACTGATGCTACTCAGAATGATGGTGCAATTGCATTTGATTTGCAAAAATTTGATGTGGCGAATAAGAATGTCGATGCTATGACCAATGTCCAGATTGATGGTGGGAAGACCAATGATAATATCTCGCTTAGTTCAATGGAGGAAGGAAATTCTACCCCAAACTCAACACCAGAAATGACGAGAATGACAAGGTCAAATTCCACAATAAATTGGATGACATCAACGGAAGGAGCAGCAGCATCGCCCACTAAAGAAGCAGCAGCATCACCTACATCACCTGCTAAAAAAGGAAGTGGGGAACAAGGGGCCAAAAGCAAAAACATCAACCAAAGGAGCAGCAACATCAACAAAAGGAGCAGCAACATCATTACCCACTAAAAAATTGGAAGTGGGGAAAAAGAAATCCCCTAAAAGTAAATAAACGCTAACACTTCTCTTGCTTTTGTATAATATTTATTATCTAGGATCGTATATTTTGAATTCAGCTTTTGAATGTCTGTAATATAACTAGAAGAAAACTTAAAACTCGTATCTCCTATTTTGGGTTTAATGTGAATAGTAATTATGTTTAATGCTACAATTCGGCCGCCTCATAAGGTTTATTTAACTAGTAATAAACTAAACTATAATGCAGTTAGCATTATAGTCTATACTAGTTAAAGAACATAATGCAAACTGGTTTATAAAGAAAATTTCAATCAAGTATTTTTAAAAAGTTTGATTCTTTATTAACAGATTGTGCAAATCCTGAAATATGTGATGAAATATACAATAAAGATGGAGCTATCGTCATTTATGATGATTCATTCCTTGAATATCAATCGCAAACGCTACTCGTTGATAGTGAGGAAGAAGTGTTTCACGCTGACATGGACCCAGAGATGGATACAGAAGTTGGAATTGAAGACAATGAAATGCAAGGTGGAATGAAAAACCTTTTTATCTTGTCTTTTTATCTTGTCGATTAATTCCACTACATCATAGCATTATAGTCTATACTAGTTAAAGAACATAATGCAAGACAATGAAATGCAAGGTGGAATGAAAACCCTTTTATCTTGTCTTTTTATCTTGTCGATTAACTCCACTGCATCATAGCATTATAGTCTATACTAGTTAAAGAACATAATGCAAACTGGTTTATAAAGAAAATTTCAATCAAGTATTTTTTAAAAGTTTGATTCTTTATTAACAGATTGTGCAAATCCTGAAATATGCGATGAAATATACAATAAAGATAGAGTTATCGTCAATTATGATGATTCATTCCTTGAATATCAATCGCAAACGCTACCCTTTGATAGTGAGGAAGAAGTGTTTCACGCTGACATGGATAC
Source organism: Glebionis coronaria (assembly GCA_025667525.1). Classification (NCBI taxonomy): domain Eukaryota; kingdom Viridiplantae; phylum Streptophyta; class Magnoliopsida; order Asterales; family Asteraceae; genus Glebionis; species Glebionis coronaria. The sequence goes on from JANFOE010001020.1 coordinate 450,989, forward strand.
AGAAGTTGGAATGGAAGAAAATGAAATGCAAGGTGGAATGGAAATCCTGGGAGCAGATAAAAGTAAAATTACAAAAACCCTTTTTATCTTGTCTTTTTTTCTTGTCGATTAATTCCACTGCATCATAGTGTTTTATCATAGTAATGCACTGGAATTTGGGTTCTCATTACAATTCACTTCATGACTAGTTAACAAAACAATATGATGCGGTAAAACTGTATCTATGATGCATTAAAAACAAGTTATACTGTTTTCCCAAACAAAAAAAGTTGTTTAATTTTATTCTTTTTATATTGTCTATAAATTTCACTTTGTGTTTTTAGATTAGTAATGCACTGGAGTGTGAACTATCATTAAAGATTAATGCATGACTAGTTACCAAAATACATGATGCAGTTAAATGTAACTATGATGCAGTAACAAGCAAGTTTTTCTATTTTTTCAAAAAAACTATTGTTTATTTTGATTGTTTTAATTACAAGTTCTAAAATTTTCAAAGAAGCTAACTTTCTTTCAATTGGAATTGAAGAAATCAACAGTTTAGTGACCAACTTTGACTTACCTTCTATCGAAGAAGTAAACAAACAGCTTTTGGAATACTCGGTTATGAAACTACCTTTATTAGCTGAAGTCGAAGACAACATGCCAAAAAGTTTCTTATTTGAAGATGCACCAAAATCTCCCCAAATTCAAAAAGTCCAAATTATTAAACCTTTTCATAGTATGAAGTTGAGGTTACCGAAAAACTACACAAGAACTTTAAAAGGAAATACACCATTGAGTGAACAACCTATTGTCGAACAACATGAAAAATATACGGATGTTCCGCTATCAGCCGAAATTCTAACCGAACCAAAGACTACAAAATTTGATGCTATAAGGGAGAAATTAACGAAAAAGGATGTCGGGAAGTTAGGTGCTAAAGGAAACATAGAGGGAGATATGTTAGCTGAAATTCGTCTAAGACAAGAGATTGGTAAAAGAGGAAGATCTAACAAAGAACAAGCTAAAGAAAATGTTGGGAAGGAGGTCTCTAAAAAGACACAGGCTAAAAAACAAGTGCTTAAAAATCTTGGTAGAAAGCAAAGTGACACTCAATTGTCAAAAGAGAATGTAAAGAAATCTAAGATAGAAAAAGCTAAGTCGCTACCTGCAAAAAGCAAAAGGATAGAAGAAAATGAAATATATATGCACGCATCACCCATTAGTTGCATTGCTCCACCGGATGATATTGAAAATGATAAACGTGAAGTAAAGCTGCCTCCTGCTTTAACGTCGCCATTTTATCAACGGAAAATCGTATTGGGGCAACCACTAACTGAAGAGGGGAAAAAATTAGCAGAATACATATGGGACAATAAGACACCCGAATCGTAAGTTCTAAACTACTGCATCATATTAAAAACATTACTTTTCACTGCATCACTTTTCAAATGTTCACTGCATCATATATTTATATAACTGCATCAATTCCTTATGTCACAGCATCAAGTATTATTATCATAGAATTATTTATAAATGTTCTTTGTATGAATTTTAATTATTTTCTATGCATCTCGTAAGTTCTAAACTACTGCATCATATTAAAAACATCACTTTTCACTGCATCACTTTTCAAATGTTCACTGCATCATATATTTATATAACTGCATCAATTCCTTATGTCACTGCATCAAGTATTATTATCATAGCATTATTTATAAATGTTCTATGTATGAATTTTAATTATTTTTTATGCATCAAACATTTTTATCACTGTATCAAATATTTTTATCAATGCATCACTTCCTTGCTTTAATGCATTAGAGATAGATAACCCATGTTTATATCAAAATGTACAGGGAGTTTATTTACCAGACCAAAAAAGGAGTTGGTGTAGAAGGCGTTTTTTTCTTGAGCCTATACCCTGAGATACAAATTGCGTCACTCATACTAGACTTATGGTCTTTTGTATTAAATCATGAGGAACAACATCGAGACAAGCTTTCGGGCAATGGAAATGTATATTGTGATAAGGGGATGCTTGTAAGTAATTCTAATATATAACTTATTTATTTTTGAATTATAAATTTTGTTATCATTAGTAATCATTTGACGTTAACTAAAACAGAATAATTATGTTGTTGAGTCGGGGAAGAATGTGCAAGAAAGGATGAAAGTTTTTGATGAAAATATTCAAAACGTTTTAACTCAAGCAAAACGGAAGAATTTTCTTGACGTCGACTTGGTAAGTATATTTATTATGAGAATTAAATGATTGTATTTGTGAGATTGTTTATAATAAATTTAAATAATTATAATAAATATATACATGTATTTTTTCCTTGTGTAAAGATGACGAAAGATACTTCGTCAAACCATTTCTATATCATTTGTTTTAATTTGAAGACTGCTGAGATCGACATCATAGACAACATAGATAACGACATTGATGATATAGAAAAGCGATATGGTGCTTTCCCATTTGCCCTCATAAGTCTCATACTTTGTGCTATTTTTCACTGCATCAAAGTATTATATCTCATGAATAGTGCATTACAAATGATATATATGTTTATTTTAAATAGAGGAAACCCCTTTATAAGACTATAACTGGATTTATAACATACTTGATGTTTTATGGTGCTATTTTTACAGTCCTATACCATATGAATAATATTGATAATATTACTGCATCATAGTATTAAAAAAACTGCATTACAATGTCATAACTGTTTATTTAAATTTACACAAATTGATTCCTTTACAAATTACCTGGAGAGACATAGACACCCAAAACACATTGCCATTTTGGTTGCTGAACCTAACATTGTTGATTTTAATTGGAAAACAAAATACAATGGTGTCGATTGCGGGGTATTTGTTATGCGACATTTGGAACATATATTGGAAGAGGAAACTTCTTACAACCATTGAAGAAAGAAGGACCACCTCAGAAAACACAACTAAAGATGCTTCGTGCAAAGTACATGGCCAAAATCCTTCTAATGGATTTTAACATCAAAAAAGGAAAGTTGTTAAAGGACGCACAAGCATACTTCATGAAAAAGCCAAAAATTTCAAAGCTTATAACGGATGCTGATGTTAGATTTGATAAAGCTTTGTGGAAGAAATTTAGTGCTACTGTAAGCAAGACAATTGATGAATAAAGAGCTGCATCAAATTGTCATCGTCAATTGTCATCGTCAATTTCAATACCACCCTAGGAAGACAACTGTTAACTAAAAAGCTTGTTTTATTACTCTTTAATTGAAGTACTCATTGTGTTTTTTACAAACTACTTGTAAACATGAAGATTTTTACACAATTTTATTCACTTGTTAGTGTGTGTTACTATTTGTTGAAATTCAATGATTGTTTTTTTTAACATATGAAATTAAAAAATATATATACTTCACTGCATCAAAATATATCTGTTATGCAAAATTTACTGCATCAAAATGCCACTATGTTAAAAAGGTGTAAAACTACTATGTAAAAAAGTAACAGCATCAATATGTGAAAAATAGCTGCATCAAATTGTCACTGAGACACAAATCTCATTAAACTGAGTAGCATTAGGTGCCCAGACCTTACCCTTTGCATCAGTAATCATAATAAACAAGCCAAATCAGGTCACCATTTCATCAGTTGGTTTTCTAGTTCTGTCAGAGAACGATTGCATAGTATATCGGACGACTCATTATTTTCTTATTTTCATCACTCTAGCATTTTACTTAATCTGGTCATGTTTTTATTCATAAATAGCTTAATTCTTGTTGATTTCATTTTTAATTTGTGTTTGTGGATTGTTTTACGCCTGGGTATTCAGTTTTTACAAAAAAAAAAGAATTTTAAAAAGTTTTACCTAAAAAGACGTGGCCAAGACTCGAACCTGCGCCACTCCTCTCACAACACAACACACATACCGCTCTGCCCTTGGGTCTTTTACTGATATACTTTCAATTCAAACTCTATTTAAGGCGGTTTTGTTCTGATTATTAATAATCTGGTCACGTTTTTTATTTTAAATAGCTTAATTCTTGTTGATTTCATTTTTAATTTGTGTTTGTCGATTGTTTTAAGCTTGGGTATTCAGTTTTTTAAAAAAAAAGTTTTACCAAAAAGGACGTGGCTCGAACCTGCGCCACTCCTCTCACAACACAACACACATACCGCTCTGCCCTTGGGTCTTTTACTGATATACTTTCAATTCAAACTATATTTAACACGGTTTTGTTCTGCTTATTAATAATCAATTCGAGATTTATAAGCTCATTTCAAGCTTATTTGTTAAGCAAACGTCAAGCTTTTCATTTTTCCTTTGTTATTCTAGTAGTTTAGGACTTTTTGGTACTAAGTTTTTATTTTTCACGTTTTTCAATTATTTTTTATAATTACTTTAATACCCGTTTTTTATAAAATAGTTTAAAAATAGATTAATTAGGTTTAAAAATTTACAAAAATTATTTTTAGGTTTTATATAAATAGATTTAGGTAAAAAATGCCACTATGTAAAAAAGGTGTACTTAAACTGCTATATAAAAAGTAACTGCATCAATATGAGAAAGTAACTGCATCAATATGCAAAAGTATCTGTCACAATTATTCAAAGTAGGTAAACAAGTATGTAAAAGCAACTGCATCAATATGTAAACAATAGCTGCATCAATATGTAAAAAGTAGCTGCATCAATATGTAAAAAGTAGCTGCATCAATATATAAAAAGTAGCTGCATCAAATTGTCATCATCAATTTCGCCTAGATCTGAGACCAGTTCTTGTCGCCGACGCCTCCTGAGATGTTTTCTTGATTTTTTCAGATGGTTGCATTCTTTCATTTGTACATGTTCTGGAATTATGACCTTCTTTATTCCCGCATTTACTACATGTCCTCCGATTGTCACTTGATTTAGCTGCTTCTTTTTCAATCTCAGCTTTTGACTTCCACCTCGTATGAACACCAGATCCTTTATTTGAGCTCACGTCTGAATTATTTATAACATTTGAAGTTGAGGTTGGCTCCTTCACACCAAGCATTGCACTAATAATATCTTTCGAGTTAAGTTTTGGAACCGTTGGAACATCGATTTTAGCTTTATTCAACAACTCCATCATTTGCTCCTTATAAATCTTCAACATGCCAATGTCATGAACCAAGCGATCAATCGTAGATTCAAAAATCTCGTACAAATCAAAAACCTCACTTTGCAAAACCGAATCTGACCCACTGACTGTCCTAACTGTAGCATTGAAAGGCTTAGCATCCATTGACCACCTTTTCTTCAAGTATTTCCGAGGAAACTCTTTCACATTGTTCATTCTCAACACGTAAAAAATGTGCCTACAAAGAAGACCATATGACTCGTAGTGTTTACAGCTACATTGAACTTCCATTTTAGATTTACAAAACTCCACCTGCATAACAGTTTTTAAAAATATTAAAATTTAAAAACACACTGCATCAGTGCTAAAAACTTACTACATTATAGTTATAAACAATATAAGAACACATACCTGATAAACAACAAAGTTATTTTCACCCCTGATTTTGTTCTCAGCTTGCATATCACGGATTGAATATCTTTCACCATTATCAACTTGGGCAACATTTATCGACATGCAATGGGAATAAGAAGCATATATCTCATTTTGAACTTCCAAGAATATAGTTCGAGTATAAAGAGTACTTGCTTCTTTTTCAATCTGAAGATCAGTTTTGAGTTTAGGATTCTTATATCTTTAATCGTGATCGTTCTTACGCTCAATATACCTCTGGTACTCGATAGCCGTCTCATAATGACTAAGAAATTCAACAAGTGTCAAATATTTACTTGTCCATTTACCAAAGAAATGGTTCTCACTTTCGGACCTAGAGGTGGTACGCATGAGGCCTGCCATAAGCACATCACGCAAGTATGCCGGGATCCAGCTTTCCCGTAGGTCAAACATATCTTGTAACCATTTGTTATCACCAAGTTGGAAATCCTCAATCATACGTTCCCACTCTGCTTCAAATTCAAAAGGCAAAATCTGATCGGTCCAAACTATGTCACATATACGCTGTTTGAAATTTGTGTTTTTGCAGATTGAAGTCCCCACCTGAAAATTCATAAATTTATAAAACTACTGCATTAAAGTATAAATATAGTGCATTAATATGAAAAATTTCCAAACAACTCTAGCTCTAAAAACATGACTTTAAAAAATACTACATCACAGTGTAAAAGATAGTGCATTAATTTGAAAAAAACAAATAAACAGTAATAGATACTTTAAGAAACCAAAACAATTTTCCATGTTGATCACTGAGTCGCTTAAAACGTGCACGAGAAACAAAGCCAAAAAAAGGTAAACTAGCACAGTAATGTTTTACAACAGACAAGTGAGAACATACCTTTGTAACCAACTTTTGCATGATATGCCACATACAAAAATGGTGTATAGTATTTGGGAAGTATTCTGGTACTACGATCTTTATAGACGGGTCCTGATCGGTAATTACAACTTGTGGATCTGTACCAAACGCCTTTTTGAATTGTTCAAGTAGCCATTGGTAAGCACCAACCGATTCATCAGATAGTAAACCCGCAGCGAAGGTTATACAGCGGTTGTGATGATTAATGCCAGTAAAAGGGACGAACACCATCTTGTACCTACATTTTAATATACAAAGAAATAAACTAAAATACTAAATAAAGCTGTAAAACACGATTAAATTTTTTGATAGAGAATTAAGATAGAATATACTTGTTAGAACGAAAAGTAGCATCAAATGAGACGATATCACCAAAAACACCATAGTCCTTAATTGCTTGCTCATCAGCCCAAAAAAGACCAACCAATTTATCGTCAACACCTAAAAAAAATTTTAAATAAGAAACTAATAGAAAATAAAATGTTGTATGAACTGCATCAAAACACAAAAATGAACTGCATTACCTGTTTTGTATTCAACATAGAATCCTGGCGAATGCAACTTTTTGCTCAAAAGTTTTTCAACGGCCATCTGTGCATCACGATCACGAAGAAACAAGTTCACTTTCTTCTTCAAATTCTTACAGTCAACCACTGTAGCTCCAATTCGATCGAAACCACCACACAACTGTTTCAACAATTTAAACCCCGTAGAAGGACCAAAATTAGCATTAGAAGCCTGAAACAGAAAATGTTGCTTTGTGAATCCCAATTCCCGAGAACTCTTCATGAATATCATATCCTTTTCGGCTATCAGAGGATGGTTGTGTCCTTCTATAAAAGTGTACACTCTATAAAGACCTCCTGGAATCTTCTTAATACGAATTTTAGCCAAACAACCACATCTACTAGAGCCTCGATTCCTTGTCTGCTTTACTTCAACATTCTCATCCATAGTAAAGTCACTAACGTCAGATATAACCTCCTTAGGCTTATTAGCAGCCTCTTTAGGTTCAGGATTGATACCTTCTTTTGAACATACAAACCACTTCAAGCTTGGTGGTTCACCATCTTTAGGTTTATAATGCCCACCCTTTCTAACATCAAAACCGGCCCTTTTACCATAATCCTTATAGAAATCATAAGCTTGATCAATAGACACAAACTTAGCACCTTCCAAAGGTACAGCGCCAATATCTTTATCTAGAAACCACGTCCTGTTTCCATCATCATCACAAGTATAATAGCCAACATGATCCTTGACATGAATAATCTCAAAATATGTATGTTTAAAAACAAAATGAATAGTTAATGCATCAATGATATAAATTAAGTGCATCACAGTATAAACTTCTACACATAACATAATTTAGCCTAAACGTAACCTACACATAATCAACAACTATAAAGCCCGCTGCAAGCCCGCTGCAAGCTCGCTGCAAGCCCGCTGCAAGATCGCTACAAGCCCGCTACAAGCTCGCTGCAAGCTTGCTGCAAGCCCGCTACAAGCTCGCTGCAAGCTAGCTGCAAGCCCGCTGCAAGTTTTAATTTTAGATTCTTGTCGCAATGCGGGTAGTCGGCCCTCATATTCCTAGAAAAAAACATGAACCAGACACAAATATGTTTGTTATCACATGTTACTGAATTATATATAGGAATCTTAAAATCTATCAAAGTGCAAAGTATGTGCAACTATAACTAACCATTGAATATGCTTTATCATATTCCATTTTAGACTTTTAAAAAAAAAATAAAAAAAAAGTTCAACTCTGTCAAACTAAATATTTTATACCATTCACATAAAACATCTTTCATGAACACCAGTATCATGAAATCCTTAACCATGATCATGATCATGGTCATACTGGTAAGTGTTACGGGACATATACCTACTACATTGGATGGTCCTTTTAAGCCCGTGACACGAAAATTCGACAAAGTCGCTTAGATTGGGTAGTGATGACTTGCCCATGAATCATACAAGGTTAAGGAAGAATGTTACATTAAATTTTCCTGAGCAAATTGCTTTGGCACTTTCTTCTGTTGATTCTATGTGGATTTCTTGGATCACTGGTATGTGGTATATATGGTTCGTTTATTTCATATATAGTATAAGTTTTATCTGATGTTTGCCGCGTTAGGTTTTGAATTTAAGCCTTAGAATTCTCGGAAAATTCTGTTTATAAAGTAGTCGTACACCCGTAACAAAACTGACTCTGATTAGTTGCATAAGTTAGCAAGTGTTCGGAACAATATATATCACCTAAATGCTAAACACCTTGTTGTCATTATAAAGGGGATGCACAGATTGGGAAGAACGTGACGCCACTTGATCCATCTACAGTTGCTAGTAAGGTGTGGTATAGTGGAAACTATACTAAGAAACAAAATGGGGTTTCGGTGATTTATAATCAGTTGTATCCGTTTGAGGGACTTCTGAACTACACTTCGGGTATCATTCACCACGTCAAGATTGAGGGTAAGTATTCATCAACTCAAATTATTGCTATTAGTACTTTAGTGTTAATAGTTTCCGATTTATGTAATGTAGGTCTTGAACCTGGTTCAAAATATTACTACATATGCGGAGACAATTCTATTCCAGCAATGAGTGACGAGCGTGTTTTTGAAACATTACCATTTCCGACCCCAAACACATATCCTCGTAGAATTGTAGTTGTTGGGGACCTTGGACTCACAGCTAATACGACATCCACTATTGATCATTTGATTGAAAATGATCCATCTATGATTCTAATGGTTGGAGACTTGAGTTATGCCAATCAGTACCTTACTACTGGTGGTGAAGGTGCATCATGCTTCGCTTGTGCATTCCCGGATGCACCTATTCGTGAAACGTATCAACCCCAGTGGGATGGATGGGGAAGTTATATTCTTACTTTGCATAAGCTATACTACCTACTTTTTTAGGAATATGCAACTAATACTCCCGGCGTAAACTATAAGGCACTAAATTAGGCCCAAATCACGGCCTTAAACCTCCAAATCAACAAATCCCATTTATATTTATACCGGAGCTCACAGTTGACACCATAAAAAAGTCCTAGGTACACCATTTATATTTTCACAACCAAAAAATTTTGTGAAAATGTGAAGATATATATGATATAGAGGCAATTGACATGCCCATGCTCTAAATTCCAAACAGACCATAGAAGAGAACTACGCTTCATGCTATAAAGACCTACCATGCCCATATATGGACACATTAACCATCTATATATCGGACATCATTCTCAAATTCAGAACCCACCATCCCTATGACTCCCTATCACCATATTCCCAGTGCGTTAGTCACCAAAACTCAAAAAACCTGGCGACTCGTAATCCTTACTTTCCTAAAGTCCTCATAATCCTCACACAAAAACCAAAAGCAAACTCATCCGTATAAGTGTAAAATTACAATTCAGTGCACATACGATTTCTAATGTCCCTAAAGTCCAAAACCAAATAATGCTATGTAGGCGTCGCAAGGGACATTGTAAAGCTAAGAAAACCCCAAACACGGTCCTAACAAGTTAAAGGCGCAAAAGTTACTTAAGAAAACCTGAAAATAATGTCCCAAACGCCCAATATTTCACTTGCATCTTACAGCGTTAGCTGAAAATCATGTCCTAAACAAGTTTAATCCACATTAGAATTCTTTCCCTCGAGATATAACAAACAGCATTTGCTAACACAACTCTCCTTACAACACTCCAAATAAAATTATTAGTGCATGGACTACTAGAAATAATGATCAACAATTTCATCTCAACTATCAGTTGTTTAGCTTATTAAGTCATCTACTGCATCAATTTGTTTAACTATATGCATCAATTATCAGAAAATCTATAAAAATCATAATAACGCCTAAACATCAGATGTAAACCGATCAAAAGCCTAACTAAACATTATAAACATACACAAAACTAAAAATATAACAAAAAACATGTAAACAAAAAAAAATATACTGAATTAACTGAAAAATTAACATGTTACCCTCATTATCAGCTGCAATCGAATTAGATCGCGATGTAAAACAATTATTACTCGTTGATGTAGAACAATCATCAACGGTTGATGTAGAACAATTGTTATTGATAGTTGTACTAACAGACATCTTATTCAATTGCCGGCGAGTGGTTATTAATGGTGGAGAAGCGGCGGTGAGTGGTGGTTAGTGGTGGAGAAGGGGCGGAGATTGGTTGTTAATGGTGGTTAGTAGTGGAGAAGGGGCGGCGAGGATTGGTTGTTAGGTTGTTACAGTGATCGTAGGGAAAGAAAGAGACGAAGGAAAAAAAAGAACAAAACAAGAATGAGATGTGATGTGTTTGTCTCGGGTATATATAGCCTAGTGTGTTAAATGACGAAAATACCCCTGGCTATATAAATTAAAAAGTCGGTGGGGGTTGGACACGTGGCAGCACAGGAAGTCTTCCTAGACTTTTTATTTTAACAACCCTTCTCATTTTACCCCACCTCTATATATATATATATATATACATATATATATAGATATATATATTATATTTATGTATATATATATATATATATATATATATATATATATATATATATATATATATATATATATATATATATATATATATATATATATATATATATATATATATATATATATATATATATATATATATATATATATATATATATATAGATATATATATATATATATATATATGTGTGTGTGTGTATATATATATATATATATATATATATATATATGTGTGTGTGTGTATATATATATATATATATATATATATATATATATATATATATATATATATATATATATATATATATATATATATATATATATATATATATATATATATATATATATATATATATATATAGATGGGATCAATAGAAAACTTCACCTCAATAGAAAACTTAGAAAACCTCCTCCTATCCGTTGGATCAAATCCTCATTCCCTCCTTTTTTTCCCACCTAACTCCATGGGCCTGTTTGTCATATCTTTATTTTTCAGGGGTCATTTCTGTAAATTTTCATCCCATTCTTTCTTATGGCGTTTGTTGTTTCTTTCTGTTCGTTCTTTTTCTTATTTCTTTACGCTTCAAATATGCATTTACTTATTTTTATTCTTTTTTTAACATTTGAAAATTATTTATATAAAAGAAAGTTTGCGTGAAAACAAGATCAACTAGATTAAATATCATATAACTCTATACTGAGTCTACACTTTAACACTAGGCTAAATTCAAAGCCAACATACGATAATAAAAATTCAAAATAACACTAATGAGTTTGAGTTTTAACTTTCTAGAAGTGTTACTAATAACAAATCTTGCATATTTTTATCTAAAGGATTACATGAAGCTTGTAACAGTAAACTCTTCGGACGCATATTGAAACTTCCGGTGTTCGGTATAGACAAGGTACGTGATCCAGCTACAAAGGTCCATCCAATTTAGAAGTCGTATAAGTCAGTGTTCACAGCTTTAAGAGCAACTACGGATTTCAAGTATGGTGGTTCATTACTCGTTAAAGGGTTAAACCGCATAATAATGAAAGCATTATATTAGACAAGAGCGAATCATAAGCATGAAAGCATGTATATTAGCCAATTTAAGGGGTGCTTGCGATCTAGAATTCCCTACTGCAAAATAGATTATGCCTTTACCGGTAGTGTTCTTGAATGAACAGGCCTAATTTGCTTTTTCATATATGTTTTGTGAAACAATGTTTTCTAATTATCTACGTTCTGTAGATGTAGTAATCATTTAATCTTCCTAAAAACGCAATCCACTCTTAATTGAGTACGACTTCTAGAGAACATTGTTAGCTAATTTTTTTGGCATATCTGAATTGGCCAGTATAATATCTGATCAAAAAATTAAGACAAATTTGTGCATCAGACATGTTAGTGGCTACTTTTTATGACCCTGAAGCCTACGTATCAGAATATTTACAAAATAAAAAGACCAGGCTATGCTTTAGCTACTCTTTTTATGAACAAAAAGTTTTTTTGTTTGAAAGACAGTAAGAGGAACAAGAAATGAGGATGTGCGAGGAACATCAAAATGGTTATTTTATGGACAAAAAGAGTTTTACGGCCATCCTGTTTGACATGTACAAAAAATGACCCAATAAGAACCGTTACCAAACCTGCATATTTTTTGGAGAAAAGTGGGACCCGCACACCGTTGCTATGCTTAATTGAACAATACTCTTTATGAAACTCAACTATAATAGTATTAATAGACTAAAAGTTTAGTATTAATACCTGAGCTTGCCGAGTAGCCCCAATAATCATCGAATGCATCAGTTCATCTCCTTTTTCACCTTTTCATGTTCAAGAATAGAAGCTGCATTCTCAGACGAGTTTCTTTCTGAAGTTAATCTTTGTTCCTTGATGTCACTTTGATTATCACTAGCTAGCTGACCTAGAACGCATACTCCAACTGCATTTTCTTCCTTTGACATTCAAGCTTGCACTTATCTCATTAAAGACGCTATTTTTGACAAATGGTATAGCATTGTAGTTGCAGTTGTACCCAGTATGTAGAATATATCCACATCTGCACAAAAGTTGAGTAATCATTAGGTTCTTTACGTAATTTTTCATAATAACAATAATAAGGGCGTTTGAATTTCAAGCGTATCAGGTACTTATTCTAAACTAGAAACTCTTGCACTACTTTTTAAAAGAAAAAAACAATGTTTCAAGTCAATCCAAGCCACCAAATCATGTTTATACTCGTTACTAGACCCGCCATGTTGCTACTCTATGATACAAGTAAATGTATACAAATATCAGTGTACGTGGGAATTTCACTAAAAGAAGAAACACCAAACATTTTCCGAGTTACATCATGATAAATTAAACAGTATTTGTCTTGTATCAAACGGATGCGCAAACGTACATCAAACAGATATACTAAAAACCTCAAACGGATGCACTAACTTAACTTAAAACTGATGCAATTAACCCATTTCAACCCCAGTCTGTTTTGAGTCGTTAACTAACCATCTAAGGTACAAATTATTATCCTTTGTCAAATTAATTAATAACTCATATCTACCAATATAAGCGTTTTGTATAAGATAAAGAAAGCTACTTACGGGGGTTTCTTTTCTCCTTAATTTGAAATGATTCCAGTATTGCTAGTTCCACACTATAATGAAAAAACCGAATTAGCACACCTTGCACCTAGCCTGTAGTTGACATAATAATAGATATTATATATACTCAGTCAATAATTATCATATATATACACACACAAAGAAATAATAGATATCGTATAAACTCATAAAGAGATATGTGGTCAAGAGAACTTAGATAATTTCCGAAGTACTTGCCAAAGCATACTCTCATTGCCCTCCTCAGTTCTACATAGATTGTCAAATTACGTGTTTTTCCTCCTTATCTCTGCCTCAGTTACCATTAACTATCATAGTGTTGATACAAATAGTTTTAATAAGGAGATTGAAAAAAATCAATGCATGAAACAGTTTATCATTTAGATATTTTATCAGATTATATAAATGTAGATCAATTTGTCTTATTTCTTAGTTTTGACATTTTTTTCTAAGTTATATTTTGTTAAAACTGGTAGACAAATAAACACACTTTCTTGAGTTCCAACAAGTAACTATGGCGGCAGCTAGAAACACACTTTTAAAATACCTGCGTGTGAGCGTAACGCGACCACCATCATCTCAAATAGGACTGTCATGTAGAGTGTATGTAGAAAGTGTGTAAAAGAAAAACAAGAAATTAATTTAGAGTTTATGGAAGGCCGCTAGAACAAGCAATCAATTCACAGAAGATAACAAGTCGAGGAGACAAATAGATGTCATAATTATAAACAAACAAATGCCTTAATTTTAACATATAAATGCTTTAATTTCAATATATATATGCCTTAATATTACCAAACATATGAATTAAATTAAACAAACAAATGCCGTCACTCTAATACATATGAAAAATTTATTTTAACACTCATGATATTTAATGTAAGGGGTACATGAATATTACCATTTCCTTTTCCTAAAGGTTCAGCTCCCAATCTCCAAGAAATGTGCGACTCTCCTATCCTATTTGATGAGCTTGACAGAACATCAAAAAATGAGATCTAGACAGTCCACAACACCCATATATATTGGTTTTTCATGACCATGTATAATAAAAGCTACTAACTTAAATCAACATTCGCTTTGAAACAAGCAATCCCAAACACCCTTAGACTACCTAACTTAAATCTCAAATAACAAAATAGCATTTTGAATAAGCAGTGATAAACAACCTCAAAACTTCTAATATGCTATTAGAAGCTAATATTAACTAATAATACTCATTGATTGAGTGATAATTCCCCATTAATGCCCAATAATAATCATTTGATGACCTAATAATACTTAATTGATGCACTAAAAATACTCATTGATCTCGTAACAATACTCAATTGATGCCCTAATAATACCCCATTAAGTTCCTTGTAGGCAATCATCAGCTAATATGGGCGCCAACATAACTACATTAAAGCACATATGCGATCCTAAAAACCATTTTCAACGATGGAAATTAAGGATACTACGTGAGGATTTACATTACCAGGAATTTCCAGCCTTTGTGCTTATAACCTACTGTTGCCACAACCTACAAGAATACACATACACATACACATACACACTTTAGATTCATGGAAAGTAAAGGTCCATTAAACAATCAAATTTGAAACATTAGGCTACTGCCACTTTAATTCATAGCTTTTTCAAGACTAAGGCACTAAGCTGGTTTCATATGGGATGATAATAAGCAAAAAAAATATAGTTTACATGACAAAACATTTAGGATCATCATTGTTATATGCAAGGTTGTCAAGATCGCGATCCCACCTGAGATTGTTTTTGTCTTTGCAAGATCGAGATCGTAAGATCCTACCAATTTATCATTTTATACCAGCAATTGATAAACGAGTCAAACTTTTACTTATTTTTATTTATCATCAAAGATAAATTTATATAATATACGCTTGACAATGTCAAAGTTCAAATTTAGAATACCAAAGTAAAAGTAAATTAGTCAAGCCGCAGTTATCACATTCATTATTACATAGCATGCATATATACGTCTCAAAACAAATTACATCGCTGGTATCACTATGAATCTAAATTAATACTTAAAGGTTAATAGTTAAAACAATAAAAAGGGTAAAAAAATAATTACATGCTTCACGCAACAAGAACATGAGAAGTACTTTAATTTGTTTAATGTAATTTGGATTTAGAGAAAGCAAATAAGTATGCTTACTGATTGAAAAATAAGGAAATTAAACCTCAATACTTGTTACTGAGATCAATGGTCTCTATTTATCTTTTTTGGGCCTAAAAAGGTAATGGTTTAGTAAGTACGTCAGTAAGTTAGTAACTTGGTAATTTGGTAAACTCGTATCGACACGCGATCTTATGATCTTACGTGCGATCCTACACCGATCTTACGATCCTACCTCTGATGCGATCCTACACCGATCTTACATGATTTTATTAGGTGGGATCGTAAGATCGTACGATCTTACGTGTAAACTCGCGATCTTGACAGCCTTGGTTATATGTATCAAGTACGTGACAATTTTATCAAGCAAAAAAAAGTAGTCGAGCTAAACTTGAAGATGTATGACCATATCAGACATCATGAAAGCTTATTAATATCACATAAAGGATGAAAGCTAACCTGGGCAATGACATCATTCATGAAATCTAACATATGCATTTATATATTGTATTCAACAATCAAATGACATTTTTTTACAAATGTATGGTCTAATCAAACATATGCATTTACTTGTACCGAATGACCTAATACAATACTAAATCGATGCCCTAATACAATACTAAATCGATTCCCTAATACAATACTAAATCGATGCCCTAATACAACCTTCATACATATATGTATTGCAGCAAAAAAGGAAGTATAATACAAATTAAATACAATTTGATTAGATTAGTAACTACAGTAAGATGAGAAGACCTGATGACCAGTCTATACACTATTATAACACAATGTTACATCCTCCTAAGTCTGGGTTAACCAGCTGACATGATAAAAAACTAATTTACTCTTAACCTGTATAATAATAAAAGGAAAATGGAATGGCAGTAGAATAAGACACAATAGAATTAGCATGCAAGTGGTTCTACATGAAAATTAGCACCAATTTGTATGTCGTAACCTTTTAACTATCAACTCCTTTCATTAAGATTATGAATGATGACAATGGTTAATACTTAGTGGAGGTTAACAGTGTTATTTACATATATCTAAAAACTGACTAAGGATTTTTATACAATGATGAATGGGTGATTAGTAACTAACCTTGCAATCTGCTTAGAAGAGCACCGGTACTGAATCCAGCCATTACAAAGTCAAAAAGATCATCAGGCTCCGAACGCCTGCTTAATCTAACAATCTCACGAGCACCTGTCATAAAAAAACACATGAAAAAACTCACCTTTCTTCATCCATTGACTTGCTCCTGTCATCATTTCTAGTTTTTACCACATGCCCTAATCAAACTGATGCCCTAATTATAACAAATAGATGCCTATCTAATAGTATTCATACATCAAAATTATGCCTTATTCGTGATTTCCCTTCTGTAAGATCTCCGTCCATAGTGACTCCTTGTTTTCTGAATATCGTGGAAAATTGAGCAAATACGACTGCGAAAGCTAAACAGCTAGCCAATATTGGAACTAGTCTAAGTACCACCATGGATTCGTCAACCTCACTCATGCTACATACCTCATCGTCTTCCTTTGACCCATCATGTGAAAGTAAGGCTTTGTTGAGAAATCTGTGGAAACCAATAATTAAAATATGTTAAGAAACTATGCAATGGCATATATGACATCTTTATTATGCAGTTACCTACTCAAAGTAACGGGAAGTTACACATATAAAATACTTGCAGTGATTTATGGTAACCCTAGGCAAGGTTTTGAAACCCGGTTTTTAAATCGACCCGGTCAAGTCACCAGGTCCGGGTCAATCCGGGTTAACCTGGTTTTGTAAAAAAAAATTCTATTTTTAATAATTAACGAAAACTATATACAAAAACAATAAAAATTCCGTATATTAAAAAAATAAATTGTTACTAATATAATATGTAAAAATAAAATTTCGTTGCAAATACGTAAAATTTACATACTTTTTTCAAAAAAAACTCAAAAAAATTAATACCCGACCGGATCTCGAGAACCGGGTTGACCCGGGTCACCCCAAACCCGACGGGTGTAACCGGGTTTCGAAAATGTGAAACCCAGGTCAATATGACCCATTTTTCGGCAGGAACTGGGTCAACCTGTTGACCCGACCGGGTCGACCCGGGTTTGAAAACATTGACCCTAGGCATAAAAGGTAACCATACTTAAAATATTTCTATCTATTAAGGTAAACTTATAGCTTATCAGGTAACTGGTATTCTGTGTGCCAAGTCATAACAACGTTTAGCATGACCAAACTTAGTGACATGTCATCATTTTAAATGGTAACATGTAACAAGTAATTATTAACTAAAATTTAATTTTTGATATAATGAGAGTTCTTATGGGTTTGGAAATGTAATTATTATCTAAATTGGAACGTTCATTTGCAGAAAAGAACTTCATGTACATAGCATATGATACACAAACGAATCACTAAAATATACAAATGGATGTACTGAGATACACAAAATGGATGCATTAATCTTTCTCGTGATGCTCTAATCTAACAAAAAAGGTTGTAAATTAAATTCCTTGTCATAATCTAATCGGCCACATTAGTTGCATAATTTTATACTAATGCACTTATTTCGAAAAGTAAATGATGTATAAACAATTTAAACATATTCACTAAAATCTAGTTTTAAACATACAAATTCATTAAGATGTGATTGCATTCCACCAACGTTTTCAAACCCGGGTCAACCCGGCCGGGTCAACGTTTCGGTCGAAAAAAGGGTCATTTTGACCCGGGTTTCACATTTTCGAAACCCGGCTAGACCCGCCGGGTTTGGAGTGACCCGGGTCAACCCGGTTCTCGAGACCGGGCTAGGTTTCGATTTTTTACAAAAAAATATGTAAATTTTACGTATTTGCGATGAATTTTTATTTTTACATATTATACTGGTTGTTAAACAATTTATATCTTCAATATACGGAAGTTTTTATGATTTTTATATATAACTTTTGCTAATTATTAAAAATATGAAGAAAAAAAACAAATTAGAAAACCGAGTTAACCCGGTTCGACCCGGACCCTGTGAGAGTCGATTCAAAAACCGGGTTTCAAAACATCAATATCAACTTTTATTTTTACACCTCCAAAATCACGCCTTAATTATACACAAATTCACAATAATAATATATAAATAAGCTTAAAGCGAGCTGAATAAAATTTTCATATAACCTGAATTATTGCGTGAATTGAGTTGTGATTCGAGCTTAATAACTGATGCTTCAGTTTTAACAAGCAGAATGTTGTACATCTGGTAGTATGCATACACCTAATGCTTTACTTTAACAAAACAATGCCCTGGTTTCATCAAACACGCATTCATGAATCTATATGTTATTAACAGATATGATGTCCAACAAACATCCTACTATACATCGGAACAGATGCACTAAGAGAACTTTGATATGATTCCCTAATTAGTTAATATATTTGTGAACCGATGCCGCGACACATTATTCACAAGCAATACCTTAAACTAACAATTTGATTTCACAACACCACATTTAAACATATGCCTAACAAAAAAATTAAATAGATGCTCCCTAACTTCTCTATTTAATTAACTGGTATCATGAACTTAATCCTTAATTTTAATAACCACACATTATCGAATACTACCACGCATTCTAACTAATTCAAAAGATATTATAGTGTACACCACGCATATGCCTTCAATTGTTAAACTGATATAAACAATCACATGTCCTACATTTTTGATGACGTGTTTTGAAAGTTTCTGGCTTATATAAGTTTGTACGACATAATAAACTAATTTAAGCCAAAAATTTCGAAAATAAGCCAAAAAAGTGAGCTTATAAACATAAGTCCAAAACCAAATAAGCGTTAAGCCTGCTATATAAGCCTAAAGAAACACTCCATAAACAACCTAACTGTTTTTTTCGCTTAATTTTGTAACTACCGGCTCCAAAATCTATACACACTTCATTTAACACAAATTTATAACCTACTGCTGTAACATCACAACGTTAGAACACCTAATTAATATTATACACATATATAATATTTCATAAATCGTAACTAACTGATAAAAACATCCCAATTGAAATACATACCTAATAATCGGAGCTCATAATACCCAAATTCAGTAGTAGATCGTTAGAACACCTAATTAATCAAATAGATCATTGAAAACCATAATTAACCAAATATGGAAAACTAGTTGGATTTGATTGGTGTGTGTTTATGTGTATGTATGAACGAGGTTTTTAATGTGTGTGTTTTTTCCGTCAAATCTGGTAGAACGAGGACTGGTGGTATTATTTCGGACTTTGGCAACTTTAACCCTTCCATTTTTTTTCATTTTTGATATCCAACCCTGAAGTTTGAGATATTGTAAATGTTACCTTGTAACTTTGTTTTCTAAGTTTTTCACGAAAATAAGGTTTTCTCTAGAACTCGTCCCTATATATATATATATATATATATATATATATATATATATATATATATATATATATATATATATATATATATATATATATATATATATATATATATATATATATATATATATATATATATATATATATATATATATATATATATATATATATATATATATATATATATATATATATATATATATATATATATATATATATATATATATATATATATATATATATATATATATGTATATTTGTGTTCATATGCATCACACTCTTAAAATAAGTTATCATAGGCACCAATGACATATTACCAAGTGGATTTTTCTCTTAAATAAAAATTAAACATCTGAAAAAGAAAAAAAAATGAAAAGAAGTTAAAAAGGTTAGTTTAGGCATTTAACACACCCCTTTCTACCTCTGTTTTTTAAATTATTTCATCCATCTGTCTCATCTCTCTCGTATCGTCATTTATGTTTTCCTTTTTTATATCCATCAAACTCTAAATCTCATCAGAAAAACAATCATCTTCTCCCTAAAAGGACCGGCCTTTTTTCTCTCCTAAAAAATCACAGCATGTCTATAAGATCTATGAGGTATACCATTCCACGAGGGACATTGGCCTAGATTTCTACAAGTGATACATCTGGTTTTCTTAAAACTCTATAAAGAAACTCTATTTGGATCATAATAATATTGTTGCGAATCATAACAAACAATTCAATTTGTCATATTTATATATAGCTGTATGAGTTGTTTTGATTATTTGAGATCTGTAAAAAATGTCGCTTCTCGGTTAAGAAGGTGATACACGCTGATACTTGTTTTTGTTCCGGTCAAGCATTGATGATTTTATGACTTTTTGTTGATTCTTTTCAGATTGCAAGGATGGAAAATAAATCATATCAGTTAAGCACAAAAGCATTGATGATTTTCATGACTTACTGTTGAGTCTTTTCAGATTAGAATTATAGCGTGTATTAGTTTTCTTAGATTACTGTGTATCACTAAATTACTTATGAAATGGTGAGATTGTGCTTAAGATGGGTGGTTCGAGATCCTATAGCAGATTTAGTAATGGTCGTGTATTTATGATTGAAAACTTTTTTAGTGGGCGGTTCGACATCAGGTAGTGCTCATACGGTCGTGTATGTACGCTGGTTTGTAAAGGGTGGTTCAAGGTCAGTTTCCTATCATGTAGCAATGTTTAAGGAATGGTGGTTCAAGGTAAGGTGCTTGCCTTGTCGGTGTTGCTAAGTTTGGTTCAAGGTCAAGTAGTGGTCATGTATGTGATCGTTTTGGAAGGTTGATTTATGGTTTGGTATTCATGATATGGTTGCATTGGAAGGCGTTTTGTCAAGGTTGTTTCTAGTTCGCGGAGGAGAGCAGGTAGTTTTTCACGTGGTTGTGTCAAAGGGTTGGTTTGTAAAAGGTATTCAAGGTTAAAGTTATATAGTCGAATTATGAGTTCTTAAACAAGGATGTGAAAGTTGTCCTAAAATGTGTGATGATCAAGTATACGAGGCATCAATGCTCTCACATCCATGCCATCATCCTCACTTTGTCGGCACATATTAGGCGTTGTAAGCACGGTGTTTTGTGTAGAAGTTGTTGTCATGTCTGCAAATGCCTACATCTTTGCTAATATTCTAGGTAATATGCCTCCCTTATATTTCTGTCTTCTTATTCCTACATAAATAATATGTTGATGTTTGACTGTGGGTTAACGCTCAGGGTTCAAAGAATGGTTCGAAGTTGTTTTATGTTCGATTATGGGTTAACGCTCAGGTGTTCAACATCCGTCGTGGTTGATGCATCTTTAAAATTATAAAAAGTTTCAAGTGATATATGTTGATGGTCATACGCGTTCATGGTACATTGGTGTTACTTGTGATGCCACAGAAACGATACAATACAGTTAATGTCAGTATATGCATAAGATTAAAAACGAGGAGCAAGGTAACACAAGTTAATTCATTTTATGATTCCAGTCCATTACGGCAAACAGTTGCGACCGGATTTGTTTCTCGTTACCAGATCCACATCCGTCGCTCAACTCATTATTAGATATGAGGTCTGATCTTGAATTAATATGGGTCTTCTGTTTTTTTTTTGCGCCGGTATACAACTGCTAACGTAATTTATATTCGAAAGTTTGAAAGAAAACAGAGTATGGGTAACATTGGTTGAATCCCAAGCAGTCGGTTACTTGTTTTCAGTTGAAACAAAATAATTTTAGAAATTTTATTTGGAAATATTTGTAAATAGTTTTTAGTGATGTATTAATTTTAATGATGTATCAATTCATCACTCCTTCATTAGAATTTTTATTAGTTCTTGTAAGATATTTTTCAAGTGTTGTGTTTTAGTTGGATTTTAAGTGTTGTGCATCATTGTGTTGTACTGTTGTTGATATACGATAATATAATTGATAGAAGCTGTTCATGTGTATTAGGTTACATAGTCACATAGATCTACTTTTAGTTTAATCATTAATGTATCATACACTAATGGTCTTATGTACATTACTATTTTGTAGATGTGTCAACAAAGAGTATTACAAACATATGAAAAAGTTATATTATTTCAATCGTAGTGTATGTGTCAACAAGTATAGTCGATGGTCTTGCGATAAATAGTTTAAGGATGTGTCAGATCTTGCGGCTCTTTTATCAATCGGTAATCCATTACCTACATCTTATCTCCGGTCTTCGGCTTCGGCCAGCGGAGGGTCTCTCTCTATCGAGTGGCATGGCTTTTTCACAGTATTTTCATATCGTTCTAAGAGTCGTATTTGTTTTCTCAACAAGTCTTTCACGACCATGAGCGTTTTCAAGCAAGAATTTCAGTGTCACGTACAGTTTAGAACAAGGGATCTGGTTAGAGGGATCGGACGTGAGGTTATAGGTTGTACACCACATGTGATTTGGTTCGGGTTTAGCTTGTCTTTATGTGGTTTTTTTTAGCAAGTCTTGTGGATATGTGGCTCTTTTTTCATCTCAAGCAAGTAAAGCGAGGGTCTTTGTTTGATGTGCGATTGACATTGTGATTTTAAAATACATCAGTCTATAATTGTAGAGTATGTACAAAAGTACTTTTAAAATAGAAAATATAAGTATTTGAATCAACTAGTGTATCAAATGATTTTTAGATATAAAATCGTTTTTAAATAAAGATAATAAGAATTTTATATCACATGGTAACCCAGTGTTAATTAATTTTTGTCATCTTTGTGTTTCACATGTATCCATGGCAAATGTATCTAATACAAAGAACATTAATATGCGAAAAACAAAGAGAAAAAATCGGCAAAAAATATGTTAAAAAGTCCAAGAGATGCATACAGATTAGACCACAATTTAGTTTCAAATAGTACCACTCATAATGGGCCAATTTACAAAAGTGCCATTATTAATTTCACATTCCTTTAAAATTAAGTTATATTCAAAATGATGCATCCAACGGTTCACAAGTGTACTCATTATAACCCATTTTAAGGGTGTATACCACGATAACGGCCCCCTATATATATATATATATATATATATATATATATATATATATATATATATATATATATATATATATATATATATATATATATATATATATATATATATATATATATATAGGTTACATAATTTAGTACATCATAAGACATTATATATATATATATATATATATATATATATATATATATATATATATATATATATATATATATATATATATATATATATATATATATATATATATATATATATATATATATAGTTGGGGTAAAATAAAACAATTCTTATAATAGAATAAATAAAATAGATGGGATGGATGTAGGAGTGACATGTGTCACAACATTATCACACATCACTTTTCCATATCATCTCCTTAATAAAAAAATTCAAAAATAATTTTTTTTCGAAAATAATTTTTTTTCGAAAATATTTTTTTTCAAAAATAATTTTTCTTCGAAAATATTTTTTTTCAAATTTTTTTTTTCGAAATTTAAAATAAAAAAATATTTTTTCATAATTTTTTTTTCGAAATTTTTTTACCAAATTTTTTTTTCGAAATACTTTTTTTTTTGAAAATTTTTTCGAAATTAAGAAAAAATTTCGAATTTTTTTTTCAAATTTTTTTTTTAAACTATTATGGAAAAAAATATAGAGCATCACGGTTACATAATTTAGTGCATCACGAATAAGACACTAATTTATTACCTTTATGCACCATATTTATACTTTTGATGCACTGAAATTTGGAGTGTGATGCGCTACAACAATTCAATAAAAATTCAGCACATCAAAGTTATACGTTTTAGAGCATTATGTTTATAAGTTAGTGCATCACGGTTTTAAGTTATTGCATCATAATTCCTTCACAAAACTTATAACTATGGTGTAATTCTCATATATATAATGCAACACATTTAAAACTACGATGTGTCAAATTATAACTAGCATGCACAAAAAATACATGTGATTACTAATAATATAACATTGATTTTCTATAATACATAACTATGATGCAGTAAGTAAAAATCATTATATTTTTAAGTTTTGTGCATCACGAATGATGGAGTAATTTATAACATTAATGCATCATAATTATAACAATTATACATTATAAGTAAATGCATTATAGTTATCCGTTAGAGAATACAAATATATCATTAGTATCACTTTTATTTTTGGTGCAATATAATAATTGTGTATCGCATTTTAAATATAAGTTTTGTGCATGTGTAGTAATTTATAACTTTAATGCATCATAATTATGACATTGATACATTATAAGTAACTGCATTATATTTTTCCGTTGGAGAATAAAAATTCTATCACTAGTCATCACTTGTATTATTAGTGCATTAATGTAATAGTTTACCGTATTGTAGTTATAATTTTTGTGCATCATAGATAAAACATTGGTGAATGCACTATAATGTAGTAATTAAAATTGTAATGCATTAATTTATAATCATGATGCACTAAACATGTAACTGTAATGCAGTAAAAAATTATGAAAAAACATTTCCGAAATTTTTGTTTTTCCAAAAAAATTATTCGAAAAAAGTATTTTGAAAAAAAAAATTACGAATTTTTTTTTTCAAAATTTAACTTTGATGCAGTAAAACATGTAACTGTGATTCAGTAAAAAAATTTGGAAAAAATATCCGAAAAAATATTTCTGAAAAAAAAATTTGAAAAAAAAATTCGAAAAAAAATTTTCGAATTTTTTTTTTCGAATTTTTTTTTTTTAAATTTCGAAAAAAAATTTAAAGAATTTTTTTTTCGAATCAAAAAAATTCAATTTCTTTTGAAGTAAATGACATGATAGAGCAATATGATGTGAAATAATGATTTGAAAAGATGACACATGTCACCTCTACAATTCACCTTATTTATTGTATTATAAGATTTCTTGTAGAATAACCTCACTCTATATATATATATATATATATATATATATATATATATATATATATATATATATATATATATATATATATATATATATATATATATATATATATATATATATATATATATATATATATATATATACTAGTGGCAAAACCCGTCCAATGGACGGGTATGACTTCTGATTGTTGTTTAACCTTTTTAGTTGGCTTTTAATGCATTGTCAATCATGATGACTTGTATTTGTTGTTTAAGTTTTTTATTTACGAAATTAATTCGGATTTTGATTTTATTGAATGCATTAACAATGAAAACTAATGTTTTAAAACCCGGGTTGACCTGGTTGTTTCAACCGGTTGAACCGAAAACCGACTGAGAGACCGGTCCGGTGGCGAGCGGTTTTTGGTGGTTTCCGAACCAGATTAAACCGGTCGGTTTCTTATAACCCGTGTTGACCCAGTTGTAGAAACCCGGCTGGGTCACGGGCTGAAGTCTTATGTCATAATTATCAAAACCAGTTTCTCTTCCCAATGACATAAAGCTGCTCATTTTCCCAGCTCACCCTTTCATTTTCGGTAAACATAACTCCTCCATCAATCAATTAATGTCAAGAAACGAGAAGTTATAACACGCATAGACCTTGTTTTGATCAATTATTCTACTCGATCAGAAACCATCTTTTATAGTATATTTTCTTTTGTCTTTAACATCCTGCTAAACTTCTTATAACATTTTTTCCATTTTATTAGAAACGAATATAAAGTGATAAGAAACTCAATCGGAGGAGTATATATACAAAAGGTTTATTGAAATACATCAAATTATAATTATGTTTATTCATGAACTAAAATATAAAAACTGTGTTAAAAAAATCCTAAATATAAAGTGAAAAAATAATGATACAAACAAACCCGTCAGTCACTCGTACTTGCCTATCAATTAATTTGAACCAAGTTGACCCGGCGGTTCAACCGGTTGAACCGGTAACCCGGTGAACCGATGACTTGACCGAGCCGATTAAAAAACCAGGTTTTAAAACATTGACGAAAACTGATGAATATTCATTCGCCATGAGAAAGAAAATTTTAACGTTGTGTACTGAATTTTTTTATTTACCATAATTATTACAACAAAAAATTCAACCAATGTTAATCTTGACTATTAAAAAGGTGACACATAAGATATTTTTTGCTAAATATTGATGTTAAAAAATTGTATATTTTACAAAGTTTATTTTAAGCATCGTAAAAGTGTTTTTTAAATTGTTTGCATTTATTATGTTACTAAATATATTTTTTGATGTAACCATATAAATAAATTCATGTCATAGAATAGTATAAAGAATACAAAAACCATATATAAATGTTAAAGGTTATGTATACTTGATTAAAGTTATATCGAGCAATGTTGGCTTCAAACTCTTTAATATTATAATATGTTATATTATAAAATATTTGAGATACTTTTATATTTAAAAAGTTTGAAAATTCAAAGATTAAGAATTACTTTTTATGAAAACATTTATTTTGTAACAATATGTGCATCTTGACCATCATGTTTTTTTTAGCAATTTTTTCTAACAATTTATTAAAAAAATATTTTTTTAAAATAAAATATTATTTTATCTATTAATTTTTTTTATTATTTAATTTCTATAATTTAATTTTATCATAATTTTTAAAATTATATTCTTTTTAATTCCATTATTTTATTTTGATACATTTTTATTAATTTTTAGTTTTTTTCATCATTAGTGGGTTTATTTATTTTATATTGTTAAGATGACTTGTATTTGATAAATAGGACAAATGGTCCTCCAACCTATTTATTCTAGTCACTCTGGTAACTACCATAAGTTATTGTGTTTGACTCTCTCTGGTAACGATCAATACTGTCTATCAGTAACTTCTACATGGACTTAAAAAATCATAAACATACATATAATTATAGCTTGGTTGACACGAAGATAATAAATAACATGCATTCATAAGCTATCATGAGTGGGAGAAAATATGATCATGTGTTTTTTACAACAACCCATCAGACGCCTATCTTTTGCCACCCCTGACTTTAATAATTGTTTCTTTATATTGAACTTTTATGGAGTCCTCCAAATATGCCATGAGGAGTATTGTGGGTGGGTAGACAAGTGAACCTAGTAGTCTACCAACAATTTTTGAGCATACACGCTAAAGAAATATGTGATGAATCTAAGAATGCAAGAAGCACACTTCTAAGTTAATCATTTTGATACATAATATATGCAAACGTTAATGCGAAATCTTTTTAAGGATACGTGTACGTGTAACAACTTAATCATGTGCCTTGTATTATTGCAGAATGCAGACCCTAAACAAATTTACAAAAGAAATTGATAAAAAGCCCGAAACTGAATCATAAAAATTACTTTGACTATTAATGTCATAAGAAACGAAGATGGTAAAAGCCCCTAGTGATTGTTAATGTCTTCAAAAACAGAGATATTAGCAGCATACAAAATTCAAATCTAACCCAGATCTAAACGCCCCCTGCTGCAAACATTGTGCGATTCTGTAATACATAATACCCATTGTCGCTAAGCACGCCCTTCGTCCAAAATAAATATATGATTTGTAAGTGATCTACCTGTATATGCCTTTTTGCATAAGCTTCAGTAGAAATCTTACATGATTGCTATGACAAAAAGTATTTTTCTTGGATCCAGCCTTGAAGGTCTATGGTGGCGCGTGTGACCACCGGGGCGATGTCATCTGCATTTCCATCTTTTCTAGGTGACCGTCTTCATTGTGATTGGCGGTAGCTTCTGTTAGGTCTTTAGTCCAAAGTTTTCATTAACTGAGGGTAAGATTACTAAACAGGCTTCCTTTTGAACAGGTTGCTTGGATGACAATGTACACCAATTAAAATATGTGTATCAGCAGCTTTGGCTGTAACTTTTTTTTACTTTTATTACTTCTATTCATTTAACAACCAATTTGGAATTGCATAAAACCTCAGAGAATCAGCGAGTGTAGAATCTTGGCTGAGCTCAAAGTGCTTAAGTAGAGTAACTGAATATCCATCTTTAAGTTCAATCTTGACATCGATATATGACTGTAGTTGATCACAAAGATATAATAACACAAATTCTTAGATATCTCGCAAAGGAAGACAATATTTTAAAAAGTAAAAGATGACCCGTTAAAATCTAAACCCGTTTTGACCCATCACCCAATACCTATTTTTTTGTCGAACACTGTTTTAAATATACCAATTATTAGAGTTCACATGTGTGTGTATAAAAATCATCAGCCTAAGCGCATACCCGACATTTCTTTCCACAGAGAGATAAACAATTGGATTCAGATATATTCATAACCCCATTTCACGTATTTTAAGAAACTTTTACTGCAAGTATTCACATATACGTATTCAGAATCATTACAACAAAAGTTCAGCATAACTAACGATCATTTCCATTAATTAATAAAAAGAAACGAAACCGATGCCACATTTCTTTGCACCAGCAAGCCATATGATACCAACAAATGTCTACCCCGAAAAATAACTTGATAGAGCACTTACTACAGTTCGAAAAAACTTGCAACGATTGAAATATTAAAAGCATGCAACAGGAGATTGTGTGGACGATTTTTCTGTGACTTTCCACTATGTGTATGACACAAAATATAATGACATATCATTATTTTCAAATCTTATGGATACCAAACCATGAGTAAAAAAACAAAAGCCGATGTGTTTAAATCTTTGAAACACCTCTTTGTAAACTATGTTTTTAATACAATTAGTCAATTAGAGTAGGGTCAATCAGGTAGCAAATTCAGCCAAAAAAGCAGACCATGTAAGCTTGAGTTCACACAATGTACCAGATATGCTGTTAGAACTTATAACAAAGATGTGATGAGTTAATAACATTATGGACCACTGAATGTAATAATTTTATGCTTTCTAAAGATGATCTAATACCTGTTAAAGACAACATAGGACAGCGTTGTAATCGAGTGACCTAAAGACCTTTTACAAAATGTAGTATTATGAGACTTGTAATAAAAAAAATCAACTACCTTCTGTTTTGACCCACAGATTGCAGCAACCATAAACCAGGCCCTGGCTATTCTTGCAAATCAGTCATATTTCAGTCGCATCACCATTAGTGGCTTGCATCCTGGATTCTCAATACAAACAGTTCCTTACCTTGTCAAATATTTCAAAGAGTCCCTTACCTGGTCACATTTAATTTAAATCAAACCTAAATTCAACTTTTAAATACGTAAGACAGGAGACTTTGGTAAATTGATATTTCGGGTACCTCAAATTGATCGGCCTAGAAAAAACCTTCAAACTTAAAAAAAGCTGGTATGATGTGCCACTTCTTCTTCCTTTTTAAAGCATAAATGTACTGATAAATTGCTTAACCCACTCCATTGCTTATCCTGATACTTGTCCAATGTGTTTTTAATTGCAACAACACCGTCTTACCGAGTTGGAAAATACATTGAGTAGATGCCCTTTAACTCCATTGCTTGACCTGAAATTTGTCCAGTCCATATGTAATTGAAACCATTTCTAAGCATATTGCAAGAAATTCTTCTACTCAAAACCGTGGGGGAAATACTTCCCGACTCAGTTGCACGATAATGTATTAAACGGTTATTGTTTGTTGATTGTCGCATGATGTTATTGGGATTTTTATAAAAACTTTAGTTAGTTTGCCACAATAGTCCAAATTCAATGAATCAATCACTCTTTATATACATAAAGGAATCTCACCATTTGATCCCCATGGAATGAAGCACCTAGAGCAGTATGTAATGTCAAAAGCTATAGACGGAAGTGTCATTTTTATTTTGCTAAGAACATCAACAATCGGAAGTGTCATTTTCAAGATTAAACTGGACATGCGCTTCATGATTATCTCTACGTGCAAATGATTTAACCATCATCTTGGATAGCTATGCAGATTTTTTAGGAACTATTGAGTCTATAAGGACATAAAATAAGAAAACCTGGAATTTTTACCCCAACCTTATACAATGATTAACAAAGAGCGACACACACCACATTATATGTATGCATGTTGGGAACTGAGTAAACCTGAATGCTGATATCAAAGAGTAGAAGATAATTCTTTTCCTTGATATTTTATTTAAGGAAGTTGTATGTATATTTTTCTAACTTGGCACACAGAAACGAAGGTGGAAAGCTTGGGAATGGGCTACAAAGGAAGCAGATCATTCCATTAGTTTCTGCTCTTTGTTAAGCTTTGTGACACTAATAATCATTTTCAATGAAATGGGCAACACATAAAGAGATAAGATAAAAACATATAGTACCTTCTCGTGCCTGGATTACCCCGATCTTCTCACTCTACGAACGATAAAATGATGGCAACCTTTGGACCTACAATAGACCAGAGCGATATCAGATCAATGGAAATAACTTGAATTGCTTATGAAGGTGTTGTAATGGGCTTGCTGACTTCTTATACTCGTAAATAATCCGTCAAGTTAATAAGTTAAGTTACATCTAAAAAATCACGATAGCTCTCGAAAACATAGCAGCAAATAAAATAAGATGCCCATGATATAACACCATGGTTACCTAACATTTTTGAAGAATTTTAGACTAATAATACACTTACACATTAAACACAAACTCCAAGATTAATATTTCAGTAAGGTGCATAGACCGGTAGAAATTGATGGATGAAGCACAGAGGAAGGGTTCGACATCCAACCGGCGAGAGGTGAAGACATGAGTACTGATGCAGACGCAGACCGAAATGATTAAAATTACAAAAGCTCTTTCCAAACTGCAGTAATAACTGCGAGCAATATAGACTTTTTATCAATTTGGTGATAATACCTTATCAACTACCCCTTTTAGCAAGAAGCTAAATGTTGCGTATCTCTTGCATATTTTAAAGCATGCATAGAGACTTTTTATGCTCCAACATTTGCGGATTGGAGTCTTAGCCTATAACACCCCACTTGGATAAATGAACCGTTACGTGTATTTATGGCGTGTCATCAAAGCATGCAAGGCAATGTATTAAACATTAACTGACCAAACGGAAGTACCGGAATCAAACATCGGTAGTCCAACATAAGCCCAAAATATAAAGATTAAGTACTGAAAGAAAAAGGACGAAACAGTGTCCAAACAACCAAAGTAAAGTAACGTAATGTGTGCATAAAAATAAAGGAGTCTGGATAGCTCCCATCCAAATGCACGTACTCTCTTAGAAGTCCTAAGATCGTCCCTGTGTACCTGCCGTTTGAAAACATGAAAGGAAACTACGGCTGAGCATAACGCTCAGTGGACGGATATAGCATGAATAGAAGGTACTGAAAGTAATGGAATAGAAGACAACAATGAAGCTATAAGACTGATATGACATGTGGTAAAACTCTGCATAAAATCTGATAAACCTGTTCATATATACTGAAACTGAAATATAACTTATTAATTCTGAAAACATGTATTTTCTATATTTTAATTTGCCAAGAGCTTATATAGGTCATGAACTGAATCAACTGCTGCATGAATACATAGAGGGGTGTCCTCGTCATGCTGTAGAGGGGTGACCTTTAAATAACTGTGCTGGGTGGAGGGATCAACTCCATTGTGAAGGATGTAGAGCACACACCACATTGACCTGCTAAACTGTAAACTGTAGCCTAGGATGCATCCATACGCCCCACTAATAATACTGATAAAATGGCCAAGCTGAGCTGAGTGGGACGATGCAGGATATCACTCTCCTGCATGTGAGTCACGACACCGGTGCCTCTAGTGTCGTGGTTACGGTACCTCCGTAACTAGTACATAAACTAATCATGCTTGTATATAATGCTCAGGCACTTTATTTAATTCTTAACATAATTACTGATAAATTTAAACATATACTGGGGAAAACATTTGGCTGAAGATGGGGAAATCCTAATCATACAGAGAAAGGAAGTCCTTACTGAAAGGACAGAAAATCCGTACCTCGTGTCCAGTAACTGACCGAGATCAACTGACCGAAAGTCTACTCTGATTTCACGCGAGCTACAAGAATACAGACGCGAATAAGTTGACTGATATTCGTTTATGGAATTTTACTGATCTTATTGGTTTCTTATTTATTCATTTTATTTTGATTCTGAAATTTTGTACGTATACCAACTGATAAATCTGAACTTATATTAATTCATTTTAATGTATTATTTTCTACTATTAATTATGGTACAACGTATTTCTGACGATAAAGTATTTCTATGATAAGTATCCCGCTAAATTAGAAAGTTTCTTAATTTAGAAAGTTCTCAAATAGTTTAATTCATTTCCTAAAATATACCCCTTTTAAAATATTAAAGAACTAATTTAATTTAATACACTTAAAATATATATTAAATATTTATCAAACAATTAAATTTAAAACAAAAGGTATAACATAAACATATTTATTTTATGGTTTATAATAACGTCCCGAGCTTACCGAGATATCCCATCTCGGTCGCACTAACAATTTAACATATACACAAAATCTGTCCCCAAGGTTTAGTGACAGAATTCTGTGTCACCAAAAACTGTCGCTAAAACTGCCCCTTTAAAAACTGCATATAATCTAACAGTTTTGCGACAGAAAAACTATCGCTAAACTGTCGCTAATGTAATGTAATATAATGTTTTCTGTCCCATTCTTTTCCCACTGTTTTTACCCACGGTTCCCACTGTTATGCTATGCTGTTCCCACTGTTATATAAGCCAAACGCACCCTTATGTTTTACACAGCCCCCAAACGCACCCCTCGGTCAAAACTGGCCCTAGCCGCCCCTGTGTGGGTCACGACTGGGCAGAAAGGAGTGTCACCGAGACATTAGGTCTCGGTTTTCGTGAGGCCAAACGAACCCGACCCCCCTACTTCACGAACCAAACACCCCTGAGACCTTAGGTCTCGGTTTTGCTGCGGCTGTATAAACCAAAACCACCACCGAGACATTGTGATGTCTCGGTTTGGTGTATGGTCACCCAAACCCGACACCCTCTTTGTCATGTTATGAGATTCTACATAATTTTCGTTTAGTAAACCCTATATTAAAGCAAAACGTGATGACCAAGAAGAAAGGAAACGAGAGTGATTACCGTAGTAGCTTGACAATGGGAAGGAAAAACACGGGGATTATTGGATCAACAAGGCTCGGCCTTCCCTTTCTTTTCTTTTTTTTTGTCTTCTACCGGCGGCCAACACAAAACCCTAATCTATTCTTATTTTTTTTGTTCGTTTGTTATGGGAGAAAAGGGGAAAACCCCCGCTTGTTTTGTGCAACCTAAATGGGCTAAAGCCCAAAACCCCTTCTCCTTTTATTTTTTTAAAGAACCGGCCCCTTTTATTTTATTTACTTTTATTTATTTATTTATTTTTATTTTTTTTTGAAACTTGTATATAATAACACTACTTGTATATAATTTTCTCGCGTTTGTTTCCTTCGATAAATTCTACGTAAATGTTTTAAATAATAAACCGCGTATTTACATTTCTCGATTTAAAATACGGGTTTTACAATTCTTCCCCTCTAAAAGAATAATTCGTCCCCAAATTAAGGATACGGTCGTACTGGGTTTTACAATTCTTCCCCTCTAAAAGAAGAATTCGTCCCCGAATTATACGGTATTTAAGCTGACTGGAGTAAAAGCTGAAATGCTAATAAGCTGGAAGACATAAAGGCTGAAAAGACATACCCGAATCAAAAATGAAAGTGAGGATAAGAAGTCCGTATAGACTCCTCTGTTTCCCAAGTGGCCTCCCGCTCGGTATGGTTCCTCCACATGATTTTGACGAAAGGAATGGTCTTCCTTCTCATAACTCGATCCTGGCGATCTAAAACTACTTCGGGTTCCTCAATATAAGATAAATCCTCCCGAATCTGATCGAGTGGATAATTTACTTTGTGAAGCTCATGATAGTTGTACCCCCTGAGTAATGATACGTGAAACACGTTGTGAAGCTCATGATAGTTGTACCCCCTGAGTAATGCAACACCAACCGATACGATACTTCCCCGACACGTTCAAGGATTTCAAATGGTCCGATGTAGCGAGGGCTAAGTTTGCCTTTGAGGCCAAAACGTTTGACACCCGCGCGCGGGTGATACTTTGAGGAACACACGATCCCCAGTCTGAAATGATAGATCTCTGCGATGCTTGTCGGCGTAACTCTTCTGGCGAGTACGCGCTTCTTGCAGTTTTGCCCTAGCGATGGCGACCTTTTCATTGGTCATTTCTATCAATTCTGGTCCTTCAATCAAGCGTTCTCCAATCTGATCCCAACAAATAGGAGCACGGCATTTCCTGCCGTATAACATCTCGAATGGAGCACGCTTGATACTAGCATGCCAACTGTTGTTGTAGGCAAACTCGACCAAGCAAATATAGTCATCCCAGTGTCCTGTCCATTCTAATGCACAGGCGCGTAGCATGTCCTCTAAGGTCTGGATGGTACGCTCTGACTTACCGTCCGTCTGTGGATGGAAAGTTGTGCTGAGCTTGAGCCTAGTTCCCCAAGCTTTATGCAAACCTTCCCAGAAGTGAGAAGTGAAACGGGGATCCCTATCTGATATAATTTCAGAAGGTGTACCGTGTAATCGTACGATCTCCTCGGTGAATAGTTTCGCTAATTTACTGACTGCGAAATCTTTGCGAATAGGAATGAAATGTGCTGACTTGGTCAAACGATCGACAACTACCCAGATTGCATCATGTGTCCGCTAAGTCTGTGGTAGTCCGGTGACAAAATCCATAGAGATCTTGTCCCATTTCCACATTGGAATATCTAAAGGCTGGAGAAGACCACTGGAACGCTGGTGCTCTATCTTAACCTGCTGACAGGTTAAGCATTTAGACACAAATGTTGCGACATTCTGTTTCATGCCGCTCCACCAGAAATGCTGCTTAAGATCGTGGTAAATTTTGGTGGAACCCGGATGGATAGAGAACGAAGAGCTGTGAGCCTCAGTCATTAAGGCTTCTCTGAGAGCGGGGTCTTCTGGAACGCAGAGTTTGGTACCCTGCCATACGATACCATCGTCATCGATGCGAAACTCGGTCTGCTGGTCAATGTTCTGGATAATCGCCCAGATTTCACCATCATCCTCTTGGGTGGCTTTAATCCTAGAGAGTAAGTCTGGTTCTACCCTCAAACTAGCCCAGTATCCCCTTTTTCCGCGTACTAAGAGCTCAATATCATAACGCTCTAAGTCCTGAATAATTTCTTCCTGAACTTTGATGCCATTTACCATACCTGACTTTCTGCTAAGGGCAACTGCCACTACATTTGCTTTACCTGGGTGATACTGGATATTAGTGTCATAGTCTTTCAGTAGTTCTAACCATCGCCGCTGTCTCATGTTGAACTCTCGTTGGGTGAATATGTACTTGAGACTTTTGTGATCGGTGAAAATATCACACGACTCACCGTATAAATAATGCCTCCAGATTTTAAGGGCGAAGACGACTTCTGCGAGCTCTAGATCATGAGTAGGGTAATTTTTCTCATACGGCTTCAGTTGACGCGAAGCATAAGCAATGACTTTCCCATGCTGCATAAGTACACAGCCTAAGCCATTTCCTGATGCGTCACTGTAAATCTGATAACCACCTGTACCGGATGGAAGAGTAAGTATCGGTGCTGAGATCAATCGATGCTTGAGTTCCTCAAAACTCTTTTCTCTCTCCTCGGTCCATATAAACTTCTCACCTTTTCGCATGAGTTGGGTCAATGGTAATGCCAAACGTGAGAAGTTTTCCACAAACCTGCGGTAATAACCCGCCAACCCAAGAAAACTACGTATCTCTGTGACAGATGTCGGTCTTGGCCATTTGGTGATAGCCTCCACCTTTGCAGGATTCATAGTGATTCCTTCTGCGGAAACAATATGGCCTAGAAACGCCACTGTATTCAGCCAAAACTCGCACTTAGAAAATTTAGCATATAACTTTTCTCGTCTGAGAATCTGCAACACTGTACGGAGATGATCCTCATGTTCCTCTTTAGATTTGGAGAAAATAAGGATATCATCGATGAATACGATCACAAACTTGTCTAAAAATTCATTGAAGACTCTGTTCATCAAGTCCATAAACACTGCGGGCGCATTCGTGAGACCGAATGGCATAACGACAAACTCGTAATGACCGTACCTCGTGCGAAAAGCAGTTTTGGATATATCCTGCTCTTTTACACGCAACTGATGGTAACCTGATCGTAGATCAATTTTTGAGAAGTGCTTGGCGCCCTGAAGCTGATCGAATAAATCTAATACGAGGAAGTGGATAACGGTTACGAATAGTGAGCTTATTCAACTCACGGTAGTCAATACACAAACGCATGCTACCATCCTTCTTCTTGACAAACAAAATGGGAGCGCCCCAAGGTGACACGCTAGGACGAATGAAACCCCTTTCTAGAAGTTCCTGAAGTTGATCTTTCAGTTCCTTAAGCTCTACAGGAGCCATACGGTAAAGGAGCTTTAGATACTGGTTCTGCACCTGGAATGAGATCGATACCAAATTCTACCTCTCGCATGGGAGGTAAACCTGGAAGTTCCTCGGGGAAGACATCTGGAAAATCTGACACAACTGGTAGATCCTGAATTGAAGGTGCCTCAGAAGTCGTGTCATGGACTGTAGCTAGGAAACCCTCACAACCATGGTATAATAAGGTACGAGCCTGTAAAGCTGAAATGATCTGAACATGTTTTCCTGGTAGGAAACCCTGGTGAATATACTCTGGTGTCTAGACATCACCATAGATAACCCGGTGAGCATGACAGTCTATGGTGGCATGATGAACCGACAACCAATCCATACCCAGAATAACATCGAATTCACACATATCTAAAGGAAGGGCACTGACTGGACGAATTTTATCATCAAACTCAAGAGGGAGATCTTTATACACTTGGGTAATGAGTACAGAGTCTCGCATGGGTGTAGATATACTAAGTGCAATGTCTAGTGGCGTAGGGGTCATGTTTATTTTAACAGTATAAGAAGTGGATATAACTGAGTGGGTGGCGCCTGTATCGAAAAGTACACAAGCAGCATGTCCGTATATAAACAAAATGCCAGTAATGGTACCTGCGGTCTTATTTGCTTGCTCACGGGTAGTAGTGTAGACACGACCAGTGGTTGGTGGTAGTGGTGGTGGCGGAGTAACATCTGAGGTGTCTGGCCTGAGGTACCAGCATCATTCCCGCTCTTGCAATCCCTCTTCAGATGGCCCGGCTGGCCACACTGGAAACAACCACTCGTACCACGACGACACGGTCCCGTGTGTTTCTTTCCACATGTGATGCAAGTGGGATAAGTATACACGGCAGAAGCAGCTCTGGTTTGCTGAGAACCTGATTTTCGATGAAAAACACGTGTCACAATTTTGATATCTTAACCTGAAATAAGGCTTTCTGACTGAAATTAAAATTACCAGAATTTGTCGGTCGGGCAACCTGCTGACCCCTGTTGTTTTGGTCACGCCCCTGTCCAGCATCTCTGTTGGAATTTACAAAAAATTTAAGATCTGTTTTACACGATAGTTTAGTATTTATGGAGCTTAAAGACTCACCTGTAGCTGCCAGATGAGTTGGAGCTGCCGCGGTAATTATCACCGCCGTTCCTCTTATATGACCGATTACGGTCATATGACTGACCGTGGTTCCTGTAGTTCTGATGCGGAGTAGCCGATTGGGATCGGTCTCCTCCTCTGTGTCTGTAAGATTATAATTGGATAAGTCATAACATATAAGTTGACAAGCAATAATGGGGCTAAATTGTTTAAGTCTGTTGGGTGAGATGTACCTCTTCTCCGGACGCTCTATATTCTCGAGCTCATCTCTCTCGAAAAGCATCTCGACATCCCGAGTTGCATTAGCTACTTGTGACACATTAGTGAATGTGGCACTCATCAGTCTATCTGCAGTCCTAGAGTGAAGAGCCCAGCGAAATTGCTTCGCTTGCTCCTCTACGGTACCCGCAGCCTCCCCTAAGAATCCAGCCATCCTGAGGTATCGGTGCATGAACTCTATACTGTTCTCGCCATGATTCTGACGAATAACGTGGAAGTCCCTCTTCATCTTAGTTTGCTCCGCATGCGGGAAAAACTGGTCATAGAACATCGTCTTGAAACGTGCCCAGGTCAATGTAAGCTCCCAAGCATCTCCCCCATTGGACAGTTTCTGAGACCTCCACCAATGCAGAGCAGGACCCTCCAGCTTGTAAACTGCAAGCCTAACTTTGAAAACATCACCACATCACATAGCTCCAAAAATTTTCTCTATATGGTAGATCCAGTCTTCCGCGTCAGTTGGAGCTACAGTCTGCTCAAACAGTCGGGGTTTCTGCTTGTTATACAGATCCAGCCAAGCGGGTAAAGTGGCAGGTGGTGGAGCAGGAGGGTTGTTATTCTGCTGAGGTCCATTTTGGTATTCAGCTCGGATCTCATCACGAATTTGGGGTAACATGGCCTGTATAGCAGCCTGAACAGTAGCAGCAATGGCAGCTGCGTTAGGGTCATTCTCGGTTTCGCGTCTGGGCGGCATCTGAAATAAAAGAGGATAAGTTGATAAAACTGCCAAAACATGGGATAATAAATCTGAATATGTAATTCATGAAGGTATAGCCAATAAAATATGACATGAATACTGGTGAACGCCTAGGGTCAGTTCACAAAATGATAATTACTGAAACATAAATCTGACATGAGTAAGGATGAACGCCTATGGTCAGTTCATCCATACAAAATTTAAACGAGCGAGGGTGAACGCCTATGGTCAGTTCACCAAAACGAAATGTTCGCTGAAAAGCACATGCGATTAAGTATGGCCAGTCCTGTACCAACCGTTTACTTAATCAAAATTTGGAAAATCCGACTGATAAAATTTCATGAGTAGCATGGAAAATAACGACGCCAAAATACAAGAAGTTCTTGGTGACTACCCACTAGTCTCAGGTCAAGTTTTAGAGCCTACAGGTCGAACCTTGCGCTCTGATACCATAATGTAACACCCCACTTGGATAAATGGACCGTTACGTGTATTTATGGCGTGTCATCAAAGCATGCAAGGCAATGTATTAAACATTAAATGACCAAACGGAAGTACCGGAATCAAACATCGGTAGTCCAACATAAGTCCAAAATATAAAGATTAAGTACTGAAAGAAAAAGGACGAAACAGTGTCCAAACAACCAAAGTAAAGTAACGTAATGTGTGCATAAAAATAAAGGAGTCTGGATAGCTCCCATCCAAATGCACGTACTCTCTTAGAAGTCCTAAGATCGTCCCTGTGTACCTGCCGTTTGAAAACATGAAAGGAAACTACGGCTGAGCATAACGCTCAGTGGACGGATATAGCATGAATAGAAGGTACTGAAAGTAATGGAATAGAAGACAATAATGAAGCTATAAGACTGATATGACATGTGGTAAAACTCTGCATAAAATCTGATAAACCTGTTCATATATACTGAAACTGAAATATAACTTATTAATTCTGAAAACATGTATTTTCTGTATTTTCATTTGCCAAGAGCTTATATAGGTCATGAACTGAATCAACTGCTGCATGAATACATAGAGGGGTGTCCTCGTCATGCTGTAGAGGGGTGACCTCTAAATAACTGTGCTGGGTGGATGGATCAGCTCCAATGTGAAGGATGTAGAGCACACACCACATTCACCTGCTAAACTGTAAACTGTAGCCTAAGATGCATCCATACGCCCCACTAATAATACTGATAAAATGGCCAAGCTGAGCTGAGTGGGACGATGCAGGATATCACTCTCCTGCATGTGAGTCACGACACCGGTGCCTCTAGTGTCGTGGTTACGGTACCTCCGTAACTAGTACATAAACTAATCATGCTTGTATATAATGCTCAGGCACTTTATTTAATTCTTAACATAATTACTGATAAATTTAAACATATACTGGGGAAAACATTTGGCTGAAGATGGGGAAATCCTAATCATGCAGAGAAAGGAAGTCCTTACTGAAAGGACAGAAAATCCGTACCTCGTGTCCAGTAACTGACCGAGATCAACTGACCGAAAGTCTACTCTGATTTCACGCGAGCTACAAGAATACAGACGCGAATAAGTTGACTGATATTCGTTTATGGAATTTTACTGATCTTATTGGTTTCTTATTTATTCATTTTATTTTGATTCTGAAATTCTGTACGTATACCAACTGATAAATCTGAACTTATATTAATTCATTTTAATGTATTATTTTCTACTATTAATTATGGTACAACGTATTTCTGACGATAAAGTATTTCTATGATAAGTATCCCGCTAAATTAGAAAGTTTCTTAATTTAGAAAGTTCTCAAATTGTTTAATTCATTTCCTAAAATATACCCCTTTTAAAATATTAAAGAACTAATTTAATTTAATACACTTAAAATATATATTAAATATTTATCAAATAATTAAATTTAAAACAAAAGGTATAACATAAACATATTTATTTTATGGTTTATAATAACGTCCCGAGCTTACCGAGATATCCCATCTCGGTCGCACTAACAATTTAACATATACACAAAATCTGTCCCCAAGGATTAGTGACAGAAATTCTGTGTCACCAAAAACTGTCGCTAAAACTGCCCCTTTAAAAACTGCATATAATCTAACAGTTTTGCGACAGAAAAACTGTCGCTAAACTGTCGTTAATGTAATGTAATATAATGTTTTCTGACCCATTCTTTTCCCACTGTTTTTACCCACGGTTCCCACTGTTATGCTATGTTGTTCCCACTGTTATATAAGCCAAACGCACCCTTATGTTTTACAAAGCCCCCAAACGCACCCCTCGGTCAAAACTGGCCCTAGCCGCCCCTGTGTGGGTCACGGCTCGGCAGAAAGGAGAGTCACCGAGACATTAGGTCTCGGTTTTCGTGAGGCCAAACGAACCCGACCCCCCTGCTTCACGAACCAAACACCCTTGAGACCTTAGGTCTCGGTTTTGCTGTGGCTGTATAAACCAAAACCACCACCGAGACATTGTGATGTCTCGGTTTGGTGTATGGTCACCCAAACCCGACACCCTCTTTGTCATGTTATGAGATTCTACATAATTTTCGTTTAGTAAACCCTAAATTAAAGCAAAACGTGATGACCAAGAAGAAAGGAAACGAGAGTGATTACCGTAGTAGCTTCACAATGGGAAGGAAAAACACGGGGATTATTGGATCAACAAGGCTCGGCCTTCCCTTTCTTTTTTTTTGTCTTCTACCGGCGGCCAACACAAAACCCTAATCTATTCTTATTTTTTTTTGTTCGTTTGTTATGGGAGAAAAGGGGAAAACCCCCGCTTGTTTTGTGCAACCTAAATGGGCTAAAGCCTAAAACCCCTTCTCCTTTTATTTATTTTTTAAAGAACCGGCCCCTTTTATTTTATTTACTTTTATATTTTTTTTATTTTTTTTTAAACTTGTATATAATAACACTACTTGTATATAATTTTCTCGCGTTTGTTTCCTTCGATAAATTCTACGTAAATGTTTTAAATAATAAACCGCGTATTTACATTTCTCGATTTAAAATACGGGTTTTACAATTCTTCCCCTCTAAAAGAATAATTCGTCCCCGAATTAAGGATATGGTCGTACTGGGTTTTACAATTCTTCGCCTCTAAAAGAAGAATTCGTCCCCGAATTATACGGTATTTAAGCTGACTGGAGTAAAAGCTGAAATGCTAATAAGCTGGAAGACATAAAGGTCGAAAAGACATACCCGAAGCAAAAATGAAAGTGAGGATAAGAAGTCCGTATAGACTCCTCTGTTTCCCAAGTGGCCTCCCGCTCGGTATGGTTCCTCCACATGATTTTGACGAAAGGAATGGTCTTCCTTCTCATAACTCGATCCTGGCGATCTAAAACTGCTTCGGGTTCCTCAATATAAGATAAATCCTCCCGAATCTGATCGAGTGGATAATTTACTTTGTGAAGCTCATGATAGTTTTACCCCCTGAGTAATGATACGTGAAACACGTTGTGAACGTGTGAAAGCTGAGGCGGCAACGCCAACCGATACGATACTTCCCCGACACGTTCAAGGATTTCAAATGGTCCGATGTAGCGAGGGCTAAGTTTGCCTTTGAGGCCAAAACGTCTGACACCGCGCGCGGGTGATACTTTGAGGAACACACGATCCCCAGTCTGAAATGATAGATCTCTGCGATGCTTGCCGGCGTAACTCTTCTGGCGAGTACGCGCTTCTTGCAGTTTTGCCCTAGCGATGGCGACCTTTTCATTGGTCATTTCTATCAATTCTGGTCTTCAATCAAGCGTTCTCCAACCTGATCCCAACAAATAGGAGCACGGCATTTCCTGCCGTATAACATCTCGAATGGAGCACGCTTGATACTAGCATGCCAACTGTTGTTGTAGGCAAACTCGACCAAGCAAATATAGTCATCCCAGTGTCCTGTCCATTCTAATGCACAGGCGCGTAGCATGTCCTCTAAGGTCTGGATGGTACGCTCTGATTGACCGTCCGTCTGTGGATGGAAAGTTGTGCTGAGCTTGAGCCTAGTTCCCCAAGCTTTATGCAAACCTTCCCAGAAGTGAGAAGTGAAGCGGGGATCCCTATCTGATATAATTTCAGAAGGTGTACCGTGTAATCGTACGATCTCCTCGGTGAATAGTTTCGCTAATTTACTGACTGCGAAATCTTTGCGAATAGGAATGAAATGTGCTGACTTGGTCAAACGATCGACAACTACCCATATTGCATCACATGTCTCCGCTGAGTCTGTGGTAGTCCGGTGACAAAATCCATAGAGATCTTGTCCCATTTCCACATTGGAATATCTAAAGGCTGGAGAAGACCACTGGAACGCTGGTGCTCTATCTTAACCTGCTGACAGGTTAAGCATTTAGACACAAATGTTGCGGCATCCTGTTTCATGCCGCTCCACCAGAAATGCTGCTTAAGATCGTGGTACATTTTGGTGGAACCCGGATGGATAGAGAACAGAGAGCTGTGAGCCTCAGTCATTAAGGCTTCTCTGAGAGCAGGGTCTTCTGGAACGCAGAGTTTGGTACCCTGCCATACGATACCATCGTCATCGATGCGAAACTCGGTCTGCTGGTCAATGTTCTAGATAATCGCCCAGATTTCACCATCATCCTCTTGGGCGGCTTTAATCCTAGAGAGTAAGTCTAGTTCTACCCTCAAACTAGCCCAATATCCCCTTTGTCCGCGTACTAAGAGCTCAATATCATAACGCTCTAAGTCCTGAATAATTTCTTCCTGAACTTTGATGCCATTTACCATACC
Organism: Glebionis coronaria; assembly: GCA_025667525.1. Classification (NCBI taxonomy): domain Eukaryota; kingdom Viridiplantae; phylum Streptophyta; class Magnoliopsida; order Asterales; family Asteraceae; genus Glebionis; species Glebionis coronaria. Next base: position 494,810 of record JANFOE010001020.1, read on the forward strand.
TGACTTTCTGCTAAGGGCATCTGCCACTACATTTGCTTTACCTGGGTGATACTGGATATTAGTGTCATAGTCTTTCAGTAGTTCTAACCATCGCCGCTGTCTCATGTTCAACTCTCGTTGGGTGAATATGTACTTGAGACTTTTGTGATCGGTGAAAATATCACACGACTCACCGTATAAATAATGCCTCCAGATTTTAAGGGCGAAGACGACTGCTGCGAGCTCTAGATCATGAGTAGGGTAATTTTTCTCATACGGCTTCAGTTGACGCGAAGCATAAGCAATGACTTTCCCATGCTGCATAAGTACACAGCCTAAGCCCTTTCCTGATGCGTCACTGTAAATCTGATAACCACCTGTACCGGATGGAAGAGTAAGTATCGGTGTTGAGATCAATCGATGCTTGAGTTCCTCAAAACTCTTTTCTCTCTCCTCGATCCATATAAACTTCTCACCTTTTCGCATGAGTTGGGTCAATGGTAATGCCAAACGTGAGAAGTTTTCCACAAACCTGCGGTAATAACCCGCCAACCCAAGAAAACTACGTATCTCTGTGACAGATGTCGGTCTTGGCCATTTGGTGATAGCCTCCACCTTTACAGGATCCATAGTGATTCCTTCTGCGGAAACAATATGGCCTAGATACGCCACTGTATTCAGCCAAAACTCGCACTTAGAAAATTTAGCATATAACTTTTCTCGTCTGAGAATATGCAACACTGTAGGGAGATGATCCTCATGTTCCTCTTTAGATTTGGAGAAAATAAGGATATCATCGATGAATACGATCACAAACTTGTCTAAAAATTCGTGGAAGACTCTGTTCATCAAGTCCATAAACACTGCGGGCGCATTCGTGAGACCGAATGGCATAACGACAAACTCGTAATGACCGTACCTCGTGCGAAAAGCAGTTTTGGATATATCCTGCTCTTTTACATGCATCTGATGGTAACCTGATCGTAGATCAATTTTTGAGAAGTGCTTGGCGCCCTGAAGCTGATCGAATAAATCGTCAATACGAGGAAGTGGATAACGGTTACGAATAGTGAGCTTATTCAACTCACGGTAGTCAATACACAAACGCATGCTACCATCCTTCTTCTTGACAAACAAAACGGGAGCGCCCCAAGGTGACACGCTAGGACGAATGAAACCCCTTTCTAGAAGTTCCTGAAGTTGATCTTTCAGTTCCTTAAGCTCTACAGGAGCCATACGGTAAGGAGCTTTAGATACTGGTTCTGCACCTGGAATAAGATCGATGCCAAATTCTACCTCTCGCATGGGAGGTAAACCTGGAAGTTCCTCGGGGAAGACATCTGGAAAATCTGACACCACTGGCTGATCCTGAATTGAAGGTGCCTCAGAAGTCGTGTCATGGACTGTAGCTAGGAAACCCTTTTTTTTGTCTTCTACCGGCGGCCAACACAAAACCCAATCTATTCTTATTTTTTTTTTGTTCGTTTGTTATGGGAGAAAAGGGGAAAACCCCCGCTTGTTTTGTGCAACCTAAATGGGCTAAAGCCCAAAACCCCTTCTCCTTTTATTTTTTTTAAAGAACCGGCCCCTTTTATTTTATTTACTTTTATATTTTTTTTTTGAAACTTGTATATAATAACACTACTTGTATATAATTTTCTCGCGTTTGTTTCCGTCGATAAATTCTACGTAAATGTTTTAAATAATAAACCGCGTATTTACATTTCTCGATTTAAAATACGGGTTTTACATAGCCCATGGGGTATGTCTGCTCTATAATAGTTCAGGAGCATTCTCTAATGTTCAGGAGTATATAAAGGCCCACTTTATGGATATATATAACAATGAAGGATAAATAGAAATTTCTAACCACTGGCCTTTTAGTTTTAATATGCGCCGTGTGGTGCATCTTTGTCTTTACAGTTACTTTTTGCCACCCTTTTGTCGCACCCTAGCTTGTAGCATTAAGGTTACAGGCTCCCTTGACCCCACTGCCCAAAATTGATGTTTGCTTTTTGCTGATGTGCAGTCACATGTTGCTTATGCTGTGTTAATATTCAGCCAGAACTGAGGTAAAACTCTTGAAGACAAGAAGAATATATATAACAAACTCAAGACTGGTTAATATTATTAATATACAGTAATATTTTGTTAGTTTTACACGATGTTTATAATGTTTTTTTTTGCAAAATGGTAAAGCATTGTGAGGGTGTCAGCCATGGCAGTAGATTAAATGCCAACATCTGTTTCTTAGCAGTGTTTCGTGCCCTGGTTCTGTTTATATGGTCATTAAGGAGCAACTGCATTCATTATTGAAAAAGCCTCTCAGTAAGAGCTCTTGTGCAGAATCCGGCTAATTTAAAACATGGTATTGTTCCTTTTTATGAATGAACTCTAAGTTTAAGAAAGATCATGTTTCATGAGCGGTTTTATAAATCTTTACATGTGAGCTGATACTCACTTCTTAAACTGCCAACATGATGAAAAGGTATGATAACTTGAGACCAAGTAGGTTACATAGGGTTGACAGCTCATCCAGGTCTTCAATGGAGGTATGCGGTTGGACATGCACAACCACCATTTTTCGTGAGTGCAAGGGTCAATTTGGTTACGTTTATTTTCTAGCGGGTCAAATGGGTAAATTTAAAACAGATAATTGCTAGAAAGAGCTCTGGATTATTGAGCAGGATCACAGAGAAAAACATTGCACCCCGTATGCCCGAATCCACATGATCTCCTAAAGAACTTGGTTGGTATTAACTGATCATTTATTCCAAACATACTTAGATTTAGGTAGAACTTGGCTGGGATGTGTCATAAAGTGATAATGAGATACTGACTCGATAATATCAGAAGATCGGTTTTTATAAAACGTGGTACAAAGACAGCAGTTGGCAGACGCGACCACGTTTCTTGTAGGACCCACGAGTCTCGTCAGCGTTAGACCTGGTTATTCTTTTTAGTGCAAGAAACTCTTGGAATAGAAAAAAGATGAGAATTTGAGATTGTGTGTGGAATATAGGAGATGGTTACAGCTTTTGGGAATAAAATGTTTTTGTTTTTGTTTTTGCTTCATCATGAATGACAATGTTTTCGTTTATATCATGTCAATGGAACATGGATCAGGAGGACTGCAACAACAATTTATGCACTTGGGTTCACAATGCTGATCTAACATAATAATGCTAAAAAAAGTTCTTTTAGCTAAAAAAAAGAACCGTCAGAAGCGTCAGTTAAGATCAATATTGCCATTCTAAAAAGATAGTCTTTAGGCATTATTAGTGAAGTAAATCAGATTTTATTAAACTTGTGCACCCGACGACGCTTGGCTTAAGGGAAGTATGCATCAAAATCTGACTGTCAACACATCCCAATGTTCCTAGTATTAGTTTTGGTCTGATTAACACGCTTACCTATACTCATATTTACCCTTTATTGTTTTGCTTGATCTTAATATCAGTTTGGTAGACATGGTAGCAGACCCCTCCCATGCTCTTTTCTACCGAGTCTTTATGCTAATAGCATGTGCAATTATATTTTAGTTAGCTTAAGATAGAACCCTCATAGAAAAATCATACGCATATCAGATTAGTTCAAACTAATAGCAAATTATACCCACGAAATAGCGTTTGCTTGAGCTTAGAAGGCGATTGCAGGTAGAAATAAATATCAGACTCAAACACACACAAACAAAAAACGAAACTTATCTATGCCTTTACCCGAGTTGCAAATTGGAGTTGCCATCCAAAGGCTGAAAGAACCCTTGTGATTGAGGATGTTCATGTTGTTGTTCATATGTGCCTTTTTCACCAACTGCCCATGATGGTCGAGTTTGATTTTCTGCATACACTACTTCCAGTCGCTAAAACACAAAGCAATCAATAATTACGGTTAACAATGCTTTAGAAGACAATGTATTACTTGTCTTTATAGCCTCGTTTGGATTAGTGAATCTGTTTATGGAATCCTGGCTGGTGATTGCAACAGAATCTTCTAAAAATATAACATTTGGACTAAGAATCCAAAAGCACGTCAGTAACAAAAAGTGCAAAACCCAACCCTTATTTACCATATGTACCTGACTATCCTGTATCATAGATATACTTTTGACCTAACTATGATGTTATGCATTGGAAAGAAAAACGTGGTTAAATGCAGGACGGATAGCAAAAGGTCAACAAAAAAACAAAGAGGCCATTTTTAGAGGGAATAAATCTATAAAGATACTAATCATTTTAATGCACTTGTGTAGGATTCCAAGAAAGAGCAGCAGCATACACTCATGGGATTGGTTAGCAGGTGTTACACTCACCTTAGGGAAAACAGAAAAAGGCATTCTTACAGGCCAGTATGTGGACCTTATCATCACAAAAATACATCGGTTTTATGTGGCTAGCAGATTACATTCCTTTCAACTTTCTCAAGTCTTGCTAGGGAGGGAATTCGTTATATTGGCTGACAGCAAAATAAGAAGTGTTTAGAAGTACAGAAAACTGGTTCTACAACTTTGTACTTATTAAAATCAGTCAGCGAACAATGCTTAATTACCTCATTGGGATTTTGCAAGCTGCAAGCGTAATAGCTTCAGCACTGCCACAATCGCGGCCAAAACAAAAGGAATATTGTCGACCTTTCAAAAAATCACTTCTGTAGTAGCTATGAGAATAGCAAAAGCACGTGCGAAGGTTATCTCCTGTAACCAAGATAAATATTTCAGTATGCTTTCACGAAAATGCCAAAAATGGAGATCCTGGAAGTGCATTTCTTTCATAAACATGATATTTTAAGGGATAATTTATAAGACGTAATTATATAAAGCGTCACCATCAGCTCCTCCGGCAGAAGAAAACAATGGGTCAGCAGTAGAAGCAGCAACATTAGTCCCACCATATGTTAATCCTAAGAACCTGAATTCAGACCCAAATCCCCTTGACTGTTGCAATGTCTTAATAAACGCCTGGTAATTGCGAATGTCAACATCACTCACACTTCTGCGTACATACTTCATTGAATCCTCAAAGTGAGCAATCCAAATCATATCTTAGATCCCCATTCTTAAGACATTCCGATCCTCCGGATAAGTCGTCATGGATGAAGAAACATGTGGAGGCGATGTCCTTTTCTTCTAAAGTGGTTCTTGATAGCTAACTGCATCAAAAATTCTTAATAAAAAATCCTGCATTCATATTTCTTTAGAAAATAAAAAAATTTCCTATTGCATCTTGCTCATTTGTAGGAACAATTACATCATCGCCTCAGTAATCAATTTAAATGGGTCAGAATATTAAATGATAGATTTAATTGCATCATCATGTAAATAAAAATAGTACATACCTTCTACTATGATTCTGAAGCATCAGGGATTGTTTTAGGGTTTTTTTTATTATTCAGTGATTTTGATATGTATCAATCGCTGTTTTAGGGTTTTAGATATAGTCGATTGATTATGTATTTGTTTTTTTTTCGTCTCATGATTAGTGGTTTATGAAAGATGACGGTCAAACAGCGTTTATGAAACATGACGGTCAAACATGTGCTGACGTGGATTAAAACATGCTTATGTGGCATATCCCTCCTCTTATATATAATGTAAAGATATATATATATATATATATATATATATATATATATATATATATATATATATATATATATATATATATATATATATATATATATATATATATATATATATATATATATATATATATATATATATATATATATATATATATATATATATATATATATATATATATATATATATATATATATATATATATGTATATATATATATATATATGTATATATATATATATATATATATATATATATATATATATATATATATATATATATATATATATATATATATATATATATATATATATATATATGTATATATATATATATATATATAGTGGGGTTATTATAAAACAAATCCTATAATAAAACAAATGAGGTGAATTCTCAGCCCTTGGATCAAAATTACTAAATTTGATAAAAAAAATGGTGTATTTTTGTAAACTATCAAACTTTAGGGGCAATTCTCGAAAGAAAACAAATATTAAACGCGCCTATAACTGATCAAAACACATAGCACACACAATACACGCAGTTAAAAACCGCTCATTAAACACACAGTTAAGTCACTGAAACCACTCAATAAACACACAGTTAACGCACTGAAAACGATAAAAAACACACGATTATCACAGTGAATCCGATCAAAAAACTCGCATTTCACACTCTGAATCATCTTGAATCAGAAAGTTAAGCAGGCAATCGAGATGGTTCGAACCTTTATTGGACTATCTCCACCTTCTCAGTCTGGTAATAGATTTGTTAATTTTTAAATTATTGTTCAAAGTTTGTTTAAAGATACTTTTTATGCTTGAAAATAAATGCTATTTGTTAAAATGGCAGTATAATGCACTAGAATTAGACTTAAGTTCATATGAATGATTAGATTAGATGTTGATCAAAGTTTTTTTAAAAGTTACTTTTTATGATTCGAAATGATTGCTATGTGTTAAAAATTGCATTGTAATGCTCTAGAATTGGTCTAAGGTTCATATAAATGATTTAGGTTAGATGTTGTTCAAAATTTGATTAAAAGTGACTTTTTAAGCTTCAAAATCACTGCTATGTGTTAAAAATGCACTATAATGCTTTAGAATTAGATTAAGGTTCATATGAATGATTTAGGTTAGATGTTATACTAAAATTTGTTTAAAAGTGGCTTTTAATGCTTCAAAATCATTGCTATGTGCTAAAAATTAACTATAATTCTCTAGAATTAGAATTAGGTTCATATGAATGATTTATGTTAAATGTTATTCAAAATTTGTTTAAATGTAAGTTTATATGCTTGAAAATCATAATGATGTGTTAAAATTTGTATTCTAATGTTCTAAAATCCGAGTTAGGTTCATATGAATGTTTTCTGTTAGCTGTTGTTTAAAGTTTGATTAAATGTGAGATATCATGCTTGAAAAACACTATAATGCGTTTAAATTTGAACTCTAATGCTAGTTAGATTCATATGAATGATTTTAGTTAGCCGTTGTCTAAAGTATGATTAAATGTGAGATTTCATACTTGAAAATCACTATGATGTGTTAAAATTTGCACTCTAATGCTCTAAAATCCAAGTTATGTTGATATGAATGATTTAGGTTAGCTGTTGTCTAAAGTATGATTAAATGGGAGTTTTCATGCTTGAAAATCAATGCGATGTGTTAAAATTTGTATTCTAATGTTCTAAAATCCGAGTAAGGTTCATATGAATGTTTTCTGTTAGCTGTTGTTTAAAGTTTGATTAAATGTGATATATCATGCTTGAAAAACACTATAATGTGTTAAAATTTGAACTCTAATGTTCTAAACTGCTAGTCAGATTCATATGAATGATTTTAGTTAGCCGTTGTCTAAAGTATGATTAAATGTGAGATTTCATACTTGAAAATCACTATGATGTGTTAAAATTTGCACTCTAATGCTCTAAAATCCAAGTTATGTTGATATGAATGATTTATGTTAACTGTTTTTTATAGTTTCATTAAATGTGAGTCTATATGTTTGAAAATCAGAGTGATGTGTTAAAATTTGTACTCTGATGCTCTAAAATCCAACTTATGTTGATATGAATGATTTAGGTTATATGTTGTCTAAAGTATGATTAAATGGGAGTTTTCATGCTTGAAAAACAATGCGATGTGTTAAAATTTGGACTCTAATGCTCTAAAATCTAAGTTAAGTATATATGAATGATTTAGTTTTAATGTTGTTCAAAATTTGATTAAATGTAAGTTTATATGCTTGAAAATCAGTATGATGTGTTAAAATTTGTATTCTAATGTTCTAAAATCCGAGTTAGGTTCTTATGAATGTTTCTTGTTAGATGTTGTTTAAAGTTTGCTTAAATGTGAGATATCATGCTTGAAAAACACTATAATGTGTTAAAATTTGAACTCTAATGCTCTAAAATACGAGTTAGATTCATATGAATAATTTTAGTTAGCCGTTGTCTAAAGTATGATTAAATGTGAGATTTCATACTTGAAAATCACTATGATGTGTTAAAATTTGTACTCTAATGCTCTAATATCCAAGTTATGTTCATATGTATGATATTAGTTAGCCGTTGTCTAAAGTATGATTAAATGTGAGATTTCATACTTGAAAAACACTATAATGTGTTAAAATTTGTATTCTAATGCTATAGAATCCAAGTTAGGTTCATATGAATGATTTAGGTTGGCTGTTGTCTAAAGTATGATTAAATGTGAGTTTATACGTTTGAAAATCAGAGTGATGTGTTAAAATTTGTATTCTGATGCTCTTGATTTTGTGTTAGGTTCAAATGAAAGATTTATATAGACTGTCTGTAAATGAATAGAGTGTGTGATCTTTTCAGGTATATCTCCATCAGTTAAAAAGACCAATGAGAAAAAAAAACCAACGGAAAACAGTGATTCGGATTTTTAAGAAAATACTTTCGATAAATATAAGATAGAAAAAAAGGAAGATAAGGGGAAAAGGCTTGCAGTAAAAAAAGATTCTGATGTATATTTTCAGTCAAAAAAGAAGGCAAAAACAAAAGATAATATGATCGTTTGTTCTCCACAAGCAATTCAACAAAAGAAGCCAAAAAAGGTTGATCACGAAACAATAAAATACAGAATGTCACCAAGAAATCTCCAAAAGGTCCTAAACAACTTAAGCCCTCAACAAGACAAGCGTGTTCGAGAAATGGGATTTGGTGATTTTCCTAAAAACTTCAACATATATTATATCCCATCAACCTTAGGTCTGTTTTTAGCTACCAATTTTGATTCAGAAACACGCACTCTAGGAATGGGAGATGGTAGGAAGATAAAGTTTACCAAACAACTTGTGCATGATATGCTTGGGATACCAATGGGTGATATCCCTGTTGAAACTCTAAAAGAAAAAAATCTATTAGAGCCTACGACTCAGAGATGGAGAAGTAAGGTGAAGCATATTGTCGGTAATGATAAAAAATCGGAGTATCAAAATTGGAATCATTTTTGTCTGAATACGAAAAAGCCAATTGGGTATTTGATGTTGGTTTCCTATCATTGTTCTTCTCAATAATCGGAGAAGGTAACAAAGATGGAACGATAAATGAGAGGCTTATTCCATTTATTGGGAATAACACTGATAGGATTGAAAAAATGGATTGGTGCTCATATGTATTAGAATGTTTGGTGAGGAAATGCACCAGTTTTGATTCAAGTAGCACCTTCAGTGGACCATTGGTTTTACTCACAGTAAATACTAATTTAAACTTAAATGCTGTAAATTTTAGTCTTAACTGCTGTAAATTTTTTACTTAAAATGCTGTAAAAATTTACTATTTAGTTTATTAAATTTTACATAAAATTTCAACAACTAACTACTAAAAAATATTTTTTTTGGTGCAGCTTGTGTATTGCAATTCAACTGTGTGTAAAAAGGTAAAGGTCGAAAAAACAGTCCCTGCGTTCAAAGCATGGAATCATCAATTGATGAAAGCTAGAGAATCTCTTGAACTTAAGAAAGGAGGTTTTGGACGTTTAGAGATCGTTGATGGTTTAGAATGGATTGAGCCAAAGAAGAAAGATTCCAAAAAAAAGAAATTAGTGAATTTATCAGGTATACATAAAATATAAAATAAATATATTCTTGAAATTTTGTTATTATATAATAATTTATTTTGTTGATGTTGTAGAAGATGAAGAAGAGTTTTCAAAAGAAGAACTTGAAGAAGCTAAAGATTTTTCATCTAAAACTTTTAAGGTAATAATTTTGAATGAAATATATGTTACGTAAGATGATTTGGTTAAAAAATTAACTAAAATTCAGTAAATTTTCCGGTCTTAAGGCTCACACAATCAAAAAATATTTGATGCATGTGGCTCACTAGGAACACGCTCGAAAATCTAGTGGGAGCCTTTTGATTCCCCATATTGGGAAAACTCCTTCTTTGTAATGAGGATTGAGAACTCGGTTGTTTTAAAATGATAGTTATGATCTTATTTTTTAAAAGTTATGAAAGTGATTTGGCAAAAAAAACAATTTAATGCATTAAACTTTAAATGATTTTTTATATTATAGGGAATGTGCGATACTGTAAAAGATAATCTACAGCAAGCAATTAAGCTGATGGAAGATTCTGATAGAAAATTGGATCTTGCTTTTAGATACTATCCCGAGTCCGAAAGGTTAAAAAAACTTGTAAATCATAGAAATAAGGTTTTCATAGTTTATTATAAACATAAGCAAGGTGATGTGGAAGATGAAAATGATGATAGTGAAAAGGGGAATGGAGATGAGGATGATGAAATTGATGGTAGTAAAGACGGGAATGGAGATGAGGATGATGATATTGATGATGAAACTGGCGATGATGATGGATTAGATGATGACTAAGAAGATGACGATGATGATGCATTAGATGATGATAATGATGCAGTAAAGGGAAATGTTGATGATCAACATGATGATGCAGAAAAAGGAAATGTTGAGGATCAACATGATGGTATGTCTATAACCTTCAAATTATATTTTTCTATGTTCTACTAAAAATTTTTTTGGTAATAATATAACTATAATGCTATAACATTATTACGTTAATTTGGTAAGGTTTGCAATTTAAAAATTCTAACAATGTAAAAATATGCAGATAATGGCGATGATGGAAAAAAGAATAAAAAGGTGGTGACGATGTAAATGAGGAAAAGAAACATGAGCATGATTGTAAAAATGTTGGAGAGGGGCCTCAAAATCTGATTGCAGGGCAAAAAATGGGCATTGTACCATTTGATTATACTTATTTCACTCAGACAACTCCTCTAGAAACACAATCTTCAAATGAAACTGATAAAAATGCTCGGATAGCTTATGTCGTAGAAGAACCTTCAGAAGATAGTGATGAAAGTCTGTTGAGTTATCTAAACACTAGACTTCCCACAATAGAACCTTTATCACAAACGAAGGAAGACGAAAAAGGATATCAAATCAACAAACGAAGAAAGATTGATGTTGAAGATGATTTGGGTATCGTGGGTGTTAAAGTTGTTGATTTTGATGTAGGTCAACCAGGGTTGGATGCATTTGATTTGGTTGACAATGTGACCGATAATGTTTAGACTTGTACCTCAGATGTTTTACAAAATCTCAACACTCCTTCCTTTCGTCCTAAATCAAGAAATCTGAAATTAAGCCTAGTACGAAACAATGAAGGACATTTTGAGGCAAGAAAAATGGATGAAGGAAATACAAGTGCCATAGAAAAAAGTGTTGAAGCTCATGAAGTTGCTGAATTGCCTCCAAAAACATCTGTTGAAGCTAATGAAGTGGTTGAAGCAACTGAAATTCTTGAAATTGCTGGAATGGCTTCAATACTTGTTAATGCAGTCCAAAACACAGACACTAAGACGCCAATGTTCACAAGTAGTGTTACAGATAAGAATTCAGAAAAAGGCAAAGAGAAAGTGGTTAGTATTGCAGTTCCAGAACCCTCAAATGAAAGTGATTTTAAAAGGCCTATCAGAAGTATGAAAAGAGGCGCTGAAGTATTAGAAGATGCGGTTTATAGGATAGACTCAAGTCAAAAGTTGCCAGCATATCACGAGAGGAAAATTCAACCAGCCATACCATTTACTGAAGATGAAATAAAGGTTATAGAATATGTATGGAGTGGCAGTTGTCCTGAAGGGTTAGTTTTTACTGGATTAACCTTTAATAAAGTAATTGAATTGCATATTATAGATATTTTTTTTTGTTTGTGATTTGGTTAAAAAAACTGAATTCCTTTTATAATGCGCAGGGAATTTATATTCAATGGATTTGGCATAGTAATTGAATGTATATGGTTCTTGAGTCTTTATCCAAACATCCTAATTTCATCAAATATTCTTGACTTATGGAGTCTTGTTCTGGCGTATGAGGAGACATTCAAATCGAGCGTCTCATTTAACTCAAATTTGTACTGCAGTACAGGAATGCTGGTGAGTTTTTTGTCTATATATATACTTAAAAAATTGAATTTCTATAGGTTGAAATATTTTTTTTGTGATTATATACAGCCTCCCGCTCTGGTTGAACAGAAAATGGATGAAGAAAACCTGAGAAAAGTTTTTGATGATAACTTTGAGTCTGTTTTAAAAAATTCAAAGAAAACAAATTTGGATAACATTAGTATGGTAAGTCATAAATAACATCTATTACTAATACTATTTAAAAATTATTTACAGCATTACAATAAAATTTTTACAGCATTACTATGTTTTAGTTAATAATTTTTTATTGAATTATCTACAAGTTATGATTCCTTGCATTCAGATGATACTATTTAATATGCTTCAATATAATATCTGCTGAAATAGAAATCATGGACAACCTTGATGATGATTCTAAGGATCTTGATGACAGATATGGCCCTTATGCCATGACAATGGTAATTTTTTGATTTATGAATCTCATTTGGATAAATAGATATGTATTAATAAATACTAGTTTTTTATAACCTTCAAAATTTTGTTATAAATTTTTTTTAAATATAACAAGTAAATTTTTTTTATTGCATTACATATTATTTTACAGCATTAACATCAATCTTGTATTTTTTCACAGATCAAATTATTCATTGCTTATCTAGAAAGTGTAAATCATCCAAAACATGCTGCATTCATGAAGGCCGTCCCAAGAGTCTTGAAGATGACTTGGAGGACAAAAAAATGTTGTCGACTCTGGTCTATTTGCTATGAGACATATGGAGATGTACATCGGTAAAGAAATATGGTTGATGACAATGCCAGATGAAAATAGATATCAAAAATCAACTATTAACACTCTCAGAGCAAAGTACTTAGCAAAGATTCTGCTGTTGCCGTGTAACCTTTGGAGAAATGAGTTACTCAAAGCGGCGGACAAACATTGGAAGAAGCAACAAAAGAAACAAAAGATTATAAGTGGTTTCAATGTGAAAGTTAATATTGGGCTCATGAGAAAGTTTGAAGCAAGAATAAAGAAGGAAATCCTTGGATGAAGTTTAATGAAATTATGTATAAACTTTTGAAGAATTTTATTATGTAAAGTTTACCCAAAATATAAAGTTCGTTTCTGTTGTAATTTTATTTCAGCTTGGCCTAAGTACATTGTAAATGCCACTCTGTTTACCTAATATTTATTTTGGTTATCCTCTCCTGTAATGCAGTAATTAACCTTTATGATTTGGTAAACTTCTAATGGAAATAAGTAGATTTTTAAGCATTATACCTTTATATTTAATATTTTTTTAAAGAAATCTGATAAAATGGTATATAGATTTGATAAAATATGATAAATTTATATATTGATTTGCTAAAATATGATAAAGTTGTATATTGATTTGGTAAAATATAATAAAGATGTATATTGATTTGGTAAATATTAGTAATAACCTTTCTAGAATGTCTCAATTATGATGAATAAACGACCACCTACCTATTAATCTGTTAAAATTAAATATTGATTTGGAAAAATCTATTAAAATTGTATATTGATTTGGTATATATTACAAACTTTAGGGGCAAATTAGTAAATAACCAACCGAGAGCGTCTCATTTATGGTGAATAAACACCCACGTATCTCTTATATTTATCAATTACTAAATATATCTCCAATATTTCTCTCTCCCCAAGTTTACACACAGTAGATCAAAACCAGATCAAAACCAGATGCATAAAATTTGAAATGCATCAATCCAAAAAGATGGTGAATAACAATCTAAAATCCTGTACTCCTCCTCGTAAGCGAATTAATACCTCTATTTATTTATTTTCGATATTATTTATGTTTATAACAATCTGATTCCAACTATCATTTACACTCTCAGAGCAAAGTACTTAGCAAAGATTATGATGTTGCCTTGTAACCTTTGGAGAAATGAGTTACTCAAAGCGGCGGACCAACATTGGAAGAAGCAACAAAAGAAACAAAAGATTATAAGTGGTTTCGATGTGAAAGTTAATATTGGGCTCATGAGAAAGTTTGAAGCAAGAATAAAGAATGAAATCGTTGGATGAAGTTTAATGAAATTATGTATAAACTTTTGAAGAATTTTATTATGTAAAGTTTACCCAAAACATAAAGTTCGTTTCTGTTGTAATTTTATTTCAGCTTGGCCTAAGTACATTGTAAATGCCACTCTGTTTACCTAATATTTATTTTGGTTATCCTCTCCTGTAATGCAGTAATTAACCTTTATGATTTGGTAAACTTCTAATGGAAATAAGTAGATTTTTAAGCATTATACCTTTATATTTAATATTTTTTTGAAGAAATCTGATAAAATGGTATATAGATTTGATGAAATATGATAAATTTATATATTCATTTGCTAAAATATGATAAAGTTGTATATTGATTTGGTAAAATATGATAAAGTTGTATATTGATTTGGTAAATATTAGTAATAACCTTTCTAGAATGTCTCAATTATGATGAATAAACGACCACCTACCTATTAATCTGTTAAAATTAAATATTGATTTGGAAAAATCTATTAAAATTGTATATTGATTTGGTATATATTACAAACTTTAGGGGCAAATTATTAAATAACCAACCGAGAGCGTCTCATTTATGGTGAATAAACACCCACGTATCTCTTATATTTATCACTTACTAAATATATCTCCAATATTTCTCTCTCCCAAATTTACACACAGTAGATCAAAACCAGATCAAAACCAGATGCATAAAATTTGAAATGCATCAATCCAAAAAGATGGTGAATAACAATCTGAAATCCTGTACTCCTCCTCGTAAGCGAATTAATACCTCTATTTATTTATTTTTGATATTATTTATTTTTATAACAATTTGATTCCAACTATCATTTCATGTATCTAGAAAATAGGAAAAGTGTTAGACTGATGATAAACAAAGAGTAGATTATGGAAACAGTAAAAAAAAGTCGCCGGAAAAATCTATAACTATATCAACCAGTAAGTGATTTATTCTACATCTTTATTTTAATGCGATGTGTTAAATTTGAGTTTTCATGCTTGAAAATAACTGTAATTTGTTAAAATTTGTACTGTAATGCTCTAAAATCCGAGTTAGGTTGATATTAATGAATTAGGTTACATATTGTAAATATTTTGTATAAATGATTGTTTATATGCTTGAAAATCATTTTGATGTGATTAAATTTATACTCTAATGTTCTAGAATGTGATTTAGGTTCATATGAATGGTTTATGTTAGCCATTATCTAAAGTATGATTAAATGTGAGTTATCATGCTTGAAAAACACTATAATGTGTTAAAATTTGAACTCTAATGCTCTAAAATGCTAGTTAGATTCATATGAATGAATTAGGTTACATATTGTAAATATTTTGTATAAATGATTGTTTATATGCTTAAAAATCAGTTTGATGTGATTAAAATTATACTCTAATGCTCTAGAATGTGATTTAGGTTCATTTGAATGGTTTATGTTAGCCATTGTCTAAAGTATGATTAAATGTGAGTTATCATGCTTGAAAAACACTATAATGTGTTAAAATTTGAACTCTAATGCTCTAAAATGCTAGTTAGATTCATATGAATGATTTAAGTTAGCCGTTGTCTAAAGTATGATTAAATGTGAGATTTATACTTGAAAATCACTGTGATGTGTTAAAATTTGCACTCTAATGCTCTAAAATCCAAGTTATGTTGATATGAATGATTTAGGTTAGTTGTTGCCTAAATTATGATTAACTGTGAGTTTTCATGCTTGAAAATCACTATGATGTGTTAAAATTTGTACTATAATGTTCTAAAATCCGAGCTAGGTACATATGAATGAATTAGGTTACAAATTATTCATAAATATTGATAAAATGATTGTTTATATGCTTGAAAATCAGTTTGATGTGATTAAAGTTATACTCTAATGCTCTAGAATGTGATTTAGGTTCATTTGAATGGTTTATGTTTTTAGGGTAAAGGGGATTGTCCCCGGTAAAAGATATATTACGCCAAAAAAACATTGAAGTACAAAAGGATAAGGGTGAATCCCTTATCACAGCCCGTTACATGGGCAAAAAACAAGCTATAAACTAGCTTAAACCAACCACCTACATAAGATAGACATGCCTATCTTACGATCAACCAAACTAGCTACTTTCTGTTCTTATTAATAAGACTAAAATCATATTTATCTGCATAGCTATCATTAGGATCAAACATATCATCATCTTCATTAATATATCCATTAGTCTTCTTCTTTCCCTGTTCTGGAGCCATATAATCATCTTCCCCAATTGTAGAGGTAGATGCTACATTACGGCCTAATGAGCCCTTAGTACTCTTCTTTCTCTACTCACACGCCACATAATCATCTTCCTCAATGGAACTTAAGACATCAAATACATTAGAAGTAGACGTAGAGGCAATATTAGTGACATTAGGCTTGGTAGTCTGCTTTTTCTCTGTACCTTTTGTTGCTCCTCGATAATAAGACACTTTAGGCTTCGTGAGCCTTAACCCAGCCACCGGCTTTGGTTTCCACTGTTGCTCCGTTTGTTTTCCTTTGTTTTTCCTATTTATTACCTCAATAAATTCTTCATTCCGAACAGATGGACCTGCACATGCTCCAGTATTCTTAGGAATCGGTTTTGGACGTTTCGGACACTGAACACCTGAATGGCCGAAAATTTTACATTCCATACAATGTGGGGGTTGCCATTCATATTCCACCTCAATTTTCTCCATAGAATGCCCAGCTTCATCATCTAAAGGAATAGCAACCACTAGCGAGTCCACAAGGACCCGATCTGAGGAGATCTCCACAAGAGCACGAGCATATATCACATGTATAACTATCCAACATAACTGGCTTACCCAGTTTAGATGTAATGATACTAATACCCACTTCTGAATAGGCAGCGATAGGAATATTATGGAGCTTAATCCATACTGGGACAGATGTTACCTCCTCCTTAACCAATTTCGAGTTAGGCTTCCAAACATTAAGAATAATAGGGACTAACCTTATCAACCACGGACCACTTTCAAGCACTTGTTCCATTCCCTCCTTAGTTTTGAATTTAAATAAATAGAAGCCATTGCGAACAATCACCCGCTCAATGCCATACTTAGCCCAAGTATTCATAACATACCTTTCCACTAATGTAAAAGTTATTCTCTTACCAAGAAAATATCCATACAACGTATTAGTGAAATGAGATTTCACCTCGTCAACCGCAACCTTAGGTATTGCCACATCAGCCCCATTGACATTCTCAAATTCAGTAATATGAGAGACCTTTACAACTCTTTTCATACTTGGAGATTTCGGGACATGAAACAACTCAGCAAAACCATGTATAGTATTCGGACTATCATTATGGTTACCAGCCTTAGAGGACGTTACCCCAGCCCCTAACCCACCATCTTGCGATGCCATAGAACTCGGCTGTTCTATATGCACAGGATTCACGCAGCCCTCATCTTGAGGTAAACTCGTCTTCAGATCACTCTCCAAGTCAGCCCGTGAAGCATCAATATTTTCGTCTTCCTTAGCAACCATATTTGGTCAACGAATAACCCTAAGAACCTCACGTCTCTGTGGATCACCACCAGTCCTTGCACCAGCTTCTTTTAACCGTTTCATTCGCGCAACCAATGCATCTAAGTCAACCTAACTGCCCAAACTCCTCGTCTCCATACCAGCCAAACCCTAGAAATCCTACAAACCCTAAATAATACTCTGCCTCCAATCTGACAACAATGGAACAAACACTAATGATTACTATTAGAAAACGACACACACCATGATAGCCAACCTAGGATCAAACGAGTATTATGGATAATATAACCAGCAGCCCTAACAAAACCTAACAGATCAAAACCCTAATCAGCCATCACTCAAGAAAAAGTAATAACTCCTAGCAATCCTAACCAACAAACCACCTACAATTAACTATTGGTAAACGAAACACAGATCTGATAAAAGACGATCAAAGATCATCAAGTAACAAACCCTAGAAATCGTCAAGCCAAAAGAAAAACGTAGGAAGAAGTTAAGATTAGAGACATCAAAGATCAATAAGATTAAATGAATGCACGAAAAAAGAGGCAATGATTAGATCGGATTTAAGGGAGGGAGACCGGAAATCACCATGTAGAGAGAAATTAGGGTTTCAGCTTTTGTTTAGACAATGTCCACACTTGAATGGTTTATGTTAGCCATTGTCTAAAGTATGATTAAATGTGAGTTATCATGCTTGAAAAACACTATAATGTGTTAAACTTTGAACTCTAATGCTCTAAAATGCTAGTTAGATTCATATGAATGATTTAAGTTAGCCGTTGTCTAAAGTATGATTAAATGTGAGATTTCATACTTGAAAATCACTGTGATGTGTTAAAATTTGCACTCTAATGCTCTAAAATCCAAGTTATGTTGATATGAATGATTTAGGTTAGCTGTTGCCTAAATTATGATTAAATGTGAGTTTTCATGCTTGAAAATCACTACGATGTGTTAAAATTTGTACTATAATGTTCTAAAATCCGAGTTAGGTACATATGAATGAATTAGGTTACAAATTGTTCATAAATATTGAAAAAATGATTGTTTATTTGCTTGAAAATTAGTTTGATGCGATAAAAATGGTACTCTAATGCTCTAGAATGTGATTTAGGTTCATATGAATGATTTATTTTAGCCGTTGCCTAAAGTATGATTAAGTGTGATTTATCATTCTTGAAAAACACTGTAATGTGTTAAAAATTGTACCCTAATGCTCTAAAATCCGAGTTAGATTCATATGAATGATTTTATTTAGCCGTTGTCTAAATTATGATTAAATGTGAGATTTCATGCTTGAAAATCACTACGGTGTGTTAAAATTTGTACTCTAATGTTGTATATAAATGTATTATGTTAGATATTGTTCAAATTTTGATTAAATGATTGTTTATATGCTTGAAAATCAGTGTCATGTGTTAAAATTTGAACTCTAATGCTCTATATTCCGAGTTACGTTTGTATGCATTATTAAGGTTGGCTGTTGTCCAATATTTGATTAAATGTGACTTTTAATGTTTGAAAATCATTGCGATGTGTTAATATTTTACAGTATCAATATATGAAATGGATGTGTAATGATTCATTAAATTCTTAAAAGTTGGATAACATTGTTAATTATTTACAGGTAAAAGCAATGAAAGACTCTCAGAACCAGAGGGATTTAATACAAATGAAGTATCTTCCAAACGAAAAAAAATATGTGTTAAAAACAAAGTTACTGGTAAAAGAGCAGCATCTGATGACATCCCAACTGATGAAGGAAGAAGCCAAAACAAAAAAAAAGAAAAAGGTTGCAGCAGTTGATATTCCAGATTCAACTGAGGTACTTGACGATGCTGAACAAATTCAATTAGACAATGTTTATACATCAAAGACATATGCTCCAACTGCTGTGGTAGAGAAGGTAGTGGTAGAGAAGGTAGCTGAAAAAGGTAAGATGATGAGAAATCAGAGGATTAATGCGAAGAAAGTGGTAGAGAAGGTAGCTGAAAAAGAAGTTGCTGAAAAAGAAATTGCTAATAAAGGAAAAGCAGTCAATATTACAGTTTCAACTGAGGTACTTGACGATGTTGAACAATTTCAAGCAGAAAATGTTGAGACATCAAAGACAGATGCTCCAACTGTTGTGATAGGGAAGGAAGTTGTAGAGAAGGTAGCTGAAAAAGGTAAGATGATGAGAATTCGGAGGATTAAATCGAAGAAAGTGGTAGAGAATGTAGATGAAAAAGAAGTTGCTGAAAAAAAAGTTTCTAAAAAAGGCAAAGCATTATTTCCAATATCGTCCCAAGAATGTCAGTGCGTCATTTGAATCTTTTGTTAAAAGCATGCACAACAAGACAGCTTAAGGTTATAGAAGAAATGGGTTTGGGACATTTCATCAATAATTTTGAGTATATGTCGGTTCCAACCAAGATGACATATTGGATTGTAGAAAACTATGATCCTGAAACAGACACTATAAAGATGAAGGATGAAAGAAGAATTAAAGTAACCAAGGAATTAATTTATGACATTTTGGGTGTTCCGATGGGTGAAAAGAAAGTTATCTCTCTACCTAGCACAACGTCTGAAGATAAGACAACTACAGATTGGAGAGCAACAACACCCTTTGCAGGAGATGATGCAGACAGGATAAATATTTCAAAGCTTGAAGATCATGTTGCTAGCTTGACCGAAACAGATTGGTTTTTCCAAGTCGGCTTTTTGGTCATTTTCTTCTCTGGTCTAGCTGAAGGGAACAAAGATGGCACTGCAAATCAAAGATTCATACCATTGGTAAACCGAATGGAAGAATTTCAACAATTTGATTGGTGCGAGTATATTTTTGACTGTATTCGATCAGAGATCCAGGATTGGTCACCAAGAAAAACCTTTGCTGCTTCCACAGTAGTATTGGCGGTATGTTTTTTACAGCATTAACTAATAATGTATTGTTTCTTAAATATGATGCAATAAATTTTAAAATATAATGCTAATATATATTTTTTTTCTTTTTTAGCTTATATACTGTAGTTCAACAGATTCGCCTGATCTAAAAGTGGAAAGAACATCACTTGTATTCAAAGGTTGGAGTACAGACTTGCTAAAAAAAAGAGAAGCACAAGAAATAGATAGTGGAGGCTTTGGTAAACTTCCTATATTCAAATAATTTGAATATACTGAACCACCAAAGATCAAATTGAAGAAAAGGAAAGAACGAAATAATCTACTAGGTAAGTTATAATCTTATATTAAAAAAATATAGATATATGGAATCATATGATGATTTCTAATATTAGGTTTGATCATTGTGTTAACAGAGGGTGGAAGTACTAGCCGAGAAGAGAATCTACAACAGTTCAAAGAAAAAACTAGTCAGGTAATCATCAAGTCTCTTCTATATTATTAAGTTAAAATATAAGTTCCATATCTTGATGCATTAGTTTAGAAGTTTTAATGAATCAAAGTTAGATTTTAGTTAACATAGACTATTTTGCAAAAAGTAAATCATCATATTTTTACTGAATAAAAGTTAAAAAGTTTAATGCATCAAACTCATTTTTTAAATAAAAATTTTTTAAAAAAAAAGAGAAAAAGTTTAATGCATCAAAGTTATCTTTAGCTAACAATTTATCTTTTTTTTGAAAAACAAACAGGATATGAAGGTTTTCTAAAATGATAACCTCATAAAGCTTATTGAAATGTTTGTAATCCTAAAAATAGCATATCTTACTGCAATAAAGATTAAAATTTCAACAGATCATAGCTTATATATATATATTTTTTATTTTATTTTATATTATATTATATTTCTCAAAATAATACAAGCATATATAATTTAAAATATGTCAAAAAGTTTAATGCATCAAAGTTATGTTTTACTAACATTTTTTTTTCAAAAACACACAGGATATGAAGGTTTTCTTGAATCATAAGCTCATAAAGCTTATTCAAATGTTTGAATATCATGATGAGAAGCTAAAAATAGCATTGAATGAATACCCAGTTGACGATGACTTCAAGGAGATTGTTCAAAAAAGAAATATATTCTTAAAGAGAATGTATAACGATGATGATTCTTTGAATCATCAAGATAAGATTGATGCAGATAGAGATAATGTATTGAATGAAGTTGGTTTGAATCAAACTGGAGAAGAAGGGATGAATGAAGGTGACGACGCCGATGAGACAAATATTACTGAGCCTGTTGGGAATGTGGAAGTTGGAATGAATGAAGGTATAGACGCCAATGAATCTGGTAATGCTGAGCCTATAGCAACGGATGAAGGGAATTCTACGCCAGACTCAAAACCAGAATATGAAAGGCGGACAAGGTCAACAACCAAAGATAAAGCAGCAGCAGCATCACCTACTAAAGGGGGAAAATAAACCATCTATTGCCCCTAAAAAAACAACAAAAGGAAAAGCAGGAGAAGCATCGCCCACTAAAGCAGGAAAAACCTCTAAAAGTAAATGAACAATGACACTTCTCTGGTTTCTACTAATATTTTATCTTATATCGTATGTTTGGATATTGTAATGTCTGTAATATAACTAGAAGACCTTTAAAACTTGAATGTCTGTAGTATATTCTAATCTAGTTACATATTTAAGTAATATGTAATAACTACATTTTATGCAACAATTTCATCGCATCATAATGTTTATAAACTAAATAGAATTATATTCTATGATATACTACTTAACTAAAGAGTGCAAACTAGATTATAAAGAAATATTAAATCAGCTACTTTCTTTTTTTAATTTGATTTTTTGTCAAACAGATTGTTTAAATGCTGAAATATGTTCTGAAGTGTACGATAAAGATGTCAACGAGAGATCTATTGTCATTTATGACGATTCATTCCTTGAAAATCAATCGCAAACGCTATTCTTTGAAAGTGAAGAAGAAGAGATGGAAGTTGATAGTGAAGAAGCAGAGATGGAACTTGACACTGAAGGTGGAATGCAAGATGATGAATTACCAGATGAAAACCTGGGAGCATATGAAAGTAAATGAAAAACAAACACTTTCTTATATTGATTATTAATTTCACTGCATCATAGTGATTTAAAACTAGTAATGCACTGTTTAACTATAATGCATGACTAGATAAAAAACACTATGATGCAGTAAGAAGTAACTATGCTGTAGTAAAACAATATTTTTTTCAAACAAAACTGTTGTTTAATTTCTTCTTTTAATAACAGGTTCTAAGAATCTCAAAGAATCTGGCTTTCCTACAATTGGAATGGAAAATATCAAGAGTTTAATGACCGATTTTCCTTCAATTGAAGAAGTGAACAAAGAGTATTTTGACTACTCCGTTTCGAAACTACCTTTCTTAGCTGAATCAGAAGAGAGTGTGTCAAAAAGTTTCTTAATTGCCGAGCCACCAAAATGTCTACAAATTCAGAAAAAGGGAATTATAAAAAGTTTACATAGTACGAAATTGCGGTTACCGAAAAACAACGCAAGAGAGGTTAAAGGTAAAACACCATTGTTTGTTGCCGAACAACATGAAGTATATAAAGAGATTTCGCTCTCTGGTCAACTACGAACTGAAGGAAACAAAACAACTTTTGATGATATAAGGGATAAATTAATGAAAAAGAATGTCAGAAAGTTGCAATGCATGAATGAAAAATCAAATGATGAAGATAAAGGCAACAAAGAAGGAGATCTGTTAATTGCTGAAAGAAATAAGATAGTAAAAGATAAGCCTGAGCCTGTAAAAAGAAAAATGATTATGCATGCATCACCAATTAGCTGTATTGCTCTACTAGTTGATATGGAAAACGAAAAACGTCAAGTAAAGCTGCCTCCTTCTTTAGTGTCTCCATATTATCAACGGAAAATCATATTGGGCCAACCACTATCAGAAGATGGAAAGAAGATGGCTGAATACATATGGGGTAATAAGACACCTGAATGGTAAGTTCTTAATTATTACATAACATATTTTTTTCACAACATCAATATTATATATTTACTGCATCAATTATATTTAAATTATATCACATAGTAGTTATTTTTGAAGCATAAAAAGTCACTTTTAAACAAACATTGATCAACAGCTAACCTATAGAATTATATGAACTTAAGTCTTATTTTAGAACATTATATTGCATTTTTAACACATAGCCTTATATGAACTTAAAATATGAAACTTAAATCTAATTCTAGAGCATTATAGTGCATTCTTAACACATAGCATTATATGAACTTAATTCTAATTCTAGAGAATTATAGTTTATTTTTAACACATAACATTAATTAAAACTTAAGACAAGTTAGTTATTTATTTAATTCTAAATATGAACTTAAGTGTAAATCTAGAGCATTATATTGCATTTTTAACACATAGCAGTGTTTATCAAACATAAAAAATCAATTTTAAAACAAAATTTGAACAATATCTAAACTTTGACCAATAACTAAAATAAATCATTCATATGAGCATTAATAAAAAAACTAAACATACAAACCATCTCGATTCGCTGATTAAATTGTCTGATTCTAGATGATTCCGTAGGTTTGATTCAGTAGTTTTGGTATCACAGCATTATATATATTACCTTGTCTGAAATATTACACAGTGAGGTTGTTTTCAAGATGAATAAAAGAGTTGGAGTTGAAGGTGTTTTTTTCTTGAGCCTGTACCCTGAAATTGAAATTGCTTCACTCATATTAGACTTACGGTCTATTGTTCAAAATCACGAGGAACAACACAGAGACAAGCTATTAGACGATGGAAATGTATATTGTCATACAGGAATGCTTGTAAGTAATTCAATTATATAATTTTTTTTATACATAACGTTTTACATTATGATATACATAACGTTTTACATTTACTAAAAACAGTCTAATTACACTGTTGATTCGGGGAAGACTATTGAAGAAAGAATGGAAGTTTTTGATCAAAATATTCGTTTGGTTTTAACTGAAGCAAAACGGAAGAATTTTGACGATGTTCATTTGGTAAGTAGATTAATTATGAGAATAAAATGATATAATTGTGATGTTCTATAGAATGAAGTTGATTAATGATAACAAAAATATCTACAGGTATTCTTTCCTGCAATAAAGATATCGGAAGATTCATCAAACCATTTCTATGTAATCTGTTTCAATATGAAGACCGCTGAAATAGACATAATTGATAACATAGATGACGGCATCGATGATATACCAACAAGATATGGTTCTTTCCCATATGCTCTGGTAAGTCTACTTTTATCTAATACTTAAAGCGTTATGGTGCTATTTTTAAAACATCAAACTTATTTGTTTACATTCCTATACCTTGTGAATAATATTGATAATTTTACTGCATCATTTTTTTTAAAATAGTGCGTTACAATGCTGTATCTCATACATTTTATTTTAATATTTCACAGATTGATTCTTTTATAAATTACTTGGAGAGACATCATCATCCAAAATGCGCTGACATTCTAGTTTCTGAGCCTAGCATTATTGATTTTGATTGGAAAACAAAATCCAATACTGTCGATTGTGGTGTATTTGTTATGAGGCATTTAGAAACATATATAGGTAAAGGAAACTTTTTACATCCTTTGAAGAAAGAAGGAACAATTCAGAAAGCACAATTGAAGATGCTTCGTGCCAAGTACTTGGCCAAAATCCTTCTCATGGACTTTAATGTCAAAAAAGAAAGTTTGTTGAAAGAAGCACAAGCATACTTCAGGAAGAAGCCAAAAATTTCAAAGATTATAAAGGAGCATGATGTAAGATATGATAAAGCCTTGTGGAAGAAATTCAATACTATTGTCGAGAAGACACTTGATAAATAGAGATCTCAGTTTTAAATCTTTTGAATTGAATTTCTAATTGTTTTTTCTTCCAATAACTTGTAAACATGAAGGTTTTTCTTTACCAATTACCATATCATAATGAATATTTTTACTGCATTATTGTGTATATTTTACTACATTACTGTGCATATTTTAGTTATATAAAAAAGTTATGGAATATGTATTGAGTGGCAGTTGTCATGAGGGATTAGTTTTAATGTATTAAAATTTGAAATTTTATTAAAGTTTTTCTATATCATTTGATAAAATTCTATTGAAATGCAGTAAAGTTAAATTTAACTGTATCATAAGATATCATAATGTATATTTTTAATGCATTACTGTGCATATTTTACTGCATCATAGTTTAGCTATAATACATCAGATGCAATTCATAAGATGAAAAAAAAAAGTTATAGCATATGAATGGAGTGGAAGTTGTCATGAGTAGTTATTTTTACTGCATTAATATTTGAAATTTTATAGCATTACTTGATAGATTACAAAAAATACAACATTTTATTAAAAATTTATCTATATGATTTGGTAAAACTATACTGATATGCGGTAGACGTTAACTGCATGATAATGCAGTAAAAGATATAACTGTATCATACGATATCATATTGTATATTTTTACTGCATCATAGTTTATCTATAATACATTAGTTTTAATGCATTAAATTATACTGAAATGTAGTATAATAGATAAATTATATGTAAAATAACTACATCACAATGTAAATCATCAAGTATTAAAAGTCATTGCATCAAAATGTAAAAGTAACTGCATTACATTACACTTTTGAAAAAACCTAAACCTATGCATTTATTTCTAGACTTCATGTATCTCATTCTCATTTTTTTACAATTTATTTTGAAGAATTTGATCCGAAGTATTTATTAAAATGAAAAATATTAAAAAAATAGAGTACTTATTTTGGAGTATTTGATCTCAACCCAGATCTTCTAGGGTAAACAGCTTGATTGTTGGGAGAAATGTGTTGATTCGGAGTAGCTTGAAGATTGGCTCTCTCAGACAAACCTGTGCAAGTTCTTTTATTGTGTCCTGCTTTTTCACCACATATATCACAAGTCCTCCTCTTACTAAGTTCTTCAGCTGTGACTTCAGTTACAGGCTTCAACCTAGAAAAGCATCCTGGACCTCTCGTTCTCCTAAGATTTGGATTTAGAACTTTATCATTCTCATTTTCAGGCTCATTGACACCCAACAATGCACAAATCGCAGCTTTGTTATTCATTTTTGGGACCACTGGTACATCAATTTCTGCTTGCTTGAGCAACTCTTTCATCTTATCTTTGAAAATATGCAAATTATCAACCTTGTGCACCAACCGATCAATAGTAGATTCAAAAATATGATACAATTCTGTGACTTCAGTATGCACTGCATCTGATACACCACTGACCATGCGACGAGCAGAACTTGAAGGCTTTACATTCTTTAACCACCGTTTATGTAAGTACTTTCGTGGAAACTCCTTTACATCATTCATTCTGAGAACATAGGCTGCATGACGACAAAGAAGACCGTACGACTCGTAACGGTTACAACTACACTCAAGCTTTATCTCAGACTTACAAAACTCAACCTATAATAAAAAAAAGTATTAGCAGTCATATATACTGTTTTGCAATCATATATAAACTGAAATGCAGTAAAATAATACATTTGCAGAAAACAAATACACTGAAATGCAGTAAAGATGAACATACCTGATAAATAGGAAACTCATCTGAACCCTTAAAGATATGATACTGGCTATCACGAACAGAATATCTTTCAGTGTTGCCATTTTCCACAACAGACATAGCAATACAATACTTGTATGAATTAAACATTTCAGCTTGCACATCGAAGAAAATGGTTCTAGTAAATAACTTGCAAGCTTCTTTCTCCATTTGAAGGTCTGTTTTGAAAGCTGGCGTTTTATATCTTGAATCATGATCATTTTTCCTTTCAATATACCTTTGATATTCGATAGCAGTGTCATAATGGCTTAAGAATTCAATAAGAGTAAGACGTGGGTTGGTCCATTTTCCAAAGAAATGATTTTCACTTTCCGATCTTGAAGTTGTACGCATTAGACCAGCCATAGGAACATGCCTCAAATACGCAGGTATCCAACTTTGCCTCAGATCAAACATGTCAGCCAACCACTTGTTCTCGCCAAGATCAAATTCATTTATCATACAATTCCATTCTCTTTCAAAAACCTCAGGCGTAATTTGGTCTGTCCACACAATGTCAGAAATACGTCTCTTAAAATCTGTTCTATTACATAGTTCAGCACCCACCTATAATAAAAAAACAAATAATTATAAGTAAACATGAAATGCATTATAGTGCATATTTACTGCATTATGGTGCATTATGGTGCATATTTTACAGGATTTTGGTCTGAAAAAATTTGTTAAGATAAAATACCTTCGTGCCCAATTTCATCATAATGTGCCACATACAAAAGCGGTGAACTGTATTGCAAAAAACTTCAGCTATTGCAATCTTCATTGACGGATCTTGGTCTGTGATGACAACTTCTGGATCTTTCCCAAATGCTTCTTTAAATTCTTTAAGCAACCATATGTAAGCTAACGCACTCTCATCAGCAAGCAAAGCAGCAGCAAATGTAATACAGCGGTTATGATGGTTGATACCAGTAAAGGGAACAAAAACCATTTGATACCTACAGTTAAATAACATAATAACAAATTAAAAAACATACTGAAACTAAAAAACATAATTTTTGGAGATAAAAAAGAAAAAAAATTATACTTGTTAGACCGAAAAGTCGCATCAAAAGAAACTATGTCACCGAACGTAGCAAAGTTTCTGATACCTTCTTCATCAGCCCAGAATAGACCAGCCAAGCGATTATCAGGACCTAAAAAAGGTTAGAAACTAATTTTAAAAACTACTTGATAATATCTAAATGCATTAAAACATATGGTTAATTCAGTAAAAAATGAAACATCAAGGTTTATGTTTTAAGTTATAAAACATGATGCAGTAAAATCTAAAAAGATTAATTTACTAGAAAAAAAACTCAGATAATAGAAGAAATAACCACCTTTAAAGTGTTTGACAAAAAAAACCAGGGGAGTGAAGTTTCCGACTAATCAGCTTCTCTACAGCCATCTGAGCGTCTTGATCACGAATAAAAACAATAATCTTCTTTTTTTCATTCTTGCAGTCATCAACTGTTACACCAACGTTATCAAACCCACCGTGAAGCTGTTTCATCAATCTAAACCCTATAGCAGGACCAAAATTTGCATTCGAAACTTGATAGAGGAAATGCTGCTTTGTATAACCCACATTCCTCGAATTCTTCATAAAAATCATGTCTCTTTCAGCTACAAGAGGGTGATTATGACCCTCTGTGAAACTAATAACCTCAAAGATTATTCCTTTTTTCTTAATAAGAATTGACGCCAAACACCCACACCTAAACGTAGGCTTCCTCCTAATTTGCTTTTTCTTAATATCTCTAAACCTTTGAAAATCACCACTACCACCGCCATCTTCAACTACACCATTTTCTGGTAAATCAACATCTACGTTATCAACACTAGCTTTATCTTTAGGTTGAAGAAAACCTTCTCTACTACAAAGTAAATACTTTGTTGTCATAATATCAGAACCTACTGCCTTGTACTCTCCACCTCTCCTAACATCAAACCCACCCTTTTTCCCATAAGCTACATAGAAATTATACGCTTGATCAATTGAAATAAATTGACATCCTACTATAGGTACTTGACCATGTGGTAACTCATCAGGAAACCAAGTCCTAGTGCCATCTATACCAACTTTATAGTAACCTACATGATCTCTTACGGTAATTGTTTCATAATCATCTGCGGCTGCAAAAATAAAAAATAATAAAAAAGTAAGCTAGATAAATGATATAAGTTAAATAAAAAATAAAAACAAAAAAAACCATAAAATGTTGAAAATTAAAAAAAACTATGAAGGATTCAGTAAAATATAAAACTTTTAACAAAACCAAAAACCATAATTCAATAAACAATACCTATAATGCAATAATACAATCTTGACTATAAAATCAAGCCTATGAACATCAAATCACATATCAATCTGTATTCTGATCAATCTCAATTTTAATCAATCTCTGTTTTAATAAATTCATGATATAATCAACCTAAAAAAAGTAATTCAGTAAAACATACCTATTATGCAGTAAAAACAACATCGACTATAAAATCAAGCCTATGTACATCAAATCACATATCAATCTCTATTCTGATCAATCTCAAATTTAATCAATCTCTATTCTAATAAATATCTGATATAATTAGCCTAAAAACAGTAATTCAGTAAAAAATACCTATTATGCAGTAAAACAACCTCCACTATAAAATCAAGCCTATGTGCATTAAAAATCTAATCAATATCTATTCTAATAAATATCTGAAATAAAAAGCTTAAAAACTGTAATTCAGTAATACCTATTATGCATTAAAAAAACCTCGACTATAAAATCAAGCCTATATGCAACAATCACATATAAATCTCAATTCTGATCAAACTCAATTCTAATCAATCTCTGATGTAATCAACATAAAAACTGTTATTTAGTAAAACATACTTATTATGCAGTAAAACAACCTCGACTTAAAATCAAGCCTATGTGCATCAATAACATATCAATCTCTATTATGATCAATCTGAATTCTAATTAATCTCTAATCTAATCAATATCTGATATAATCAACCTTAAAAATGTAATTCAGTAAAACATACATATAATGCGGTACGAACTAAAGAGTTTAAAAGTAACTAAACTACAATGCAGCTAATATACAGAGTATTAAAAAAACTCCATGATAAAAACTTACAAAAAACACCAGAAGATGATGATGATGATGATGATGACGCACCACTACTGAACGAAGATTCAGTAAACATAATGAATCAATAACCAGTGGTTAGAGTTACGGTGGTTACAATTATGGTGATGACGGTAGTTAGTTATGGTGGTTGGTGACGGTGGTTCTTGACGATAGTTTCGATTATGGTGGTTAGGGTTTATTAGTTTACGAGATAAACCGAAGAAGAAGAACAAATAAAAAAATTAGATGAAAAAAAAGTATATATATTTCGGTAAAAATTATAAAAATGCCCCTGAAGTTTCTAAAACTACAAAAGTACACCATTTTTTTTAAAAAAAAGGGGGGACACATGGCAGCATGTGGTTCCACCTCATTTATTTTATTTTAAAATTTGTTTTATTTTACCCCAACTCTATATATATATATACATATATATATACATATATATATACATATATATATATATATATATATATATATATATATATATATATATATATATATATATATATATATATATATATATATATATATATATATATATATATATATATATATATATATATATATATATATTATATATATATATATATATATATATATATATATATATATACATATATATATATATATATATATATATATATATATATATATATATATATAGATTTTAGTTAAAGTAGTGTAGTATCTTATAATTGTTAAAATAAAAAGTGTTTTGGACCTTTTGATATACTAGTTGAATTAAGATGACACTAATCTCATTAAAAGAACATTAAATTATTAATTAACTTCATTTCTATGTATGTTAGGAGATTCATAAAAAATGGTCTCTTGAATTTAACCATATTTATTACCCTTATTAATTGTAATAACTTTAAATGCATGATATTAATTGAAAAAAAAACACAACCATCTTTTTTGTGAAAACGTAACCATATTTTACTAATATGTACTTGTAGTTTTAGTTTTATTTATGTTGTATCATGTTTTAATTTCTATAATTCTGGACAAGTTATGTTATGCATATTATATTAAGTTATAATTACGGATATCGATTGGTACATGATTATTTTTTATTTTTTTAGGTAGTGTACGGGTTAAATGTCAAATATGTATCATCGTGTTCGTAATTTTTGATGTGGCATAAATTGTATATATTTTTTGTATACCATTTTTTTGTTGATGTATCATATTATTATTTTTTAAAATATTAAATATGCGGTTGTTTACACTTGTAAAGATTAATATTTAGACATGATGTATCAACATTTTGCTATGTATCAAGTCTACCTAATATAAAGAATAAAAATATAAAAAAAATAATAAATATGTAGATGTATCAAGAAAAGCGTTATTATTTAAAAGTTTAGTTAAATAAAAATTAAATATTGTTTAAAAGAATAAATAGTATTGTTTAAATGAAAATTAATTTTAGGTTTATATTAATTGTTGTTACTTGACTAGAAATTTGCTACATTCATGCAACTCAACTATTATTAATTTCATTTAATACTAACTAATTAAATTTAATGGTTCATACTACTTTTCATTTTAACAATTTTAAAAAGATACACCACATTAACCTAACTCTATATATATATATATATATATATATATATATATATATATATATATATATATATATATATATATATATATATATATATATATATATATATATATATATATATATATATATATATATATATATATATATATATATATATATATATATATATATATATATATATATATATATATATATATATATATATATATATATATATATATATATATATATATATATATATATATATACATATATATATATACATATATATATATATATATATATATATATATATATATATATATATATATATATATATATATATATATATATATATATATATATATATATATATATATATATATATATATCTATATATATATATATATATATTATATATATATATATATATATATATATATATATATATTTATATATATATATATATATATATATATATATATATATTATATATATATATATATATATATATATATATATACTAGTCTTTAGACACGTCCGGTGGACGGGCTAGCTTTAAGTATATATTTTTTAATGAAAATTGAAGTTATGTCTGTGTGTATCAGAAGTTTAGTATATGTAATGTTATTTATCGCATTAATATTTTAATAATGTATCATAAAATGGACAAAAATAACGTAGTTTAAGATATTTTATTTATTGAAGAATATTATGAGTTAATTGAATTTGCATACGTTGATGTTATGAATAAGTTTGTTACATTAAATTTTTTTAGACTTTTAATAATAGTGTATAAATATTTTATGTTTTTTTAAGTTTTATGAGATAATAAATTTTGTATATGTTAATGTAATGAATATTTTTTTTACACTAATTTTTTTAAAAATTAATATTATTGTTAAATTTTTTTGTTAGCAAAAAAATTATAGTTAAATATTTTTTTGAAATAATTTTGTTTTGTAAGTTTTGTGGTAAGGTATTTTCTAGCAAAAGTAATCCCAAAAAGCTAATTCCTAGTATTATATTTCACGTGTATAATATAGCAACAATATATAGCCCAGTACAAAACTTGACAGTCGGAATATCTACAAATATTTTCATTTTAGGAAGTCAAACTATTGTGAATCATTTGTAATTCCTATTTTCTTTTTGAAGCATTTTATGGAAACCCTTTAATGAATTACATGTGTGGATTTTATAGAATTTTGTATTTAAGGCATCATTTGTAATTCCTATTTTCTTTTGAAGTATTTTATGGAAACCCTTTAATGAATTACATGTGTCATTTTATAAAATTTTGTCTTTAAGGCATCGTTTCACCATATTTTTATAAAATTTTGTATTTAAGGCATCATTTGTAATTCCTATTTTCTTTTTGAAGCATTTTATGGAAAACCCAATGATTTGCTTTGTAAATTTTGTGGTAAAGTGTATTCTAGCAAAAGTAAGCCCAAAAAACCTATTCCTGGTATTATTTTTTGTCACGTGTATAATATAGCAACAATATATAACCTAATCCAAAACTTGACAACCCGAATATCTAAAAATATTTTCATTTTAGTAAGTCAAACTATTGTGAATCATTTATAATTCCTGTTTTCTTTTTCAAGCAATTTATTGAAACCTTTTAATGAATTACATGTGTTATTTTTATAGAATTTTGTATTTAAGGCATCATTTGTAATTCTTATTTTTTTTGAAGCATTTTATGGAAACCTATTAGCGAATTACATGTGTTAATTTTATAGAATTTAGTATTTAACGCTTTGTTTCACCAGCATTCCTTATATATTTTTATAAAATTTTGTATTTAAGGCATCATTTGAAATTTCTATATATATTTTTATAAAATTTTGTATTTAAGGCATCATTTGTAATTCCGATTTTCTTTTTGAAGCATTTTATGGAATCATTTTAATAAAATTTTGTATGTAAGGCATTGTTTCACCATCATTCCTTATATATTTTTATAAAATTTTGTATTTAAGGCATCATTTAAATTCCTATATATATTTTTATATAATTTAGTATTTAAGGCATTATTTGTAATTCCTATTTTCTTTTTGAAGCATTATATGGAAATCTTCATGTGTCATTTTTATAGAATTTTGTATTTAAGGCATTGCTTCACCATCCTTCCTATATAAGGGTTTTTTATTTGATTTGATATATATATATATATATATATATATATATATATATATATATATATATAGAGAGAGAGAGAGAGAGAGAGAGTTGGGGTAAAATAAAACAATCCTTATAATAGAATAAATAAAAAGAAGGGATGAATGTGGGAGTGACATGTGTCACCTTCTCATAACATTATCAAACATTATCTCTTTAAAAAAATTATTCAGAAAATTATTTACAAAAAAAAAAAAAATCAAAATTTTTTTTTTTCAAAATTTTTTTTTTTCAAAAAATTTTTTATTTCAAAATTTTTTTTTTTGAAAAATGTTTTCAAATTTTTTTTTCGAAATTTTTTCTCACATTTTTTTCGGAATGTTATTTCTTTTCAAAATTAATTTTTTTAAACTATTTTGAAAAAATCTTGTGCATCACAGTTACTGTAGATGATTTAGTATATGAAGAATAAGGAACTTATTAATTACCTTTATGCACCATATTTAGAGTCTTAATGCACTGAAATTTTAAGTGTGATTCACTACAACACATCAATAAAAATCCAGTGAATCACAATTATACGTTTTAGAGCATCATATTTATAAGTTAGCGCATCACGGTTTTAAGTTATTGCATCATAATTCCTTCACAAAACTTATAATTTTGGTTTAATTCTCATATATATATGATGCAACACATTTAAAATTACGTTGTGACAAATTATAACTATCACACACCAAAAATACATGTGATTACTAATAATATAACATTGATTTTCTATATGGATAACTATGATGCAGTAAGTTGAAATCTTAATGCACCAAACTTAACCAGTGCATCATAGTTATAAGTTTTGTGCTTCACGAATGATGGAGTAATTTATAACCTTAATGCAAAAGAATTATAACATTGATACATTATAAGTAAATGCATTATAGTTATCCGCCAGAGAATACAAACTATATCATTAGTATCTCTTGTATTTTGGTGCATTAGAATACTAGTTTACCGCATTGTAGTTATAAGTTTTGTGCATCACGAGTGGTGTAGTAATTTAAAACCTTAATGCATCATAATTATGACAGTGATACATTATAAGTAAATGCATTATAGTTATCCGTTGGAAAATAAAAATTATATCACTAGTCATCACTTGTATTATTGGTGCATTAATTTA